>CM053769.1:15546587-15564091 GCA_028658325.1 Potorous gilbertii | reverse complement strand
CCATGGAGTCACCTATAACTCTGGGAACTCAGAAAAGGAGAAGGGCAAAGGCAAGGGAATGCTTTAGAGATGTAGAGTGAAAGGTTATGAGGGAACAGGTCTAGGGGCTGGATGTCTTCTCCACATAGAGGAGGCTCATCTTCCACCTCAAGTCTCTTCCCTAGAGAAGGAAACACATAGAACATGAATTGTTGACTGTTTAACATTTTATGTAACATTCTATGCACAGGGTGTAGATGCACCATCTCCTACTGTGAGACATCAGTTCTAAGCTCACAGAGACTGGATTCTGTCCTGTGATAGCTTAATCATAAAGCAAGGAGATCAAATTCTTCTCATACTCTGGCTTATTATGCCACCACCTCAGAGCTTTTTTGGGGCAAAAAACCAAACTGCTAAGTTCTGGATTGACTCATGTTGAGTAACTTCTCAATAGAGTTAATTAGGATCTGTTTTATGAATCTACTCAATGAACAATGTAGATCTAGTACATGGAAGTTATTTATTTCCTCCACTACAATTCAATTGCTTAAATATCTCTATCTTCATTTCAACCTTTATCTCTATATTCACAAGACTGATCAATGTGCTTTAACAAATGTTTAAAGCATACTTCAGTAACCCATCATCTTTTAAGACTCTCCTTTCATACCGACACTTACAGCATTAAAATGTGAACCAGTTCATAGAACTACTGAAAATGAATTTCACTCTTTCTTAGGCTCTGTACTACGCAAGGAACCCACTCAAGGTCCATCCCCTCTAGCAAGCTAGAGCATGAGAGAGAGGGTCGATACTGAGCTCCTTCTGCAAATGTCAGGTTGAGAGATGTCTTTTATCTCAAAGTCCAATCTATACCCCTCAATAAGGAGGGCCAGTGGCAAAATATCTCAAAATATGTCATTCCGTGTCACTATATCATGATAACTAATCTGAGGGCACCCTAAAAGTCAATTCTCTATGCTTCTCTGTTAGTAGGGACTCAAGTTTCAGGCTCACAAAAGACAACATAGCATTAAACATTAATCAAGGGCTTACACTAAATCTTGCACCAGAGAAGAAACAAACAGCAGAAAAGTATGGAGAATAGATCAAAGGTTAGTGATAACTTTTAGCTTTGATGCCTATTGACACTGTATTTCCTGGCTTTCTTTCGGGAGCAGCTAGACAAAACAGTGGATAGATGGGATAGATAGAGCATATAGATAGGATCAGGAAGACCTGAGTTCAAATTCAGTTTCAGACACTAGAAATACGTTTCTTGGCAAATCACTTAATCTTTGTCAGCCTGTTTTCTCAACTGTAAAATGGGGATGATGATGGTATCTACCTCCAGGGGTGTTGTGCAGATCAAATGAGATAAACAGATTTAGGTGGGTTCTGGGCCCCCTTCTTACTGTGATGCCCTATGAGTCTGAACATATCTTGGATTCATTCCAGATTTTTGTCACTTCACACTTAGAACATGATACTAATCGGTCAACTTCCATTCAGAATTTTCTCTCTCCAAATGATCTTCCTCACAGCTACCAAATTCATATGCCTAAAGCAGGACTGATTAGCACCCCTCCTTCAAAAATATTGACTAGCTCCTTATTCTCTCAAAAAAAGATAAACTCAGGCTGACACTAGAAATAGAATCAATCTAGTTCTCAGGAACCTTTCCCAATTCACACCATTTCTATTTCTGTACTCCCAACTCTGCCAGCCTACCCTGCTAGTTTTCCCATCCATGTCATTAGACCTTTCAACTCTACCCTTTGAATAAATAATTCTTCATATCCAAAACATACATCTCCTCACACCCACCTTATTGAATTTCTACATTTCACTAAAGCACAACTCAAGTGCCATCTCATGTAGACCTCTCCTCTTCCTTTGATTTATTAGCACTCCTTTCCTCTTGAAAACACTAGACCTAGAGTCAAGAGAAATAAGTTCAAATCTAGTCTCTGATACTTGATAACTGGGCAAGTCACTTAACCTCTGTCTTTGTATCCTCACCTTTAAAATCGAAATAATACAGTACTGACCTCTGAGACTTACTCTGAATATAAAAGTAGATGATATTTGTAAAGTATTTTGCAAACCTTAAAGTGCTATATAAACATAATATAAATAATATGTAATCTATGTAATATATAAACATTATATAAGTAATATGTATGCTTTATATAATATATAAATATAATAATATAAAGGGTCATAAATTATCAGCATTATATAACTAATCAAAAGTATAAATAATTAATGTTTTCAAATAATTAAATTAACAAATTATTAAATTAAAATAAATTACATTAATATATATACATATATATGTGTACATATTACTCAAATACATTTTATTTATTTCTGTAGACTTTGCATCCCTACTGCAAAGTTCTCAAGGGCAGAGAATCAATGAATGGATAGAGAAACTGAGATACAGACAGATGAAAAAGAGAGATGATTGATAAACAGATAGATGGATAGATGGATGAATGGATAGATAGATGTTTATCTTTGTGTTCCTAACATCTCTCTTCCACTTAAGTATTCAACATACTTGTGGAACTGATTGTAATTTGAGCCCTAGAGCCCTAATGAATTTCTTTCATTAATCCCAGAAAAGACCTTGTCTCTGATCATGCCCTGGGCCAGGACCAGTAAATCCTTGGTCCTATCTTGGCACAAGCCTAGATAATGAAGGGATAAACAAGACAACAGATATTCTAGCACAAATTCTGGAGGAGGTATCTCTCTGATATCCACCACTTTTTGTTACAGACACAATTTCCTCAACAAGGTAGAACCTCTTCGTGTAGTAAGGAAGACCCATGCTGCCTGCATTTGGGAATTATAGGTGCCAATGTCTTCCAAAAGCTTTAATTCATTTTCACCTCCTTTATCTTCCCTCTCTCTGCCTTCAGCTTATTGTTCATTTGTGTCTGACTCTTTGTGAACCAGTATGAGGTTTTCTTGGCAAAGGTACTGGATTGGTTTGAAAATCTCTTTTTTTCCAGTAGATATAAGCAAACACAGATTAGATGACTTGGCCAGGGTCATACAGCTTGTGAATCTCTGAGGACAGATTTGAATTCAGGTCTTCTTGACTCTATCTACTGAGACACCTAACTACCCCAGCTGCTTCTAGAGAATCATCTCATTTATAAAATAAGTAGGGACTTGTAGAAGACAAGGACTGAGCAACTTTTTAAAAGGTCACATCAAGATCAATCTCAGAACGGTGGGGAGGAATGGTGTTCTTTGTGACTTCCTTTTAAATTGCTTCATTTCCTCAAAGCTTTTAAGCTTTTCTTCTTTTCATCTGTTGCCATTTGCAGCTTTTAGACAAATCTTCTGTTTTGTGCCCATTTATTTCACATTCTCCCCAGCATTCTCTGCTGCTTCATAAGGAGATGTGCAAAAGTTGTGAGGACAGAGAACTGAAAATAGTCTAGGGCGGAGTATTCTTCGCAGAAGGAAACCTTAAGATTAGTTCAGATTTAGAGCTAGTGGAATGCAGAGAACTTAAAAGGTTTTTAAACCCTTGATCTCATTAATCTTTCTAATATTCTAGTCAGGGAGAAATTGGATGAGGAATAGAAGCTAAATTATTTCTCCTTTTCTTTATATTAGGTGAGGTTAGGCTCTTTGTGCCATGTCAGCCCATGTGGAAACAAAGGGGAATTTGAGGGGGGGGGAACGTTCACACTCAGAACCTGAAAGCTTTACACGCTGCAAAGAGGATCAACTAAAATATGATAAAAAGGCAAGGAATTATCACTAGCACTGGTAGAAGACACAGAGGGATAGCTTTATTCAGGTTTTTTTCCACACTTAATGGTATTTTTTTAAATTATATTAAAGATAGTTTTCAACATTCACTCTTATACAATTTTGAGTTCCAATTGTTTTCATCTTTTTTCTCTTTTCCCTACCTTCTCCCCAAGATGGAAAACAATCTGATACAGACTATAGTATACATGTACAATACTGTTAAACATTTCTCTACTTTAGTCAGGTTGTGAAAGAAGTATCAGAACAAAAGGGAAAAATCATGAAAAGGAATAAAAGCAAACAGTAAAGAGAAAATAGCGTGCTTTGATCTGCATTCAGACTCCATCATTCTTTCTCTGGATGTGGATGGCATTTTCCATCACGAGTCTTTTGGAATTATCATAGATTATTGTATTGCTGGGAAGAGCTAAGTCTATCAAATTTGATCAGCATACAATATTGCTATTACTGTGTATATATGCAGTTTCTTAAATCAGTGATGACCACCTAAGTGCAATCAGCTCATTGTTCATCTTTCATGTTTGAGGATGATCAATGTCTTGTTAAGGTGATGTCTTGACTTACATGTGAATTGGATTTAAGGGAGGCAGAGTTGCACCAAGTTGTCAGTCTCATTCTCTCCTCCAGAGTCATCAAAGTCAAGTGTCAAGATAAAAGTTATGATGCCTAGTGATTGCCAGGTATTCATTGGATGCTCTTGGCATCTTCTATGTCTGACTAAACTTTGAGTGCCCCACAGTGCCTACTTCAGCTAATTTCATGGATGCTGGAATAAACTGCTCTCATCCTCCCATTCTGTGTGGAGAAGTCTTCACATGCTTGGGGTAGACAACCCATGAATTCCCTGTAGGATTTAAAGCCTGTTGGTTGCTCTCCAATTGGTGTAACCTTTCTGCTAAGATGGTTTGACTGGGGAGTGGTCACTGTACATGCTATATATCTTCTTGGAGTCACATGTAAGAGTTGGTTGACAGGTGGATACCAAAGGTAGATGAGTACTCCTGAAAAGGATTTGGCAGCTTTCACATTAGAGGTACTAGCCCTCCCTGAATACCCTTGAGAGTAATATAACTCGAATACAAAGAGTAAGGAAAACAAGATAGAAACAGAGAGAATTGCAATGTCATGCTATTGATGGGGTACTTGGTTACATACACTTGGGCCCCAATTCTAAAATCACATTTCTCTTTAAAAATCACATTTCTCCCTTGCCTAAAAATACTATCTCAGGCAGTTTCTCCCTGGTCCAAGGACATAGCCTGCCCTAGCAACAACTGTTATCTCCCTTCCTGCTATGGTAGCCAGCTGCCCCTGTAGAACTTACTCTCTTGAGTTAGCTGTATACTGAACTGGCTGTGTATTGGGTCATAATGACATTCACTACTAACTGACCAATCATATGTATCCTAGACTTGGACATACCTATACTCTCTTACATTAATATTGTCTAACAAGACATTGATGAGAGAAGCCTGATTTTTCCTGGTCAGCCCTGACCATTGGTTGACTTAGTGATGTTTCAGGCCTAAAACCACACTTCCAGGTAGCCCCCTTTGGGCTATTTCCTGATGAATTTTGGGTAAAATACCTGTGCAGTAGAGTACATGTTCCTTTAAGAACTGACCACTTCTTAACCACTCCCTAATCCCACCCCCAAACACCTACTTAGTATATTTGGCACAAGTAATACTATAGAATATACTATATAAAATTTCCCTGTACCCCTTTAAGGTTGCAGGTTAGGTTCCCTAAGAACTCTTGTCTGCTGAAAACGTAATAAATCTTTACCTTGACTTCACCAATGCTTGAGGTCATGAATTCTTCTCCAGATGACTTGTCCTTGGTACCCTGGTCTTTGTGGGGGTCTCATATGCCCTTTCCAGCCCTCATCACTACCTCATTTAAAATCCACAGTATGTCAAATATATTAAAATGCTGACCTTGGCTTTAATTTGTCTTTTAAAACTTCCTATTTTCAGTAACATTGATATAACTTTTATCTCAACTTTTAAAATAGGAGGAATCATAATGCATCCTGTATCAATTTATTTCCTCTGCTCCATTTGGTGAAACTTAAGCAGGTAAGGGGCAGGTTGGGGGCAGCTAAGTGCTACAGTGGCTAGAGTGAAAGATCTGCGGTCAGGAAGACTCATCTTCCTGAGTTCAAATCTGGCCTCAGACACTCACTAACTGTTGTGACCTGGGCAAGTTACTTAACCTGTCTGTCCCAGTACCTCCTCTGTAAAACGAACTGGAGAGGCAAGTGGATAAAGTATTCTGGTATCTTTGTCAAGAAAATACCACATGGATTCACAAAGAGTTGGACATGACTAAAATTGAACAGCAGCACCAAAGAGGCAGATTATAAAGGCAATGGAGTGTGAAGATTTTATTTTTAAGTACAAAAATATGTATACATAAAAATCATGGAAAATAATAAAGGTAACGTAAGGTTGAAGAAAGAGCAAATGCCTAAATAAAAGAAAAAAGAAAGAAAGAAAATGTTCTGAAAAGTGTAGGCTACTGAGTCTGACATGGATTCCTTGAAATACTATAATAAATTTCCGAGCAGATAGTTGGTAAACATCTAGGAAAGGAAATGGTAATTACAAAGAACCAGAATGGTTTCATGAAGAACAGGTCATTCTACACCAATTTTCTCTCATTTTTTTGACAGAATTTCTAAACTAGTATGTTAGGGGAATTCTTTAGATATAGTTTAGCTAGCTTTTACCTAAGATTTTTACTTTTAAAAATCTTAGGTCATTCTTATGGACAAAGTGAAGAAATATGGATTCAAATAGATAAGTAACTAGATTATTGACCAGACTCAAAGAGTAGCAATTTACTTGTTGAATGTTGTTGTGAAAGAAGGTTTCTAGTGTTGTTCCCTAAGACAACTTGTCCAGATGTGATTTAAAAATTTTGACAATCTCTTATATAAAGCAATATATCATATATGGATCAAATTTGTGAATGACGAAAAGCTGTAAGAGCCAGTTAATATGGCAGATGAGAGGTTAGAATATTGAGTTGACTCCAATAAGATGGAACTCAATAGAGATAAATGTAAAGTTCCACAACTCTAAGATGGGAGAGGCATAGATAGAAAGCCATTGTTCTGAAAAAAGGTATAGGTATTTTGTTGTTGTTGTTGTTTTGTCAATTGTGTATGATTTTTTGTGACCTCATTTAGAGTTTTCTTGTCAAAGATACTGGAGTGGTTTTTCCAATTCCTTCTCCAGCTCATTTTACAAATGAGGAAACTGAGGCAAACAGGGCTAAGTGATTTGCCCATGGTTACACAGCTAGTAAGTGTCTGAGGCCAGATTTGAACAAAGGAAGACAAGTCTTTCTGATTCCAACCCCAGATCTCTATGCACTGTGCCACCTTGCTGCATATATTTTACTGTACTACAAAATCACTCTGAGTCATCAAGTGTGATATGACAGCCGAAAAAGGGGAAATTTGATGTTATGTTGTATTAAGAGAAGCATAATATCTGGGAATAGAATACTGATAATGCCGCCGTATTCTGGCTTTGTCAGATATCGTAGTATTGTGTTCAATTCTGAGTACCACAGGTTAAGAAGACCTTGATAAGCTGGAGATCATCTAGAAAAGGGCAAACAAGATAGTGAAGGCTTTGAGATAATATCACAAGAAATGTTTGAAAGAAATTGACCTGTTTAGTAGGGAAACAGGAATCTGACAGTTATCTTCAAATACGTGAAGGGCTGCTTTGTACAGGAGGGGTAGATATTTTTCCTTTAACCTCAGAGGGTAGAATAAGGAACAATGAAAAAATGAGTCAAAAAGGCAAATGTTGTCAAGACAATTTTCCTCAATTTTAGAGCTGGATAAAATTGAAATAAGCTGCCTGGAGATGTGGTGGGTCCCTTTGCTTGGAGGTTTCGATTTGAGGTTATTCAACCACTTGTCAGATAGTTATAGAGGGGATTTATTTCATACATGAGTTGGACTAGATGGTCCCTTAAGTCCCTTCAACTCTCCAATTTTGTGATTCTCAAGTTGTCTGGGTGGGGTGTATTCCAGTATTCCATAGATATGTGCCTCTCTCCTAATGTACTCTCTTTGTATATAAACTGATGTCTAACATTGTGTGTGTTTCTGGGAGAGTACATTCCAAAGGGGAAAAAAAAGGTTAATATTTTGTTATTTTTCATCTTTTACTGTCATAGCAAATGCCTTTTCTTTTCATAAATTGTGTCCTCATGATCAAAGTCAAACATGGGCTGGATTCCCAAAGGCAGCCTGAACCACATTAAAAAAACAAATAATTGGGAAATATTTAACACAATAAATGAAAATACAATAGAATATCAATAATGCTAGTGTATGGTTTTCTAAGTCAATATGTGGCTGACAGGGATCCTCATCTATTGTTTGGTGGGTACCATTTCTATTAGAGTTTGACACTTCTAGATGTTTATTAAAGGGAAACTCATCAATGGGAATTTAGGAACTAAAGTTCTGGGAGTTTGGATCCCAAGAATATTTTGAATTTTGGATTCTTTGACCTCTTGGGAAGTTGATTTTCTTATGAAAAAGCCTTCAGGATGTTTGAGGCTGGAGAATACTTTTTTTTCTTCTACCCATGTTTTGAAAGCTTTGCTTGGTCATAGTTGGACAGTCAGATTAATCTGTCAGCCCTACTAACTCCTTTCTTTTTATATGGAGTTTACAATTTACGATTCTCCCCCTCCCTTTCCTGACCTAAAAGCTACAAAAACAAATGGCATTTGCTCTCAAAGAGCACATTTATCACTGGAAGTGGTGATGATGGTGGTGGTTTTACAACATATAGACCAGTTAATCCCATAATATTTGAGGAAGGAAAGTCTACTAAGGTTTCTGACAGGACACAGACAATATGAACTGATCCTTAAAGTAAGAAAAGGATTCCGAGAAGTAGAGGCAGAACAGAAAATTGAAATTCAGCATTATTTAAAGAGAGTTACCAAGCTTACCACCAATGAAAAAAAAAAAAAATATATATATATATATATATATATATGTGTGTGTGTGTGTGCATGTGTGTGTGTGTGTGCATCTATCTAGAGAGAAATATAGACACATAGAAAAATGTATCCCCTCCAATTATTTGCCTAAAAGAAGAAGAAGAATTTGGGTGTGGAATATTATATAAATAAGATTGGATTTGGTTGATGCTTTGATATTTTCCCACCACCTCCACCCATCTGTTTTAGTCTTTGTTCAAGGATGGCTCTCTAGGTGAGGGAAGGGAAGGAAGGACACTAGAACATTGTGGTAATAAAAAAAGTAATATTTTTTTAATAAAAAGGCTACATAAGGGGCAGAAGTGAAGAGAGAACATATTATTGACATGACAGACAATTAATAGAAAAGCAAGAAGATGAAAAATGGAATGTGGTTCATGGGAGCAGTTAATAGGACGATTTGACTGAAATGTAATGGATGAAACAAGAAAGCTTGTGATCCAGTGAGACAATATATGTGCAAGTGCTTAGCACAGTGACCAGCACTAAAACGACCTAGGCAAAGTAAATGCTATTACTATTCCCATTTTTAAATTGGGGAAACTGAGACAAAGAGAGATTAAGTGTTTTGCTCAGGGTCACACAACTAGTAAATGTCTGAGGCCAGATATGAAAACAGTTTTTCCTGATTCCAAGCCTAGTGCTCTATTGACTGCACTGGCAGCTGCCTCAAGGAAACAGAGAATAAGTAATATGCCTGGATGTATAGCCTGGAGCCAAATTGTAAAGAGTTCTAACTTCCACACTGAGGAATCCATATTTTATTTTAGAGAGAAGGGAAAGAGACTAAAAATTTTGAATATGATAGTAAATTGCTCAGACCTCTTCTGTATGTACAGTACCTCATCCCTCTAAGACTTTTTTCATATGAATCATCTTAGTGATGGGGAGAAAAGTGATGGGTACATAGTATACACTTACTAAGTATTTGTTGACTCCACAGACATAAACATTTAAATAAGCTCTCCAATATAAGGTATTGCTACTCTTATAGGTAAGCATTTTTATATTTAAGAAGAAAAGGAAAATAACAGTTTTAAATTGAAAAAACAAACCTGCTAGCATATGTGTGAGTAGAAATAACCTTCAGATAAAATTTGATCAGTTTTGGACTGAAAATGAAGTGTATTGTAAATACAACTCAAATCACCTTGTGAACTTTGTAGAATGACACCTCGCTTATGTGTGAACAGTTTGATATTTAAAGAAGCAAAGAAAGATCTTTCTATTTATTAAAAACTAGAGAAATAAGAGTGCAAAGAAATGTTGTTTCAAGGATAGCAAAGAGTATATTGAACTCTTTTAAGATCTTTTGAATTACAGGGTATCAGCATACTTCAGCTCATTTGTATACAACTTTTTTTTAAAGAGTGTAAAGATAAAGAAAGTAAGAAGTCATATATTTTGTGTCTATTAGGAAATAAAAATTACATTTAATTACCCATCATTGCAATGTTTTCTGTAAGTGTAATGCTTAAAATCTGAATTTAGTCTTTGAAAAATAAATATTAATGATCTGTAAATAATTATCATTGCAAATATACTCAACATGCAATCGGTGACAAGCTTTGTTACATTTTTTTTTCTTTTAATTCTTACAAGAACCCAGGAGATAAGGTGGCAAATATTACCATTTTCCAGTTGGTAAGTCTCCAATTCAGGGTGGTTAGAGAGCTGATTTCACAGCCAGGAAGGCTTGGGTTCAAGTCCTTCCCTTGACAAAATACTGGCTGAGATCCTGATCAAGTTAGGCAGTCTCACAGTGCTGTAGACAAATCTCTAAGAATATAAATTATAAAGTAGGTGCCTGCTTACAATGGTAGAGAGATTGTCCTCAGCCAGAAATTTCCTATACCATTTAAATGATATCCGAAAATTCTAATACATAACTGGTTTCTTTTCAGAGTCAACACATTAAAATTTGATTTCCCCTGACCACAGTACAATTTCTGCTGTCCTGATGGCTTCTAAGTATTCATTCCTCACTTTTTTAAAGAAGTTGTGTTGATATTAAATAATTAGGTAGCCGGAAAGATTTAGATGTAAAGTTTTATATGTGGAGAAGAGAACATTATGTTTGTTTTATTTCATTATCTAGCTTGGGGCTATAACTCCTTCGGAACTTCTGGGGACACACAAATATTTATTGACATTTGAGGGAGCCGGTTGTAAAACATGTTCATACATTTACGTTTATGTAATGACGAGTAGAAGTATAATTTGGTCCTGTTAGAATAATGAACATTGGACATCAATTGCAAATGATGAGGGCTGGAAAAGGGAATGGGATGGTTGAAGTTCTGAAATCCCCCAAAGACCTGAGAACCAGGGCACGTGGCTAGAATGAATTCATGAACTCAAACATTCTTGAGGTCAAGGTACAGATTTATTATACTTTTCAGCTGGCAAAAGTTCTCAGAGAACTTGCAACTTGAATGGGGTATAGGTAAAGTTTATATAGGATATTCCATAGTAAAATATGTGTCAATTAGGTGATTCAGGGCAGGATTAGGGAGTGGTTAAGGAGTGGTTAGTTCTTAAAGAAACATGCATTTTTAGTATCTACTGCATAGGTATTTTACCCAGAGTTTATCAGGAAATAGCCCAAGGGGGGCTACATGTAGGTGTTGTTTTAGGTCTGAAATATCACTAAGTCAACTAACAGTCAGGATTGACTAAGGAATGCCAGGCTACTCTTATCAATGTCTTGTTAGACAACATAAATATAAGGGACTATACATATGTCCAAGTCTAGAATACATATGATTGGTCAGTGAATAGTAAATGTTGTTATGAACCAGTACACAGCTGGTTAACCAGTCAGTTAAACCGGTACACAGCTGGTTCAAACTAATGAATTCTGTAGGTGCAGCTCGCTACTATAGCAGGAAGGGGGAAAAGTTTTGCTAGGACAGGCTAGGTCCTTGGGGTAGGGAGAAACTGCCTGGGATAGTGTTTTGAGGCTAGGGAGAAATGTGACTTTTAGAGAGAAAAGTGATTTTAAATTTGGGGTCCAAGCACATGCCCCTAAGCACCCCATCAAAACCACTTTGATATAATTATTGACTAAGAAATTGATATAATAATTATTTTATTTTTATTCCTATTATTAATAACAGTATAGTGTCTACTATATGCCAGACAGAGTGCTAAGTGTTTTAAAAATATATCATTTAATCCTCACAACATTTCCAGGAAACTGAGGCAAAAAGAGATTAAGTGATATGTCAAAAGACAATAGACAGTCCATTTTTAGTCCAAGTTGTACAACTAGTGTCTGAAACCAGATTTGAACTCAGATATTTTGCACCATAGGCTCAGTGCTATATCAACTTTACTATCTAGATGTCTAGGGTTCACTATATGTACTTTTCTTGACTTTTGTTACCTCTGGGATAATCTCCTATTTATCCAGTATATATTATCTTTGCATGTGGTTGTTGCATGTTGTCTTTCCATTAGACTATGAACTCTTTAATTAAAGGGATGGCTTTGTTTTGTTTATTTTTTTCCCCTAGTCTTTTCAGCCTTAGTACTTACAATAGTTCAGGGTACATAGTAAGGGTTAATAATTTATTAACATTATATTAGAGAAAAGACATTAACTACAACATTGGACTCTGAGTTAGGTAGAATTAAACAGAGGGACAGAAATGATCTATACGTATACTCTAATGTTCTAAATAAACGATCCATCTAAGTCACTGTTTTCACAACTCGGATCTAAGCAGTTCTAGCAGCCTGCATGATGTTGAATAAGAGCTCTAAGAAACATTCCAATGCTAGTAGTACTTCTCATGTGAAATACTGTATGTGAAGCTGTGCATGTATGAAAAGGGATAAGATCTTTAGTCATACCATCGGAATTAACAGTGTATGTAAGCCCACATTGGAAACTCATTAATGATAAAGAAGGCTTGGTTAAGAAAGAACCCTAGAGAAAATAGTCACCAGGGATGGTCAGGCACTTGGGACTACGGAAATAATATTTGACAAGGAATGGGTGGATGGGACACATTTGCTTTCATGTGACTTCTCAGGATGAAAGTATTCTATTTCTCAGGGAATATGTGGATCACAATGAGTCACTACTGTGATAGAGCTATGTGTGAGTCACCCTTGAACCTCAAAACATAAGACTATTTTTTGCCTGTGTTAGAGGCATCTGGAATACGAGTTGGCACAAGATGGCAAGGGTAAGTAAGAGTTTTAAGTATTTTTGCTCCCTACTGTTATTTCATAAGTTTTACCATTTTGACTATAGAGTGATTCCTGTAATAAACACAGAAAAAGAGTAAAATGTTTGGGGAGTGATAATGAGGATTGTTTTGAATTTGCTAAATTTAAGATGTTTGCAGGACATCCAATTTCAAATATTCGATAGACAATGATGATACATGACTGGAGCTCAGGAGAGAGGTTAAGGCAAGAAATAGAAATACAGCAGTCACCTGCAGATGTATAATTTTTGGCAGCTGCTCAGTTAAGAGAGAGATTACAAAAAGAAAGAAGAAAGGGCCAGGGATAGAGCCTTATGGGACACAACCTTAACGGGAGTCAGGATGATTATGATCCAATAATGGAGATGAAGTTAAGTGGTCAGACACGAAGGACAATTAGAAGAGAAAGATGTTATAGAAATCTCAGGAGAAAAGAGTAGGTTGAAGAGCGTGCTCAGTAATGTTGAATTCAACAGAGAGATTAAAAAGATATGTAGGGAGAATATATAATCATGTTGGGGAATTAAGGGATCTTTATTACCTTGGAAAGAACAATCTGAGTCTGATGGTGAAGTGGAAAACTGGTTTTTAAGGGCCTGATAAGTGAGTGAGAAGAAATAAAGAAGTGGAGGTGAGTGAGGCCTGAACACCTTAACTTTTGTGGTCTGAATTATTATTTCTTCCGCAATATTATCACTAGAGAGGAATTTGGGAAAGGACACAGCTGATTACAGTTAGGAATATTTAGAGCCTCGGAAATATAGAAGTTGATGCTTTGATGTGAGGTGGTTCCTGAGACTCACTGTACAGAGGAAAAAAGCACTAGTTTTGCGAAAATTGTTCTTCTTTTAATTATTTGTTTTTCTTTGGTTGTTGATATATCCTTTTCTCTCCCAATCCTATTTTATGCTACTTACTAGTTTTGTGACTACTTTCATTCTCTCTCACCCTCAGTCTCCTCCTCTATAAAATAAAGGGGTGAACCTTTAAGCACTTTCAGCAATAACTCCACATGTCTAATGATCTTGCAGTGAAGAAAGAGTACAGTGGGTTATATAAAAATCAGGGATAGAGTTCAGGACCTGGAATTAAAAGAATTTGAATTGAAATCCTCCATCCAGTGATGGCTACATTGACCCTAGGCAAGTTGCTCAGCCTTCTCAGACTCAGCTTTCTCATCTGAAGAATAGTACCTAATTTAAGTCGTTGTAAGGATTGAATATGATAATTTATGAAAAGTGCTTTACCAACTTAAAGGTATAGCATATATATATATATATATATGTATATGTATACATATACATATATATATATATTAGCTACTATTATTATTTGTTAAGGGAATGCAATGCAAAGCTATTTCATTTTGGCTGGGGGCCTCCTCCTCTTTATTGGTGACTATGGCAGAAGAGGGATTTTATGGTGCAGGGGTAAGCCCTGGTCATATCTCAGGATGGTCTCTGAACTCATATTGGAAAGCAAGAATTGATGCAATAATATTGCAGATTATGAATTGCATCTGTTGAACTTGTTCCTCTGTTCCCATCCCTGGTAGGTAATGCTTGCTACAGCATCCAGCAGAACAGTGCACTTTGCAACCATAGATTCCAATTGTTTTTGAGTTTTGAGGCAATGTACTCCTCTCTCCTTTCAGTGTCATTTTCAGTAATTCACCTTTCATGAAATATCATCTTTCCAGTAACACATCGCTCCAAACTGCTCCACCTATCAGTGTAGCCCAAACAAAGAATTTCTTTTTAACATTTCTAAATTGGACTTCAAGATTAGTTACCATAGGAAACTGATGCTATACGCTTGTTTCTCTGACTGTGACCATTTAAAAAAAATCTTTATAAACCTGCTGATGGAAACAGCTATCTCAAAAATAAAAAGGATGTGATTTTCAGAAAATCACAATGGCAATCAAAATATTTAAATACAAGTGTTCCTTCCTTTGTTCATTCTGGTGGAAGTAAAATAGAAAATTCTTTTTCAAACAGCAGTTTAAAATGTTTCAATTATTCTTTTTCTCTGTAGCAAGACATTTCAAGTTTCCATCTGGAACTTCTTTGAAGTCAGAAAGGGGAATGTTCTCTATGTACTAAAGAAATGGCGATAAAAATTAAATTAGTTATCATCCATCCACTGATATATTTAATGTTATGGGAAGAATCTCCATTTCTGTTGTTTTAAGTTTCATAGTTTCAGTATCTTATTCTTATATTGTTTTATATTAAATATTATTTTATAATTCTTTCTTAAAGTGGTTCCCGCCTAACTGAATTAAGCTTGTCCTGGCAACAAAGAAAAAAGAAACATTTAGGCAAAAACAGCTTATGCGGTGACCACATTAATATGTGCAGCATTTTGTTCCTATAGTCTCCTAAGGCTCTGCTAAGAGGAGGTAGGCAAGTTTCATTATTTGTTTTGTGACCATTAATGTCATTTTAAAATCACTACTAGATATTCTATTCCCTTTTGGTAAATTTTTTAAAATTACATTGCTGTAGTGATTCTATATAATGTTTCCTTCTTGCTCATTTAACTTTGATTCACTTTCTATCGTTTCTTAAAATGTGATAATATTCTATTACATGGATCTATTACACTTCTTTGTCCATATCAAAATCAATATTCAGTTATTTTGTTGCCAATTCTTTCCCACTACAAAAATACTGTTATGAGTATATGAGTGTATATTTGATCAGTCTTTTTGCTTTTGGTTAAGCAACTGCTTTGGCACAGTAAGCTCTACCTGGTTTCAGAAATAGCTGAATTCGGACGTCAGACAGTTGTCCAGGTGATCCCAGGCAAACTCATTAACTTCTACATGTTTCAGTTTCTTCATCTGTATCATACAAATGATAATTATACTTAACCTCCCAGGCAGGTCGTGAGTCAAGGACTTGGCAAAATGTAAAGTGCTATACAAATGCTAGCTACTATTATCAACAACATCATTATAGAGCAGATTTCTGGCTCATTGGGTATAAATGATTGAGTCACTTTTCTCTCATAATTCCAAATTGATATAAACATGACGATACTATTTCTACCTAAATATGTTTATGTTGTTGAGTCATTTTTCAGTCGTGTCTGACTTTTTGTGACCCCATTTGGAGTTTTCTTGGTAGAAATACTGGAGTACTTTTCCATTTCCTTCTCCAACTCATTTTACATATGATAAACTAAGGCAAACAGGGTTAAGTGACTTGACCAGGGTCATGCAGCTGATCAAGGTGTCAGACTAGATTTGAAATCACAAAGAGGAGTCTACCTAACTCCTAGTCCAGCCCTTTATCTACTACACCATCTAGCCTCACATACCAAAGTAGGTTATCCTTCATATAGTCTCATAATTCTTTCAAAATTGGCTGTTTCTATTTTTATCACCTCAATTTTCAAGGTATAAAATGAAACACTAAAATTGATTATTCTTACTTTACTGTTATTAGTTATTTTGGAGTATGCATTCATATTTTGGCATCTTGTTAATTAATTTAACACATATAAATATGCAAAGTAGTTTACTTATATTCATTACACTTCAGGCTAGAATTTCATTTGGTGATCTTGATAGCCAGTTGAGATTTTCTCTCCACACTGTTTATACAGTTCTTAGAGGAAACATTGGGAGCAATTTCTGAACAGTAAGATTTGTTGCACATTGTGAGAGACCTTCTAGCCTTTCAAAATATGTTCTGATAATTTCCTGAATTGGTTTAGTAGCATAGAATATATCTTCTTTTTGCTTCCTTAGCCAACCAACACTGTGCCCAGAGATCTGACCCTTGAAGCACCTCTGTATTCTTTTCTCAGCACCACTTGGTGTATATCAGTTTTGTTTGACTTTGACACATTAATCTGACGTGGTGTCAAATGGATACTTTGTTTCTCTTTTGGACTATTTTAGTTTTCGTGAGAGGTCTCAGGACAGACATGTTGATCACAAAGCCCCTTCAGTGGGCTTTGCCCAAACACAGAGAGAGAACTAAGGTATAAGGAAAGCTATCGATAATTTGTAATTACCCTTTTGAAAATTTATTCATATCTTTTGACAGTTTTTCTTTTTGGGAAAGACTTTTAGTTTTTAAGTATTAATTTCAATTTCACCTATATTTTGGATATCAGCTTTTTCTCAGCAATATTTTATGCAAAGTTTAAAAAAATTCCACTTAATACCTTCCAGACTTAAACTATATTTTGATTTTTTAATATTTAATAAATATGTAATTAAAATTATAATTCCTTTAAATGAAATTATCTATTTTGTCTTTTATGATTGTCACTATACTTTTTATTAAGAATACTATTTTTTCCATATTTGTGAAAATAAAGGGAATGATAGGATGCTTGGGTGCTCATGCTTGGACCCCAATTCTAAAATTACATTTCTCTCCAAAATTCACATTTCTCTCTAGCCTCAAAACACTATCCCCAGGCACATTCTCCCCTGTC
>CM053769.1:15508723-15546087 GCA_028658325.1 Potorous gilbertii | reverse complement strand
CAAAGGGGGAGAAAATTTTGGAACCCAAAATCTTGTGAAAATGAATGTAAAAAGTTAAATAAATTTATTTTAAAAAAAAAGTTAAAAAAAAAAACAAATGCTTAATGATTTAGCATTTTTCTTCTTTTCCCTCTTTAATATTGTTATTCTTTTGTTTCAGTCATGTCCAACTCTTCATGACTTCATTTGGGATTTTGTTGGCAAAGATAATACAACGGTTTGTCATTTTCTTCTCCAGATCATTTGACAGATGAGTAAACTGAAACAAACAAAACAGGGACACAC
The DNA here is from genome assembly GCA_028658325.1 of Potorous gilbertii. Classification (NCBI taxonomy): domain Eukaryota; kingdom Metazoa; phylum Chordata; class Mammalia; order Diprotodontia; family Potoroidae; genus Potorous; species Potorous gilbertii. Next base: position 15,545,802 of record CM053769.1, on the reverse strand, counting down.
AGCTAGTAAATGAACTTGTCTTCCTGACTCTAAGGCTAGCACTCTATCTACTGTACTACATATCTTTCCTCTTTAATATATGTACTAATAAAGGATCAGCATCTTTATAACGTATTATAAATTCATGATTGACTTTGTCATGGTAGCGCAAATCACCAATCTCCGTTACTGAGAGGATGAAGCTGTCAGATGGTTTGATCAGGGGAGTTCTGAGGTACAGTGATGTCTTCCTTTAAGTTCAGGCTTAATATAGTGAACCTCAGGTTCAGGTTGTGCAAAGAGGGGCAAAGCAACTCAGGTCAGAAAGTTAGCAGGCCAAAACTCCTTTGCTCATCAGGGTGGGATTGAGTTGGTGTATAGCCCCTATACTTTCAGCCTGGGCTAATTAAGAAGACTCAGTCTTAAAAGAAAAGTCTCATACTTAAAAAATCAGATGTTTACTGAAATCTAATCTAATTTTTGTCAGTGTTTTTCTGATTTGATTAATCAGTGAAAATGGTGCAATTACACTAGATATTTACATCATCCCATCCACAGATAAAGTTGCTTGATACTCTCAAATGACACATTCTTACTACTTGAGGGTGTGAGGTAGATTTCTTTTTCAATGAACTCTCAGTGAGTATGCAAGGTGCAAGTGAGGGTCCACTCAGGTAAATCCATCCTTGGAGAAATTTAGCCACAATCACTAATCACCAAGTTTTAAGAAAATACATCTAGAAAGAAGGGATAATTTATTGAAATAAGAAACTAAAAAGGTTATATTTGTAGTAAATGATTCATCTCAGAGACTAAACACTCTAGTTTAGTCTTAGAAAGAACAGTGGTTATTTACTAGTCTTTTACCCCACTTTTGATAAAGTGTAAAATGATTTAAATGAATGAGCAGTGAGGGTAACAGGTTGGGGAGAAAAAAAGTTCACTGTATACAAACATTATTTTAAAAAAGCGATTATTCTGTAGGATTTTTATTTTAGTTATATCTCCAGCTAAAAAATAAATCCACTTTGGAATACACATATTTATATGTATTTATTACATATATGTATATATATTCTATGTATGTATATATATATATATATATACGTATTTACAAAATAATAAATCTGCTTTGGAGTACATGTTAAAACATTCTTTCTTTAATAAAATTTAAAGAAAGGACACAGTTGCTTCCACTAGGAATAGTGTAATTTTATTCTGACTTGATCCAGTAATCATTTTTCCCCCGAGTTCTATGGTGGTGTACTATACTTGCTTGTACTATACTACTTGCCTGTGTAAAGGCAAGGAAAATAATCCTTATTGTATGACCAGTAAACTCTCAATTTCACTATGTGAAGATCTGATGAGCATTCATCTTAGCTTAGGAAAAGATAACTTCTTTATAACATGAGTAGGTTGAAATACAACATATAAGACATTTTTTCATTTTATTATTTTCAGCTTCACAGATATCAACAAATACAAACATTTCTCTACAGAAAGAAGAAACAGAAAAAGAGGATTGAATATGAACCCACAAATCTCCACTATAAATCTCTTGGACATTTTTGCATATTTTAAATTTAACCTGCAATCCAACACTGCCACACTTCCCTGCTTGTCAAGTTTCCCATCTGAAGTTTAATGATGAACATTGAAAAATAATTAGACTACAGTATCTCATCAGAGAAGGCAGAAAAAGGGTATGAATGAGTCAAGGAAAAGACGTGTTAGACTTAGAGAAGGAAAGGAAAAAGAGTTGCACGTGATGGGCAAGCATTGATGAATTAAAATTTCATTTTGGGAGTGAACATTCAATTTGATGATACATACATTAATTTAGTTATCTAACATTGCATGTACATAGACTAATCTCATGGTTGTTTTGGGACATAAGAGTCATAATGTATCTGTTAAAGATGATGATAAGCTAACATTTATACAGTGATTTGAGGTTTGGAAAATAGCTTGCATATACTATAATTCCATTTGACCTTCACAGAAGTATTGTGAAGTATTAATCTCATTTTCTAGACAAGAAAAGTTAAGTTTCTTACCTTGAGTTTCACAGCTAGTAATGTCTGAGGTAGCATTGGAATCCAGATTTTCCTGACTCCACACGCAACATTTCCTGATTCCAAGCATAGCCACTATAAAATACTACCAAATTAAGGGCACAAAAAATGTTCTACTCTTTCCTAAAAATGCAATGATTTGGAGGCAATTAATATACCTTTTTTTTCCATTGCAGTACAAAACGAAACTCACCAATGATCAAATTCATATTGTCAATAAGGAAAATGTTTGGCCTATATAAGAGTAACAGTAAAGAACAACATTCTATTTTAAGTACTTAGAAGTGGAATCATTTGGATAAACTAATGAATAAATCATATATGATTCTCCAATGTTTGTTAAGAAGTATTAACTCTAAGATCCATGACTCATATTACACTGATGATATAACTTATGCCATATAATCCAGCTCCTTTCTTTCCAGCGTGTTAAGTAAATGCCATTATCAAATTACCATTCCTCTTGTGTGAAAGGGCAGGAAGGTAGATATTGTTTCTGCAAAATCTCTCATTTCCCTGGTGAAAGTGGTGGCATTCTACTGACTCCCTGGTGAGGGTAGAATATGCTAATTGGGGTGTCAATAAAGTCTGAGCTTTGGCTCGTGGTAACTGCATTATAGGGATAGGGAAGATACAGAAATGACACATTTCTGGAAGTTTTAGGAGTTTTTTGATCGCTTTAAAATAATCCAAAGGCATTCCAGATGAATTAGACAATCCTCCAAAATCTAGCAATTCCCATTTTTCCAAGTTTATGGGAATGACCTATTTATTCCTTCACAGTGTCTACGTGCATTTGAAAATAATATTTATTCAGATTTTACTCTAGCTGATATTTTTTCCATTGCTAGATACTTAGATTTCCACTACTTAAATAGTAGTAGATAAAGTAGTCTTGCCTATGACTAGAATTTGAGGATTCTGCTCATAGGATTAGAGAAGTACAAATTTAGATCTGAGAGGCACATAACTAGGTCACCTAGTCTACTTTCCTCTTTGCTATGGGAAGAATATGAAGCCCAAAGTGACTTCCCAAAGTGGTAAGTGGTATATACTGTATTTGAACTCAGCCCCTTCATTTTACTGGGAGGATTGTAGTTAAGATTCAAGCCCAAGTCTTTGACCTCAAATATAGCAGTCTTTCCATAGTACTACCTAACAGTTCTAATTCTAATCTAAAAATGTCTAAAGTGTTAAACGATGTTTTACTTAGAATTATAGAATTCTAAAATGGAAAAGAACTTCAGAATCATCCAATATAACCTCTACTCCATTTGTGAATCCACATCATAATAATCTGGACACATGCCTCGTTTGGTCCCATTAAAAAAAATCTTCAGTAGGCTTTTAAGCATCCATATATCTTTAAAAATCTATGAAATCAAGAGTGTAAATGATCGACTAGTTAAATGTGAACACACATGTGTATGTATATCTTTGTATATTATAACTCATTTCACTGTAACTGTTTAAAAGAAAAATCTAGTTTTACTAACATAGAATTTTTAGGTGTTACAGTGGAAAGAGTTCCGGAGCTGGAGAAAGATTACTTGGATGTATCTCAATTACAATCTTTCTAGTAAATTGGAATATTTCCAGGTTTTGCCTTCTCCTCTGCCACTATTTTCTAAGGCCCTCCTGGTCTTATCCTTCTCTGTGATTTCTGCTATTACATCTCCCCAGACACAGACACATTATTTGCAGATATACCCTGAGAATTGTGGGGCACTGCTGTCCACCCAATGTTATAGCCTTGGGAATTTCTGGTTTCTTCATCTGTCTTTCAGCAGAAGAAAAATATTGACATATATTTCAAGGTTTTTGTGATTCCACCAAGTTAATATTTTTAAACTAATACTGATATCATCCCCTCCAAGACTTAATAGATGCTTCACATGAGCTATACAAGTCAAAATATTCATTATATAGTGGGTAATCCTTTATTTTTTTTCTGTTGCCAAGTATCATAGTTTTCTGAAAACTATTTTATAAACAGGAATTTCTTTTCCTTCTTGGTAATTCTTTCTTTAACCTCAGAAATTTTGCCTGTGATATTACCTTGGTTTATGCCCACATTTTCCTTATAGACAAAATAAAAAGACAAAAAACCCCGAACTGATAATCATGAGACAATACACTGTTCATCCCAGCACCTGTTTATGAGAAAGAGACTGATGCTAGCTTTCAAAAAAGACTTCTGAGAGTGATGGACAGAATTAATGTGCTAAGCAATTATCCAAATTGATATAGAACATTATTCTCAGTGTGACAAGAAGTTTTATTTTAGCTTTTTTTTTAAACCCAACAGAAGATAAAATATATACAGCCTGCTGTGTTTTGAATACACGTGATAGGGAAAAGGGAATATAGACTAATTCTGATTCCTAGAAAAGGTATGATTTTTCAACAGTACAGTCAGGCTAGTTCATTTATTAATATGGAATATTAATATGCTCATGGAAGAACTTTACTGCAATCAAAGGAAAAGTGGCATTTTTCAGTTACAAAGCTGGTCTAGTCTATGCCAGTCAATAAGTATATGTGGAGTATGTTCTTTGTATCTATATTAAGATAAAGAGCTCTGTGCAAATAAGTTGTAAACCAAGTAGTTTGCTGAGATCAACATGGGTGCTACCACTAGAAGGAGAAAACTGCCCTAGGGTGTTTGGGGTTTTTTGGATGGCTAAAAGACTAGTGGCTACTGGAAAAGGGGCGTGGGAGTAGGAGGTACACCTGTATGGAGGAGAAAATATGACTTGATATGTGAGCTCTAAATTTTTCACCCTAGGTCAAAGCCTACATTATCTTACCCTAATTATACATCTGGAAAAAGTTTTAAAAAATATAGATATTGCACCAGTCCTCTAGAAACTCACTATCTAGAATATGCATATATGTATATACATGTATGTGCATGTGCATATATATGTATATGTATATGTACACATGTGTATGTGTATGTGAATCTATCTAATGTTTATTAACCCTCATGGTCATAGTTTAATGGGTGAATAGGGTAAAAGGAACTTATTTTATGATCAAGTTTCTAAATATGCTCTAAATATATTGTGTGGCTAATATAAATATCTGTCATTGAATTTCTTCTCTCATCCACCAACTTCCCAGGAAAGGGACATTTTCTAACACTATCCAGAATCCAGTGGAAGGATAATTGGCATTGTTATGTTCCCTCTGGCCCCCGTTGTCTCTAAGTCATTTTCCTACATCTTCAGATACCCAATACCAGTCCTGCGTCTGATGCTAGCCTATGACATCTTTAATTGTCCCTGCTTCCTGCTGACCTTTCTTGGTTCCTGTTGACCATTTAGCTCAAGCATATCCTAGCGTTGATAAAATATCTTTCTGCTTCTTATTGTGTGGTGGCTCATCCCTGGGAGGATATGATATCATAAAAGTCCTCTGGGGAGTTGCTCTTGTTTCTTCCCTGATTATGACAAGGGCAGATGGACAATATACTGTGTATGTTAAACCTGAGAGCTTCTGGATTGTTCTTTTCCTTCCACAACCTGTGCTGTGTATTATAGTTGACTAGACTATTAGATGATGGATCAGGGGGCTAAGTTGCACCTTTTCTGCTTACAGTGTGGCCTCACCCAAGTTGACTATTTTCTTAAGTAGAAGAGTTTGTATTTGGGCTAGTGGCTGTCTTCTCCAGTATATATTTCCTTTACTTAGGGCTAAGGATCACTGTCAAGTTCGCTATATTAAGGTTTGTAGGTGACCTTTTGAGTTTGAGAAGTCCTGGTTTCATTGTGTGCAGGTGACTATGGCAGCAAGATACATTCATCATGGAAAATATGGCAGAAGATATGGACTGAAAGTTGTTTGAACATTGCATATTCAAGGTAAAATGTGGAGTACTTGTTTGGGGGATCCATAAATTATTTTATATTCTGCTGAGGTAAATATTAAAATCCCAAAAGATGGTAATTATAGTTTCACAATAAGCAACTGAATCATATTTTTAGTTATTTTGTCAAGATGTGATATGAATTGAGTTTGTTGCCATTTCTTTTATGTGTGGGAAATAATTGTCTTATACTTGATCAGGACTGTACAATGAGCACATTTTTTGCTTCCAATTTTGGGGAAGATTCTAGACATGAGGCAAAATATAAACTGTAACCGAGTCTTCTTTGGGACTCTTCAGTAGGCAAATGTAATTAGCTCAAGTATGAGAGATAAAGGAGTCTGACCCTTCATAGTAATGTCCAGGTTCATTCCAGACTGAACTATGTGAAAAATACATGTGTATTTGCAAAGAAAGGAGATACCTTAAAGGAGAAAAGAAGAGGGGCAATAGACCAGCCCAGCATTGGCTCATTTTGTCAGATTTTATATGAACATATATCTCCTTTGATAGAATGGATTTTCCTTGAGAGCATGAACTCCTCCCTTTTATCTCTGTATCCCCAGGAACTAATACTCCTATTGACTGAGGACTGATTTTTCTAAAATCACTTCCAGACAATGTTCTATGACAACCTTTTGTCAGGAAATTAAGATTTAATGAGGCTTGTGATTCATCTTTTCCACTCATTTCTTTATCATTCACATCAGAACTCTCTTATTCTATCCTTCTTTTGGCTCCAAGACAAGAAGAGGTAGAATTTAAATGGAATGGGGTAGGTAGAAAGATCACCTTTTCCCTAACCCCTGATGCCTCCCAGCTGTGGAGTTATTCCTATCACAAGAACCACAACTGTCACTGTTAGATAGTCCCATAATTGGTTATGGTAAAAAATTAAGAGACAAAGAAAGGATGTAAAAGAGAAGGTGTAAGTCCTGTTGGTGGGACAGGTGCAGCCTGGGGAACAGAATTATTAATGTATCGTTGTTGTTATTTACTTTTTTATTTTAATAGTAATTTAAATATTTATTATTAATGTTAGTATAAGTGTGCCTATTGAATACTGACTATAATCAAATTCACCTTTGTGACTAGATCCTGAAACCTCATGGATCCCACAGCTGCTAGGCAATCATACAGGTTTGGTTGGCGTTTCAGAGTGAATGTGATTCCTTTTGATGCCCCAAGATGTAACAGCATTTATGAAGTAAGCTTATAAGCAGCTTTTTTATTTGATTAGTACAATGTACAATTGCAAACCTATGATTGGGGACTGAGCGTATGATCAGAGAGATATCAAGAGACCCAGTCTGGGAAATAGCAATGAAATCGTGCCTGAGGACCTAAGTCTAAGTGTCAAAGCTGTAAGCTTGTGTTTGCTCTTTAATTAATTGTCTTAAGGTCTTTTTATGTACATGGCATTGATCTTGACATGAGCAGGGAGCTAGGGGACACAGGAGTCATAAAGACCTGAGTTCCAGTATGGCCTCAGACAATTACTAGCTACATGAAGCTGGGGTGATCACTTGACATCTCTCTTTCTCAGTTTCCCCATCTGTAAAATGGCTCTTATCTCCACGTATTATTGTGAGGATAAAACAAGATATTATTTGCAAACCATAAAGCACTACATTAAATACTAGTTATTATGAGTAATTTTACTTATTCCATTTGTTTTTTATAATTTCAAAAGCTACACTTATTTAGGGGAATGACAGAACATATATGGTTCAATATGGATTTATTATTGTTCATTAACCACTATTAAAACTCTTTTTGATAGAATTTTTAAAAAACAATGAAGATCAGAATGAAAACTGCACTTTCATATATGCATATATATATATATATATATATATATGTGTGTGTGTGTGTGTGTGTGTGTGTGTGTGTGTGTGTGTGTATGTATACACACACAAACACTGGGATGGAATTAAACTTCATTATTTTGTTATATTTTCCTTAAATGTGTTTAAGAAGTAATATTCTATGGAGGTGGGCCTTGTGACTTAAAAAAAAAATGACAGTCTATTTTAAAGAAATTTATGTAGAAAAATTTCAGGGAAGTTAGCTCATTAGCAACAGCACTATTGAGTGCACTGAAGCATCCTGAGCAATTTTGAGCAAATATTTGATAGGAGGCGGGAGGTTACAAGTTAAATAAGCAGCTGAGAAATCATTTTCCTGATTACAGAAAAGATGATAGAGTTTATTGACAGCAGTTGTTAGCTTCTGTATGTATGACATGCATGTCCAAAGGCTTGTTCTTTCTTTTTCTTAAGAGGCGAAATCTTTATGCTCAGATAATTCATGGAGAATGCTAAAAAGCTATTTAATGTACACTCTCTGGAGGATATAGCACTCAAACGTATAAGCAACTACTTTTAAACAATTTGAAAATCAGAGAGCACTAGCAGTTAGAGCTATTAGAAAGATGGCATTGAAAGGGGGCCCTGAACCCTGAAGGAAGTTATAGCTTCTAAGAGCTGAAAGTGAAGAACATATGAATTCTACCTATAGCTGGCAACAAAAATAAAACAAAATAAAACAAGAAACAAAAAACAGAAACAAGGAGTCAAAAGATGAATGCTGCATTTAGGAAATAGAAAGCAGATTAGTTTGGTTGAATCAGATGGAGATTGTGAAAGGGTGTAAAGTATAACTGAGCTAGATAGGGAGGGTAGGGCTAGGTTGTGAAGGACTTTGAAAAGTAAATGGTGGAGTTTATATCTTTTCTTAGAAACAATTGGGAGACCACTGGATTTTATTGAGTAATTAACATGATCAGACCTAGTTTAGGAAAATCATTTTGGAAGCTGTGTGGGGATATACCGAAGAGGGGCAGAGCCTGAAGACAGGGAGGACACGTAGGAATCTACTGTAATAGTCCCAAGAAGAGGTCAGGAAGAGTCTGGTGGAGAAGAATGGATAGATGCTTGAGGTGTAGTGAAGGTACTAAATGATTAGTCTACATCATGCCCCACCTTTCAATAAATTCTATTATTTCTAGGATCAACTATAACATGCTCTGTTTGGGTTGTAAAACCCTTTACAACCTGGCATCTTCCTACCTTCCAGTCTTCTTACACCTTACTCCCTTCCACATTTTCTACATTTCAGTCTTATTGGCCTAGCTGGTGTTCTTAGTCAAAATAATCCATGTCCTTCCATTTCACCTGTTCATTGCCCGAGCCCCATGACTGAAATGCTCTTTTGTCTTTATTGACTTCCTTTAAAAATCAGCTCAAAGCAGGTTACATGTATGGTTGTAATCTGTGCTCCTGAAAGAGGCTGGTACATCACTTGACTGTGGGACTTTTGAACTGCAGAAGGAGTAAAATTCATTGGGTGTCTATATTAGGTCCAACATTTACATGATGAACCACAGGGAACAGAGGAGCACTATACTAAATAGATAAGAGGCATACCAGCCCAACTTGGGGAAAAGAAAAAATCAAAAATTGAAAAAGGAAGACATAACTGGTTGGTAAAAAAGCAGTCACTATACTTCTAGTCTAAGAAAGATAAAGCTGTTTAAAAAAAGAAGAAAAAAATAGAAAGCTCTAATACCACTTATAAGAAGCTTTTCTCTCTCCCCCTTCCAAGCTGACAATCTCTTTTGTATATAACGTTTATATACACAATTACTTTCATGTTGTCTTTTCCATTAGAACTTGGTCTCTTTGAGGGCAGGAGTCATTTTTTTTTATCTATGTATCCACCCCACTTACTAAGATGCCTGGTAGATAATACACATTTAAAGATGGTGTGTTGATTGACAACCCATAAACTAGCCATTTGTGAGTTATTCTTTGTTAATAGCTAAATATGAAACAAAGAAAAATGCAAAGAAGTCTTCTTTGTTGTGTGGCCCACTCTACTTTTGCAAAGACAAGGGGCCATAGATTAGTAAGAATCAGATCCATTTCTATGGTTCATAAAAATTTATTCTAATAAATTTGTTTTTCACCTTGCCTCAGACACATGAAGTGACTTGTTCAAGGTAACAAAGGACATAAATGTAAGTCAAGATTTGAATGCAGTTTTTCTTTTTAAATTTCAAATCCTTTCCTATAAAAGAAATGTTTGACTATTGGTTTCTCCCTACCTTCCTCCTTCTCCCTCCCTCCCTCCACACCACACACACACACACACACAAACACAAACACACGAGTTGGTAAGTACTGTTTTTACAAAACCTAAATTTCACCCTGTATTTCTCCTTCCATCCCACCTCAGTCCACCTTCCTTCTCAACTCCCAACCACTGCCCTAGAACCACTCCTTATAAAAGAAGATAAAAAATAGGGTGGGGGCTGGAGGTTGGAGAGAAAATTAACCAAAAGTAACCAATATATGGGAAAAGTCTAATGTTATATTGCTGATTCCCCCACATAGACTATCACCTCTGAAAAGATTCAAGGGCTAGTTGGGTCCTCTCTTCCTACCTTTTTTCCTTTATTATCTTTCTTTTGTCTTATTAGCATTTCTAGAGTTACGTCAAATAACAGCAGCCATCACACTGATCGGGTTCAGACTCTGGGAACTTCCTTGAGCTCCCCTGGAATCTCCCCACAGACCCTGGCTTTTCATACTCAAATCTGTGACCATTGTCTGTTATCTCTTGATTGCCCCACCTGCTTCCCACCTAGGCACCCCACCCAGTCTGATATCTCCTGATAGCCTCCAGCTGTTTCCAGCCTTTGACCCTCCTTGATTCCAGACCCTTCCTAAACCCCTCCTCCCATCACCCTGGACTACCAGACCACCCCACAGATCCTTCCTATACTCTTTTCTGTATTTAATTTCCACCTTCCCTCCAGGAAGGCGCTCAGATTCAATCCAGCTCAGACTCTGTCCAGCTGGGTTTCTGTGAATACTAGTGTTACAAATGCTCAGGCTCCTTAAGAGCCAACACAATTTACTGAATCTTTAATAAACTTTGTTTTCTTTGGCTTTAAGAAGGCTTGAGTCGAATTCATTCAAGCATGACCAAGACTGTCGGTATTTTGGGGTTCCCTTCACCCTTCAACCTCATCAATACTTATTTGGCTTGCGTATTGATTTGGAAAGTCATTGCCAGTTTCTGAATGTACACAAGTACAGCTTTTGTTTGTACATCCTTTGTTGTTATTGAGTCCTTTCAGTCGTGTTTGATTCTTCATGACCCCAATGAGTGTTTTCTTTGCAAAGATACTGAAGGGTTTTTGTCATCTCCGGTTCATTTTACATTTGAGAAACTGAGACAAATTCAGTTAAGTGACTTGCCCAGGGTCACAAAGCTAGTAAGTGTCTGAGACCAGAATTGAATTCAGGTCTTCCTTACTCTATGCCCAAAATTCTAACTAGCTACCCCAAATAATTTTTACCATATTGAAATTATCCTTATGTTATACTATATGTTTTAAAATAAAACAACTTAGAAAGTGGAGGCTTAATAATATAGTTTCAATAAGATACTTTCCCCCCATATTTAAACTACACTACTATGCCTATACTTTCTAGTTTTCTTTTTTTCTAACATACTGATCTACTATAATTTGTTAAAGAGTTTCTGCATTTGTTGATATAATTATATGACTTTTGAATGTTTTTGTTTTTACCATGATTAATTGTTTTCCTAATGTTGAACCATCCTTTTATACCTAGTATGAATCAAGCATGATTAGAGTAGATTTTTTCTTGGAACAAATTTATGTATTTTTTTACCAGAATTTTATTTAAATTAAAAGACAATGTTACTGGTCTATACTTCTCTATTTTTTTATGTTGCCCTAACTAGGTGGCACAGTAGATGAGTGCAGATCTGGCCTCAAACAGTTACTAGTTGTAGGACTCCGGGTAAATTATTTGACCCTGTTTACCTCAGTTTCCTCATCTGTACAATGAGGTAGAGAAGCAAATGGCAAACCACTTCAGTATCTTTGCCAAGAAAACCCTCAACAGGTTCACAAAGAGTCAGGCATGACTGAAAAACAACAACACACATAACTGCAACATATATGTATATATGTACACATTGATATACATATATGTATGTATATCTGCATACATACATATATATATATATATATATATAAATGTGTGTGTGTGTGTGTGTGTGTATGTGTGTGTGTAATTTAAATGCTACTAGAGGGAGACTCCACAAGGTTAGGATAAATGATGTGTTGAGACTAGGGACTTGGTGGGAGACTGTTCCATTTATTATTTGTTTCATTAATCTCTTTGTAGCTAGCTGGATTTCCTTGGCAACATGCAGAATTCAGTGATGGACACAAAATATAAGGAAATGTGCAAGTTGGATGCTTAGAAGAATAGAAAGTCTTTCTTAGTATCAGATCTGACTTGAAAATCAACAATGCAACCCTTTCTTGTCTATTTATTCAGTTTCCCATTCATTTAGAGTTGTGTCATAGGAAACTATTTGTATTCGTTTGTTTATTTAATTATCTATTTATGTATTCATTTACATTATTTAGCCCATCTCTTACAATTTTGATATGATGAGGGAGAGCTTGTTTTAGATGTGGCCTTTCACTTGGTCATCTGGTCAGCAATGTGCCTTTTCTAAGAAAAAAAAAAACTCAGTTCCTGCAGCCCTTCAGTATTTTATTCAGGATATTGATTTTAATTTACCTCTTCCTTTTTTGTAGAGGCAAGTGTTAATGGAACCCCTAATTCTACAAGACATGTTAACTATCAAAAGAGTGCCTGATGATAAAGGTTCCATTGATTTAAACTTGAGTTTCTCTGTGGTACAGAAATAATTCAGATCAGATTATATCAGATCATTGTATCAGATCAAGGAGACCAAAAATTACTGATTTCCACCTTAAAATGACACCTTAAAAATAATACTTCTATTATAAGTAAAACACTGATTCTTTTTGGTAGACTTCAGATATGTAAATTTTCATGTCTTGATAAGTTCTCATGACAGTGATAATCAATTTCAATTGGTTCATATAATTTTTGGACAAATGCACATGAAGGAGGTAATGTAGAATACATATACATATGCCTACACATACATACATATATTCTGATACATTTTATTTTGTCAACATTTTATTTTCCCCCAATTAAATGGAAGAAAAAGAACAGTTTTAACAGTCTTTTTTATTTTAAATTCCAAACTTTCTCACTCCCTCATTGAGAAGGCAAAGCAATTTGATATGTTGTACATATGCAGTCAGGCAAATCATATTTCCATGTTAGTCATGTTGTGAAGGAAAATACAGACCATAAAACAAAACAAAATGCAAAGAAAAGTGAAGATATCAAAGAAAAAATATGCTTTGATCTGCAGTCAGACTCCATCACTTTTCCCTCTAGAGATGGATAACATTTTTCATCAGAAGTTCTTGGGGGGTAGGCTTAGATTATAGCTAAGTCATTCCCAGTTGATCATCATACAATATTGCCATAACTGTGCACCGTGTTCTCCTGGTTGTGCTCATTTTATTTTGCATCAGTTCATGTAAGTCTTCCCAGGTTTTTCAGACTGCATCCTGCTCATCATTTCTTATCCACATCCATCCAATGTGGTTAATATTGGAAAGAATACCTGACTTCGTGTTAGTAGCCCTGTCTCTGACACTTAATAACCTTTCACAAGATGCTTAAATTCTTAAGAACCTTGATTTCTTTATCTGTGAAATGAGGATAATGGCATCTTTAGTACTTACATCACACTATTAGCGTGGGAGAGTTATTTTTTTAACCTTAAAAAGATTAAAGAAATGTAAGTTGTTATTTTATCATTACTGTGGTGGAGGAATAAATACTGGACCTGTGATTTCCCTGGCATAGGGTAATCCCAGAAAGGGGGAAAAAGGAGTTCTATCTATGCAGGTTAAGATCTTTGTAATGTGGACCTACTGGAACATTGAGGGGTTAAGTAATTTGTCCAGGTACACATAGCCAGTTGGACCCACATCTTCTTGGTTCCAGCCTCCGCTTTTCATCTGCCATATCACAATGCTTGTTGTAGTTCTTCTACTAATTGTTATTACGTATTGAATACATAATTATGTATAATTCTGACTAAAAAGGACAAGCATCGGATAGGAAGTAGATGCAAAGTACATTAGCAAGACCTCCGCCCAAAAGCTCATTTGTATGTAGATACTTGCTCCACTGTTGGTCTTCCATTTGATTTTATAAAAGTTCATATTGTCTTGATCAAGAAACATAGCGTATTGGACCAATGAGAAACTATTCATGTAATGTAATCTTCACATCATTTGGGCTTAGAAGAGTATTACCCTGTCATATAAAAGCAGTTATTGCCTACCTTAGAAATGGGTTAACTTTAGATGATTTCTAAAGTTCCCTCAATACAAATCTTCATTTCAAACTTCATTTCAACTCAGGCAACTGTTCTTATCCCTGCTTTTGCTGCAGTTTCTCATAAAAGGAAGTCCCGAATGGAAATTTTATCTTCCTGATGCCATCCTTAGATGTTACAGATTTACCCATTGTTTACAAAGTGGGAGGTAATTTATGGATGCATGAAGAAACTTCTAAAAATATTGTTTTCATCATATTTATTTTATTTGAAGTGAAAGATTCTTTAAGACAAATTTATTTTAGGCAAAATTTGCCAAATGACAGTAAATTTATTTTGAACAACTGTGAAAACTTAAGCTATCAGGGAAAAATGTAGCAATTATTATATATGTATACATATACATATAACTTATGTATATGTATACACACACACATATATATATGCATTCATACATATATACATACACATATTTACTCTCTTGCCTCCCAGTTTTATCTCATTTATTCTTAGAAAGTATATCAGTTATGAAGACATTATACAAAGCTTGCAATCTTATTATGGTCTAAGTATGCAGTATTCTATTTCTATAACACTAAAAAAAGCTATTAAAAAGAAAAATAATCAAGAAGAATTAGGGAAAATAATACGCTAGTTACAATTTCTGAAGTCTTTAGGTATATGTGAAAAGTGAGAAAGTTAGAATTAAAATTCATCACCTACCATGATTTTATTTATGTCCTGAATGTATATTTCCTTTTCAGAATTTACATACACTTTGTTTCACATCATTCTATTTCCCTTATTATTAAAGTTTGTGTATTTAAGAAATCCACTATTTCATACACTCCCCTGAGACTATAAAATCTGAAACGACAGGCGATATATCTAATCAGCATTTTCATCTCTTCCTATGTCTGACCCACACACTACATTTTTCAGTAGGTGATTGTATTGAATGAATATTATTGAATGAATATTAAATGAATAAATATCTATTTAAAATCTTTAAAATAAAACTTTGAAATATATAGTAGTATACATTTCTGAAATGATATTGCATGTAGGCAGCATTCTACTTATATTGACTTAGGAGAGAGAAATGATGATTTGTGATACATTCATACTTTCAATGCTAAATGATATTCCTATTATTAATTTTGATCAAAATAGCTATTCTAAATTCTATGTCCTAGATGAAGATGTCCCTTTATCTCTAATTTGTGAGACTATAAATTATATGGCTACTATATAATTAAAAATATGATATGGATAGACACTAGATCCACAATTTCATTCATTTAGGGACCTTCCCTTCAGTCAATAATCATTTGTTAAGTGTTCAATTCTACTTTAGGAAACTCCCTCTATCAGTGCTGGTGTTGTGGTTTAAGAGAGTTGCCTATAGGATGAAGAAATTATGTGTGTGTTTATGTTTGTGTGTGTGTATGTGTGTGTGGTTGTTATGTATGCATGCATGTATGTGTACCTATATAAATATCTAAGTGGAACAGAATGCTGGACCTGGAGTCAAGAAGACTCATCTTCATGAGTTCAAATGTGACCTCTGACACTTACTAGCTGCATGACCCTGGGCAAGTCATTTAACCCTGTTCTCCTCAGTTTTCTCATCTATAAAATGAGCTAGAGAAGGAATGGCGAACCACTCCAGTGATGTTGCCAAGAAAAGTCCAAAAGTAGGACACAACTGAAATACACACACACACACACACACACACAAACACACATACACACAAATAAATTTACATATATGTATATATTTCATGAGATGAATTTGTTTATTAGATTTTTAATAGTATTTGAGAAAATCTCAGGTCACTCTTGTGACAAAGATGGAAAGATATTATTTGGACTCCATAGTACAATTAGATGGATTCTATTTAGGTGACTTACCAGAAAGAATTCAGTGTAAGAAGGTCTGTGATGAAATAGATCCAGAATGCAGCAATTTTTAATTTATTTAAAAAAAATAAATGGCATAAAGGAATGCATTCCATATAAGTTTAAAATAATGACATGCATTTTAATTTTGGAGAACACATAAAGCTGAAACTGGATGACAGTGGGGTTCAAAAAGACCTTGACAAACTAGAACAATGGACCATACTGAATGACATGAAATTGAATAGGTCAGAAACACTTTTTTTAACTTTGCCACCAATAGAATTTGTCAATAAGTGATGTGATAATTGAACATATTTTTGAATAATCTTCATGGTTTTCCAATTACATGTAAAAATAGGAAAAAGATAAAATAAAAATAGTATGCTTCAATTTGTGTTCAGATTCCATTTTTCCTCTGGAGGTAGATTGAATTTTGCATCATAAATCTTTCATAATTTTCTTGGCCCTTCATAATTCTAGGAATAAATAAATGATTTATAGTTAATCATCCTAAAAATTGCTCTTAACTGTGTGTAATATTCTCCTGGTTCTGGTCATTACGTGTTATCAGTTCATGTAAGTCTTTCCAGGTTTTTCTAGAAGTGTCATGTTCATCATTTCTTATAGCCCAATAATATTTCATCATAATCCTATACCAGTTTTTTCAGTCATTCTCTAATTGATAGGCATCACCTCAATGCCACAAAAAAAGATGTTTTCTATATATTTTGTACATATAGATCCTTTTTAAAAAACATCATTTTGGAATACAGACCAAATAGTGGCATTGCTAGGTCAAAGAGTATGCACAGTTTTATAGCCATTTGAACACAGTTCTGAATTGCTTTCCAGAATGTTTAATTAATTCATAATTCTAGCAATGGTGCATCAGTGTCTCATTTTTCCACATGCTCTCCAACATTTGTCATTTTCCTTTTCATTCATACTAGGCAATCTTATAGGTGTGAGGTAGTGCCTCAGAGTTGTTTTAATATAGATGTCTCTATGATTAAGAATATATATATTTTTTCATATCATTTTCATTTCATATCATATTAGTTTTAACTTCTTTGTCTGAAAACTTCTTGTTCATAGAATTGGCCATTTATCAACTGGGGGATGATTCTATTCTTATAAATTGAATCAGTTCTTTACATATTTGAGAAAAGAAACAATTATCAGAGAACCTTTCATTAATACTTCCCTAGTTATTTTTCTTCTAATCTTGGTTGTACTGGTTTTGTGTGTGCAAAACCTTGTTAATTTAATGTAATCAACATTATCCACTTTATATGTTGTAAAGTTATCATTTTTTTTCATAAATTCTTCCCTTATTCATAGAACTGACAGATAAACTATTCCATGGCCTCTAATTTACTTATAGTATCTCAGTTTAATGTTTAAATCATGCTCCCATTTTGATCTTTTCTTGACACGCAGTGTGAAATATTGGCATATACTTTGTTTCCATCATGTCCAGTTTTGAAATAATTTTTTATCAAATGCTGAGGTTTTGGTCCCTGAAGCTTGGATCTTTGCATTTATCAAACACTTGATTACTATGGTCTTTTACTACTGTGTATTATATACATAACCTATTCCACTGATCCAGAACTCTATTTTTTGCAAATACCAGACTGGATAATGATTTGTATACAGTTGAGATATGATACAGCTGTACCACATTCCTTCATTTTTTTATCAGTTCCCTTCGTATTTTTAACCTCTTGTTCTTCTAGATAAATTATTATCAATTTTTTGCTCCATCAAATAATTTCAGTAGTTTGGCAAGGCATTGAATCAATACGCTAATTTATGTAGAACTATAACTTGTATCATAATGGCTTGTCCTGCAATTAATATTTTTTTTCCATTTTCTTAGCTCTGACTGTTTCTGTGAGAAGTGTTTCATAATTGTGTTCATATAGTTCCTGAGTGTGTCTTGGAAGGTAGAGTCCCAAGTGTTTTATATTAAATATAATTATCATAAATGGAATTTCTATTTCTATCTCTTTCAGCTGGATTTTGTTGTTAATATATGGAAATGTTGATGGTTTATGTGGGATTATTTTATATCCCGCAGTTATGTTAAAGTTGTGGATTATTCCAACTAGTTTTTTAATTGATTATCTAGGATTCTCTAAGTGTACCATCATACCATCTTCAAAGACTGACAGTTTTGTTTCCTTATTGCCTATTCAATTTCCTTCTTTCTTTGTCATCTCTTGCTGTGATAGCTAGTATTTCTAGTAAAATATTGAATAAAAATGGTCATAAGAGCCATCCTAGCTTCATCCCTGATATTAGAAGGAAGGCATCCAGCTTATACCCTTTACAGGTAATGTTTGCTGATTGTTTTAGAAAGCACTATTTATTCTTATGCTTTCTAGTGTTTTTAATAGTAATACAAAACGTGTTTTTCCCCTGCATCTGTTTTGCTAGTCATATGCTTTCTCTTGGTTTTGTTATGGATAAGGTCAATTATGCTGATAGTTTTTCTGCTATTGAACTAGCCCTGTATTCCTGGTATAAAACCTACCTGACCATCGTGTATGATCTTCATGATGTGTTGCTTTAATCTCCTTGCTAGTAATTTATAAAAATTTTTGCAACAATATCTATTAACAAAATTGGCCTATAGTTTTTTCTCTGTTTTTTTTGTTTTTGGATTTTGTTCCTACTAGTTTAGGTATCAACTCCATAATTATGGAGCTTGGTAGGAGTCCTTCTTTGTTTACCTTTCTAAATAATTTCTATAGTATTAGAATTAATAGTTCCTTAAATGTTTGATAGAATTCACTTGGGAATCCATCTGGTACTGGTGACTTTTTTCTTAGGAAGTTCACTGATAGGTTATTCAATGTCTTTTTCTAAGATTAGTATATTCTATTTTCTGTAATCTTGTCAATTTATATTTTTGTAAATATTCATCCATTTCAATATGATTGTTAGATTTATTGGAATAAATTTGCTCAAAATTTTATCTAATGATTACTTTAATTTGATTTTCAGTGGTGTTGAATTCCTTTTATTTTCCTTTTCGACAGTGGTGGTTTTCTTTTTTTAAATGAAGTTCAGTCTTACTCTTCTATCACTTACAGGAAAACAAATATAATGGAATCAGGCAAAATAATCATAATCTCTTTGAAGTATTATTTCAAATATATGAATGTACATTTCAAATATACATCAGAAACTATTCTTCAAAGAGATTATGATTGTATATATATATTTTGAATATATTTGTATATATAAAGATATACATATGTACACAATAAATATATACATGCATATATGCATATACATACATGCAAGTCTGTGAGAAAGAGACTACATACATGCATATATACATATCCACACATATTATGGGAAAGAAAAATAAGTTTAAGACTATGAATTTTTCATTTTGCTACCTAAACTATCACTTTTATAATTCCTCTATAAAATCCTCAACTAGTCACATAGGTATCACTGAACAGACTTTTAGTGAGTTTCATTCTTGATCTCTTGTTTATGTAATAATATATGTGTGTGTGTGTGTGTGTGTGTGTGTGTGTGTGTGTGTGTGTGTGTATATATATATATATATATGTGTCTGTGTGTGTATGTGTGTATAAACATACGTACATGAATATGTGTATATGTGTTTGTATTTATACGTGTATATGCATGTATTCTCAATTTTGTACCAATCCGGAATATCACAGTTAATTTCAAAGCCCTGGTGTAATTCTTAAATGTTAGAGTCAAAAGTCATTTTCATTGACTTCCCTGTGTCTTAGGCTCTTAATGTTTCTGGACCTTGCCAGCATTTTAACATGTCAATATAACTTCACTTTTCTTGGTATTTGTATGCTCAGTGCATATCACAATACTGAGAATAGCAGAGTTTAACAAGCTCCTATTGATTGATTTTTAAAAAATTAAGCATCAAGCAACAAACAAACATTTATTAAGTGCCTGCTATATGCCAGTCACTATATTAGGTGCTGTTAATAAAAAGATTAAAAAGGTGAAAAAAATTCTGCTTTCAAGAAGCTTACATTCTAATGGGGGAGAAAAACTGCGTATAAAACCTATGTGAAGTAAATATAAGGGGAATCAATGTAAAGCAGTTAAATATAAAATAGTTAGAGTGATCAGGAAAGACCAGTAAGAAGGCATCACCTGAGTTGAGTGTTGAAACTGGGAATTCTATGAGGAGAAGGTAGGGAGTCGGGATGTTTTAAAAAGTTTGCGAGGAATAATTTCTGAGTAATTTAATCATTTTATTAATAATAACAGTATTGTAAGAAAGGAAGGGTCCTTTGGCCCTCTCTCGTACCAAAGACAATTATGGCTCAGAGGAAAGACTGAAGAATGGAGTTATTACCATATTTAATACATCAATGGGGATAAAAGTTACTCTAACTTCTAAAATAGTTCTCAGATGGGCCTCCAACTTATGCAGCTATTTGTCCAGTGATTCCCAAGAAATAGTTGCTATATTGAAACTTGATATTCACAACCTGTGTTCTGGAACATTTTATGATCTCATGACTGAATACTCACCCACCTGCTCTTCTGACTGATTGTACATGACACAGACTTTACAGAAATAAAATGAAAGAGACACTGTTCTAATGAAGGTTATGTGGTTTTTTGATTTGCTTGTTTTGCTAGAGAAGTGAGTTACTTTTTTTTGGGTACAGTAACTTTGAATTTTATGCATACCATGTATCTAAACGTCCATCTAATTATTGTTTTAATGAAGCTTTGGTATTCTTATTTTGTGGCTTCTTTTTTTTCTTTTTCTTTTGTTAGTAAAGTAGCAGTTAAAGAAAAAAAAATTCACACCGAAAACAAACCTTGAATTATATTAGTCATAGAGAATGATGATTTTTGATGTTTTTTTTCTAATGGAGAGATTTTTTTTTTTACTTAATAATGAATTATTGATATGAGTACTCTTTTGAATCCTACAAACTGTTACCCACCTACACATTCTTCTCCTGTTGTTCATCATGTTTTCTTTTTGTCTCTGTAAATGTAATTCACATGGAATGTACAGAGAGTGCTGGAATTTTTTGCTTTGGATCTCTTCAGTGGGAAGCTATCAATGGGGCTGTCCATCAGTTATTCCTTTCTCAGCACATCTAGCCTATCATGTTTCCCCAGTCTCATTTCTCTTGGATGCTTTCTTTCACAAAGTCTCTTAGACATAATTTTCATTAACAATAGAATTGCGTGTAACATACATCTCTTCATTGTCCTTTGGGTGACCTGTCAATTTTAATTCTTTAGATACTGTGATTTCATTATGTGGTATCTCATGTTATGTAACTGTACAACACAACAGAAAAAGTGAAACTATTTTTAAAATTGGGTTTTTATTTCATGGAGAAGTGGAAGGAGATAGACACCACGAATTTTGCAAAATCCTATTTATAATATTGGATAATATTTTCTATATGTATTTTCCAAAAAGCATTATTTCTATAACTCTAACTATTCCATGGAGGGACATGATAACCTTTTCATGTATAGATATCTGAACCTAAAAATATCTAATAGGACAATAAATGAGAGAGAAATGTACTATGATTAAGAATTAGTTTAAAAAATGTTAAATAATAATAAGGAAACTTTTTTTTTAAGAATTAGTCTCCTACTTCCAACTGTGGAAATGGGTCATTAGGATGCATTTGTGGTCCAAACAAATAAACTATATAAAAACAGCTTCATATACTTCTGACAAGAATCTTGAGCTTTCCTGTTTCTTGGGGAAATATAAAACTATAAGAATAATATCCTAGCTCTAGAGCTAGGTCTCAGAAGCTAGTCAAAACTAATTTTTCAGATGAGGAAATTGAGGCCAAGGAAGTGAATAGGGACAACCAGGTACCATTTTTATATAAACTATTATTATACATGAATTTTTCCTATTACTTGTGAAGTTAATAAAAGCACAGATACAAAATATTATATTATTTTGAATACAAAATAGAAATGATTACATTTTTGCAACTATTTTTGCTTGAAAGACAATCTTCCTTTTGGGAAAACATAGCTCTTTAGAGATCAAATCTAAACTTTTCACTTTGTCATGGCAAAGTTGAGCAAAGTTTATGTATTATACTCAATTTTACCATAATTTATGAATCTATAGTTACATTATATAGAGGATAACAACTTTAATAAGAATTAGGACTTGTGCTGAAAGTATTTTGAACTTCAATGCATTAACTAATAGAATTTCTTTCAAAATGTAATGAAATAATTTATTATTTCCTTTCTCTATATTACTTTCAAATCAACGGTGGGAAATGCAGAGGAAGATGCATTACAAAGTGTCTTTGAACTTAAGAAAATTGGTAAACAGAAAGCAAAAAACTTTTAAAATATATTCAAGCCAATATAGAATATTTAAATGGTAACTCTCCACTATAAGAGACTTTTCAGTAATTTATGATTCATTACACAAAAGAGTTTAATTGTAGAAAGATTGGGTGTAGGAGTTATTAAGCCATTTGTTATAATATGCATGATTTTCAATACTTTGTGATCAAAGATATATTTCATTTTACAGTTGCTAGTAAAGGAAAAGTCCAATACCCAAATGAAATAAAAGTTTTGTTGTAAACTGAACAATAAGTAATCTTATATCTTCTAATTTCAGACTTGAGATTAAATGGAATATGGGGAAACATTTCAAAAGGATTTATTAGAAGGATAACTTTCTGTTAACTGTTAAAATGCATTATCAAGGATTCATGCTTTTTATAATTTCCATTTTTAAAGTGCTTTTTAGAATTATATTCTTTTTTGGTCATTGAGAGAATTGTGTAAAGAAAACTGACTCAATCTTTTAAAACTGACTCCAATTTTGAGACCCAGGTTTCATTTTTTCTGTAAATCCTACCTGCTTGCTAATTATAAGAATTGAGTGACATCCTGTTTAACATCTAGGAAAAAAAAAAAACACCTGCTCACTCTCCCCCCTCCCACCTCTTGAAACTCACTTATCCCCTGTCCAATAAGGAAAGCTTTTGATGTGTCCTCAGATTACCTAGAAATCAGATTGTCTAGTTTTATATTCTGGTTTATACCCTGTTAATTATTTTCTTTCAATGCATAAATTTTTTCTCTTCCTATATGCAGAGACCAATGCCATTCTGAGAAGTCTGGGCCCTGATTTGTTGTGGAATTGACATACTTTGCTTATACATTGATATGCTCAGAACTTTGAACTTTTGTGTCCTCAGACATTTTATTCAATTCTTATGTCACACCTTGAAGAATTTGGTGATGTCTTTGTATCTGATGTTCTGGAAAATAAACATATAAACAAACAATAAACAAACAAACAAAAACCTTCCTTTCAACTTATATTTTTGACTAAAAAAGTTAGCTTAACTTTTGTACTTTGCTTTGGTATTTTAGGGCATCATAGAATTTTTATGATTTAATAATTTTAGATTTTGAGGCATAACTTCTGTATATTTTTATTAGCAAATTTATATCTCCTAAAATATATCATATTTTTGTATTTTAATTTGTTTCAAATAGGCAAGTAATTAATTTCATTGTTCATACACATAGCCATAGCTATTTCAAATGGAAGAAAACTTTAGAATATTACTGAAATGTGAATTTTAACTAATAGCAAGTTTGCTCCAATTTTCTCAGTGCTTTTTTAGTTCAAATCAAGATGCCATTTGTTGAAATAGTTTAAAATTAAATTTGATGATTAGGAGACATAGGAAAAAACTCTGGGCACATACTGAAAATCTCAGTTTGTATTATTTAAGATAAATTACAAATTGATATTAGCAAATGAAGTGTCATATATTAGAGAAAGAATTAATGTAATATTGCATTATTAGTAAAAAATGGAGAACGATGGTAAATAAACTCTTCTTCATGACTCAGGAATGCATAAGATGTTTACGCATGCAATGATAAACATATTACAATTTCAGGTTTTACAAAATATGAAAATATAGGTGTGCTAAAAAGTTGAGCCTATAAAGGAATGAAGAAATCACTAGTTCAGTCACCTTAATTTTACATGTGAAAAAAATGAAGTCCAAAATCAACCTGCTGGATATGCCCAGCTCTGTCTCACTTTTACTCAAATTTTTATTCTCTAGACATTTCCACCTTTTCCTCAGCAGTTTTGCCCCTGCCTCCCCACTCACACTTCCCACCCTCCTTATTCTAGATTATTTTGAGGACCTATCCTTCCTCAGAATGTAAGCTAAGGTAGGAACTACCTTTTATCCTTGTCATAGAGCAAGAACTTAATAAGTATATTATTCATCTGTGTTCTGTGTATACATTTATGAATATATGTTTATATATAAATATATCTGTATAGATAGCATTAGAAATAGATACTATAGATATACATTTTATGAGTAGCGATATGAATGGTATTAATATCTTTATCAATATGTTAGAGACAGGATTTAATACTATGCATTCTTCCTTAAAATTTAATAAAGAGCTAATGTCTATGTTATTTATTTCAGGGCTTCTTTTAAAAAATTTCTTGAGAGAAATACTAAATAGTTTAATTATACTAAATTGATATGGACACATTTTGGTTAACGTACATTTGAGGCACAAGTCAGGGGCATATATACACATTTTATGGTTGCAAAAAATAAGAGTTTTTATTTGAGAATTATCACAGGTTTATAAATCCACTTTAGCATTACAAATGTTTTTTCTCTGTTTCACATAAGTCATGAACCTTGCTTCCCTTTCTTAATGTAGTATATAATAAATTAGATAAAATTCCATAATCTGGCAAAGATGTTGTTATTGAGTTATTTCCATCATGTTCAACTTTTTGTGACCTCCCACTCAATTACTCCCAGTCCATTTAGGATTTTATTGGCAAAGATCCTGAAAGTGGTTTACTATTTCCTTCTTCATTTCATTTTACAGATGAGGAAACTAAGGCAAACAGGGTTAAGTGACTTTCCCAGGATTATACAGCTAGTAAATGTCTAAGGATAGATTGCAACTCAAGAAGAGGAGTTTTCCTGTCTCCAGGCCCAGCACTCTATTCATCACACCATTTAGCTACCTCTACAAAGACTAGGTCATCAATTTGAATGACTCAAGAGTTCAATCTATGTTATGCGGTAAAGGCCTATTTATTGAGCAAAGTGATCTACAAATGTTTAAGAAAATTCTTTCTTGGGGAATTAAAAGGAAAGTAAGCATCAGAGCACTTGCATGATTATGATTTTCACTAAATAATAGAAACAAAAAGCTACTACACGTTATTGAGGTTAAAAAAAGTGAGTATGTGTGTTTGGGGGTGATAACTTTTTAAAAAATCATTTATTTATTTTTAGTTTTCAACGTTCATTTCCACAAGATTTTGAGTTCCAAATTTTCTCCCCATCTCTCCCCTCTCCCTACCCCAAGATACCGTGTTTTCTGCTTTCCCCTTCCCCCAATCTGCTCTCTCTTCTATCACACCCCTCCCTTCCCTTTTCCCCATCTTCTCTCTTTACTTGTAGGGCAAGGTAGATTTCTATACTCCATTACTTGTACTTCTTATTTCTCAGTTGCATGCAAAAACAATTCTCAGCATTCATTCTTAAATCTTTGAATTCCAATTTCTCTCCCTTCTTCCTTCCCCCCACTTTGAAGGCAAACAATTCAATATAGGCTATACATGTCTAGTTATGCAAAAGACTTCCATAATAGTCATGTTGTGAAAGACTAACTATATTTCCTTCCCTCGTATCCTGTCTCCCATTTATTCTATTCTCTCTTTTCTCCTTGTCCCTCCCACAAAGTGTGTACTTCTAATTACTCCCTCCCCCCATTTGCCCTCCCTTCTATCACCCCTCCACAGACCACTTCCCTTCTCCCCTACGTTCCTGTTAGTGTAAGATAGATTTTTATACCAGATTGAGTGTGCATGTTATTCCCTCCTTAAACCAAATGTGTTTTAGGAGGTGATCAGTGGATTTCTTCAATATTTATTTTACCCTCTTATTCTAGAATATCAGGGCAATTTTCCTCCACCTCTCTTACTTGATTTTCAAAATCTCTTTTGAGATCTTCCATGACCTAACACCATTGTAAATTTATTTTGGAGTTTTGGGATGAAGAAACCTTGACTTTGACGTCTTCCTCTAATAGTACACTTTGTTCTTCCTCATCCAAAAAGATGGAGGGAAATACTTGTTCACCAAGAAAGTAACCTTCTATACTCTTATTTTTTCCCCCGTTTTTAGGCATTTTCCCAGTCAGTTTATTGACTTTTAAATCCTTTGTCAAGTGGAGGGTATACTCTAGGGCCCTGTAAATTCTCAGTTCCTCCAAGGTGGCACAGTCAAGGGAGAGAAGTTACTCCTCTCCTGGCCTGCGCTCTGGTCTGGGAGAAACCATAAGCTTTTCTGCCCAGAATCTGTGAGTAGGGTTCCCTCTCCACAGTTGCCTCTAGCTCCATCATACCATTGCTCCTTCTCATCCCACTGCCACCACTCAGAGCATCAGATCAGGTGCTCAATTTCCCCAGGGTCTTTAGGCTGAGGGATCCAAAAATGAGTGCTGCAGTCACCTGGGGCTAGGGCTATGGCAAGGCCCTGCTCCTTTCTCACCCAAATGAGCTTTCTCACTGACTTTTGAAGCTGTCTCTGCTGTTTGTGAATTGAAGAATCTGGGAACTGCAGCTGCCATTCAGAATTACACATCCTAAAGCCTGCTTCAGTCCTCTCCCTGCCATGCTATATGGCCAAGGCTGGACTGGGCTCCATGGGCAGTGCTCCACTCTGAGACTGTTGCGATTGCGATATACCTTTCTTCTTGACCTTCCAGGCTGCCTTTGGCTGGAAATCTCTTTCACTCTGCCATTTTGTGGTTTCTGCTGCTCTAGAATTTGTTTAGAGTCATTTTCACAGGCATTTTATGGGTTTTGGGGAGATAATTACAGCAGATCCATCCTTCTAGTCTGCCATCTTGGCTCCACCCCGATGAGTTGTCTTTTTTTTTTTGTTTTGGAGAAAAGTGGTAATGCAGTTTCAGAAATTATAACCAAAGTCTAATTCAGGTGAACAATATAGTTGAACAAGATCTTGGTTATATCCTCTTTTTAGGAAGACAATGCTGTTCTTGGATCAATATAATCTATCAAAACTGTTTCACCTTATGCCCTTAAGGTAATACAAAATTGATGTTATCATTGTTATTTATTAAAATTTCTTTTCATTTCTTCCCAACTTCCATAAACCAATTACTTCCAATTCATAGCTGAATCTTCTGTTTTCTGCCTTCTAAATTATTATAGTCAATTGTTCAGTCAGTCAGCAATGATTTTTTAAGGATTTTTAAAGAATTTCTTGTATGCTAGATGCTATAACAAGCACTAAAAATTTAACAAAAGTTAGAAGAACACAAGCCTTACCCTCAAGAAGATCACACTCTAATGGGAGAGAAAATATGCAAATAACTACCAGAAAACAAAATATATTCAGTATAAATTTAGGATAATTTGAGAGAGAAGGAAATAGTAGGACTGGCAATCTGGAATGACCTCTGATAGAAAATCTAAGTCAAGATCAGTCTTGAAAGAATCAAGACAATGCAATATAAGAATGTGGTCTCAATCAATTGAGCGTTCAAATTGACTAAGTCCACATGGGTAGGGAGCCTGCAAACTCTAGGCCACATGTGACCTCTTGGTCCCTAAGTAAGGCTCTTTGACTGAATCCAAACTTCACAGAACAAATCTCCTTAATAAAAGGATTGTTCTGTAAAATGTGAACTCAGTCAAAAGGTCATACCCAAGGATCTAGAAGGTCACATATAATCTTGAGGCCACACATTCCCTACCCCTGGGCTTAGGAAACTTGTCCACTTCCAGGGTGCACCTATAAATTATATAGCTAATAACAACCAGAGTCATTTTGGAAATGAGAGCCAGCTTGCTGTTCTAGCTAAAATCATGAGAAGGGCACTTCTGCAGGAGCAAAAGAAGCCTCACCTTTAGTTATGGTTCTCCTTTCCCTTTCCCTGCTCCCTAATGACCTAATGAGAGTACTTGTATACTTCAAAAGGTCAGAAAGATTTTAGATTTCCTCTCTCCCCATCAGTATCATGACATCCCTGATCAGCTAAAGGTTGTGTCTAAATTGGGAGTCAAGAAAAACTGAGCACAGATATAAAATTTCACAAGGATATTATTAAAAAAGCTAGCCAATTTGGGAGCTTACTGACAAACTCTTAAAGAGTTGAAAAGACCAGGGAATAGGAGTTGGGAGTTGTAAAGACTATATAAATTTGAACCCATTGTCCCTTGGACTCTATATCTACTTGTGAGATATTGTGTTTTATTACAGTGATATTGACTTTGGGGAGTAAATTTTTAATTTTCTAATTCTCCTTATTGTACCACTTTAGTAAATAACTCATTCTCAAAGTTGTTTTAATTAGTTTATAAATTTATTTTTTATTTTCAACATTCATTTCCATAAGCTTTTGAGTTGTAAATTTTCTCCCTCTTCTTCCCAATCCGCTCTACAAAATGCAATCTGATATAGGTTCTACATATACATTCATATATTTTCACATTAGTCATGTTGTAAAAAAGAATTAAGACCAATTGGAAAGACCATGAGAACGAAGCAACAAAATAAAACAGCAGCAACAAAAAGAGAACAAATAGTATGCTTCAATCTGCATTCAAAAACCATAGTTCTTTCTCTGGATGTGGAGAGCATTTTCCATCATGAGATTTTGGAGTTGTCTTAAATCCTTGCATTTCTGGGAAGATTCAAGTCTATGAAAGTTTTCACATAATATGGCTGTTACAGTGTACAATATTCTCTTGGTTCTGCTTACTTCATTCAGCATCGACTCACATAAGTCCTTCAAGATTTTTCTCAAGTCTGCCTGCTCATCATTTCTAATAGCACAATCACATTCCATTAATTCATATACCACAACTTGTTTAGCCTACTTCCTATCAGGTAATTTAGATTTCTGTACCTAGCTGATTATGTTATTCCCTCTTTGAGCCAAATACGATGAGAGTAAGGTTTAAATAATGTGCATCTTCCTTCCTTCTTTCCTTTT
Organism: Potorous gilbertii; assembly: GCA_028658325.1. Taxonomy (NCBI): domain Eukaryota; kingdom Metazoa; phylum Chordata; class Mammalia; order Diprotodontia; family Potoroidae; genus Potorous; species Potorous gilbertii. Next base: position 15,516,597 of record CM053769.1, on the reverse strand, counting down.
ATGGTAATAGGTCTTTGTGCTTCTTCATGCAATATAATTTACTCTTTTCTATTATATAGTTATAACTATTTATAAAGTTATAACTACTTTCCCCTTCTCCCAGTACAATCCCTTTTCAACACTTAGATTTTTTTTAACCATTACATCAAAGTCATTTTCTGCCCGTGCCTTCTGTCTATATATATCATTTCTAAATGTCATAATAAAGACACAGCTCTGAAGAATTTGAATTATCATCTTTCTTTGCAGAGATGTAAACAGTTCACCCTTATTGAATAGTATATTTTTTTCTTTCCTGTTTACCTTTTTATGTCTTTCTTGAGTCTTGCATTTGAAGATCAAATTATCTGTTGAGCTCTGGTCTTTTCATTAGGAAGGTTTAGGAGTCCCCCATCTCACTGAATTTTCATCTCCTTCCTTGAAAGATTACACTCAGTTTCTCTGAGCAGTTGATTCTTGTTTACAATCCAAGTTCATTTGCCTTACAGTATATCATATTCCATGCCCTCTAATCTTTCAACGTAGAAGCTGCAAGTTCCTGAATAATCCTGACTGTGGTTCATGTTATTTAAGTTATTTCTTTCTGACTGCTTGCAGTATTTTCTTTTTTACCTGACAATTTTAGAATTTGGCCACAATATTCCTTGGTGTTTTCAATTTGGGATCTCTTTCAAGAGAAAATGGATAGATTCTTTTCATGACTCTTTTACCCTCTGGTTCTAGAACTTAGGGAAGTAGTCTTTGATGATTTCCTGAAAGATGCTGTACAGGCATTTTTTTCATCATGGCTTTCAGGTGGACCAATAATTTTTATATTGTCTCTCCTGGATGTATTTTCCAGGTCAGTTGTTTGTTTGTTTGTTTTTCCAGTAAGGTATTTTACATTGTCTTCTATTTTTTTCCTTCTTTCTATTTTGTTTAACTGATTCGTAATGTCTCGTAGAACCATTACCTTCCAGTTGCCCAGTTCTAATTGTTTTCTTCAATTAGAAGTTGTACCTTCTTTTCCGTTTTACTTTTTAAGGAATTCATCTCTTTGGTGACTTTGTGTGCCTCTTCTCCATTTGACCAATTCTGTTTTTTAAGGAGTTATTTTCTTCAGAATACATACACACACACACACACACACACACACATATACACACACACATAAATACACACACATTAAAATCTGGGTCAATTGCATTTTATAACAACTTGTTTTCTACAGTTGATTTTTGCCTTTCCTATTCTAAGCTACTGACTCTCTCTTGCATACTTCTCATAAATTTTCTCAATTTCTCTTGTACCTTTCTTATTTGACTTTTAAAATCCTTCTTGAGCTCTTCTAAGAAGGCTTTATGAGCTAGAGACTAGTTCATATCTCCCTTTGAGATTTGTGGTTATATTAACAATGTTGTCCCCTTCGGAATTTGTACCTTGATCTTCCCTGTCCCCATAGTAAAAATCTATTGTCATTGTCCATTTCTGTTTTTTGTTCATGGTATTAGCCTATCTCTTGATTTTTAAGTTTAGATATCTTGCTGGAGCACAGAGCACACTGATTCAATCTTCTTGTGCTGAGGGTCTTGGATGTGGTTACTGAACTTGTGTGCTGGGGCTTCTAGTGCTAGCAACTGGGCTTCTGGTGTCTGGCAACTTACCTAGTGTTTAGCTGGGGTCAGCAACACTGAAGTTCTTGAGGAGGTGGGGGTTTGGCCACTGGAGGATGCCTACTGCTCTGGGCTGCTTTGAAGTACTGGAAGATCTCTCTGCTGAAGGATGTCTGCCAGCCTGGAACTGTGCCTCCTGAAGTTTTGATTCCTGGAGTTGTGCTGAAACACTGGGAGGTTTGGCTGCTAGAGGATACCTGCCCACTAGAACATATAGTTTTCCAAGTTTGAGTCTATTGGTTTCCCCCGCCTGTGCCAAGACATTGGGAGGGTCCTGATTTTGACACTTGCCTGCTCTACCACCTTAGGGCTCAGAACATCCCCAGTTTGCTGAGGTGAGGCTTGGTGCTAGCTTGCTGGTACACCTCCTGTCCTGTACTGCTAACCCTTCACCAGAGCAAGACGGACCATTCTTGTTAATTCCTCAAGCTTCCCAGGCTACAAGGCTGCTACACTCCATCATTATGCTGGTTCAAGTGTTGCAGTCCTTTTCCTGGAGAGATATTCTCTGGGCTTTAGGAAGTCAATAGGGAGAGTGAGAGTGACTTACTTCTTACTTTGCTATTTTGGCTTCCAAAAGTTTCCTCCAGTCTCAAAGTTATTTAAAGCATGCCAACTAAATGATTCTTAGATGATAATCTGGGAGGAGGAGAAGCACAATATCCAAGGCTTGAGAATATGGCATTAAACAATTACTCCTGAATCAACAGCACCCAGAGAATCCTAAGATGTAAATTCAGCCTTTATCAAAGGCACTAGACTCTGTGTGTGTGTGTGTGTGTGTGTGTGTGTGTGTCTGAGTCATACTTGGGATATGGATCCTCAGAGCTTATATAGGACATGCCAGGAGGTGGAAGGGAGAAGGGAGAATATTTCAGGCATTTGAGACAGATAGCAAAAAGAACTTAAAAAAAAATAGGAGATGGAACATTGTGGGAGAAAAACAGTAAGCATATTGGAGCATAAAATGCATGGGAAAGCACAATGTAAAGCTAGGAAGAGAGGAGGTTGTGAAGATCTTTAGATGTCAAAGAGGATTTAGATTTGATCTAAGACATATTAGAGAGCTATTGGATTTCCTTTAAATTAGTTTTGTCATGGACAGGCTTGTACTTTTTGAAAATTGGTTTGGCAGCTTAGCAGAGGATAGATTAGAATGAAGTAGATAGAGACTTAAGGCAATGAGATCTAAAAAAAGGAAATATACTGCAGTAATCTAGGTAAGAAGAGAGGAGGGCTTGGACCAGGGTGGTAGTTCTATGATTGAAGAGAAGACACTGATAAGAAATGTTACAGTGGTGAAAACGACAAGAATTGACAGCAGATTTGACATGGGAAAGGAGTAAGTGAAAATCTGAGGATGATATTGCATTTGCAGGTCAGGGTAACCAGGAGTTTCAGTATGCTTCATAGTATTAGAAAACCTCAGATCTATGGGTAAAGATAGTATATTCTGTTTTGGACAATTTAAGCTTAAGATTTCTATAGGCCATTCAATTTAAGATATCTAAAGAGCAGTTTGTGATGTGACACTGGATGCCAGAAAAGAGAGATTATAGTTTGATGTGTGTGTGTGTGTGTTTGTGTGTGTGTAATTATGAACTAGGTGCCACAGTAGGTAAAGTGCTGATGCCGGAGTTGGGAAGAACAGATTTAAAATACAGCCCCAGACAGTTATTACATGTGTGAACCTGGGTAGGTCACTTAACCCTGTTGGCCTTGATTTCCTCATCTATAGAATGAGCTGGAAAGGGACATGATGAACAACTTCAGCATCTTTCCCAAGAAAATCCCAAATGGGTTCATGAAGAGTTGGACATTACTGAAACCACTTAATTCTCAGTAACATATGCATGTATTTGTGAGTATGGATATATATATATATATATATGTATATAAACACACATATGTATGTATATGTATATATATGCACACACATACAATTAGAGCTATGTATGTATACACGCATATATATATATATATATATATATATATATATATATATATATATATATATATATATATATATACATACACACATTTAGGGAATTATTTAAAAAGATCATAATGGAAACTATGGAGCTAATAAGACTTACAACTGAGATAGTATAAAAGGAGAAGAGCTCCTAGAAATGAGCCTTAATGGGTGGGAGAAAAAAAAACCCACAGAGAGTAGATGTGATATGGATGAATACCTAGCAGACTTGAGGACAACCTTATTTCAGGTTTGAAAGTATGATCACCAAGTGGCTCTCAACAAAAAATTGCATAGAGGTTCAATAAAAAAGGAACTTAGATTTCTGGCTGGAGGCAAACAGAAATGGTGTTATTTGTTTTATTCAGAAGAAACAAAAAATTAGAAAAAATTATTTAGTTTTTACTTAATAAGAAGCTATTCAGCTTGAACTATATACTTCAGAGGATTAGAAGTAAAATTTAAAAAAAACTCAGAATTTTCAGGGAGGCAGGAGATTATCGACAGAGAATAAGATCACATCAAATTATATAAAATTTTAGGGCCAAGAGAAATTTTCATTATCATTTGGTAAAACCCTTTCGTTTTGAAATGAGAGGAAACAAACACAGAGACGTTAAATGATTTTTCTAAGGACCAATTGCTAGTTTATTAGAGTACCTGAGAAAAATGCATTGAATCTCAGAGTAAACCATTGGAATTGACTTCTATGTGTGACAGTGAACTCTGTACAATTCATTTTCAAAATGCTACCTGATTGATCTTTTTCCTCGGATCTTGAATATTACTTTGTACCTCACATGTTTCACTCTGTATTATAAATCTTTTTGTAGTTGTAATATTTCTGTGCATATAATTGTTAGCTCTTTAAGATCAGGATCTATATCTTCACTATCCGACCCAATTGACCAGAGTGTTTTTCTTAAATTGGGCAGCTAACATGCTTACTGAAGTCAACTTTCCCTCCATATTTGTTTAGTTATAGTTGTACTTTTTGTTTTGTTGCTTGTGGTAATTGTGTTCAAAAAAGTTGTGAATGTATTGTTCTGATAATTTACAAGAAGCAGCTATGAAAGAAACATATTTTCTATGGCCTCTGCCTCATGGGGTAAAATAAATCTTTGTCTTCAGAAGATAAAAGCAACAAAAATGAGGAATAAGAGTACTTCATGACAGAATTCAAGATCTGGAAAAGATTTCCAAGACTGCCTAGTACAGTCTAACCCACACCTGAACAAGAACCTCTTTGACTACATACTCGACCAAATAACCATTCACCCTATTCACTATTACAATGAGACTTTCCAGGGATGCCCATTCCACCACTTCTAGGCAGCTCTAATTGGTAAAAAGCTTTTTTGTTCTTTTAATAAAATCCAAATTTACCTATTTCCAATTTCTACTCCTTCCTCCTAGTTTTCATCTGTAGGACTAAACCAAACAAGTTGCACATTTCTTCCACACAACTTAGCACCCTTCAAGATGTTTGTAACTTATCAATGCATTTTCCATAATGTGGTACCCAGAACTGGACCTAAGAAGTCCCTTTAATTTTGACTGGAACATAGCACAGTGAGACTATGAGCAGTCTTATTGTATCAGTGTTGCAAAATGCCAATAGAAATGGTGGCCACTCATCTGTACATAAAGATCCTTTTAGGTTACACATGGCTTTTAAAAATAATGTTACTTATATTTTATTTTATTAAGTATTTCCCAATTTCTCTTTTAATCTAGTTTAGTTGCACTAAGGAGTGCTGTGGACTCTGAGACTCAAGGGCCATTTATTCGACACCCCTGCTATACACTATGCCCTTCTCAGTGTAGTTTAGATTAAATTAGCATTATGGCAACCACACTATACTATTAGGATTAATATGATGCTTTTCTACATGAACTTTTAGTAGCCTTTTCCCCAACCATATATCAATCCAAATTCCTTACTTCATTTATGAAATATATGGACCTGAGATATGAAGGTCCTTTATGTGGTACAGATAATTATATGCTGAACCCCTTAAAGCCCTCAGTTTCCTCACTTTAAAGTGACTCTAATACTCTCCCTGACTAGTACATGGGGTTGTTCTCAATTCAGGGGAAATAATGAATGTTAAACACTTTACAAATTGTAAAAAAGTTAAGTAAATGAGAGGGGTAATTATTGCAATAATAAGGTTGGACAATTATGAGAATATATAGTAGAGTAGAAGACCTGATGAATGTTTAATCAGAGGACTTGAGTTCAATTATTGAGGCCATCACTGACTGTCTGTATAACTTTGGGCAAGTTTCTTCATATCTCTGGACTTTAGTTTGTTGTCAAGTGACAGGATTAGACTAAATGACCTCCAGATTTCATTCCTCCCCTAAATCTGTAATTCTGTGAAATACTCCTCAGAATTTGATAAGCTGAACTCGGTGCCTGGGAAGCTTTTCAGACTCTCTGTAACCTATTGTGAGAATTATCTCATTTCCCTAATTAGATCCTAGATTTCAGGGGATTATTGAACTTGGGTAAGGAAAAATTGTATTTTCACTGACATAAAACTGCAATTTGGTATTCCCTTCAATCATGAACAAGGGCAGCAACCAATTTTGAGAAAGGTTCTGTAGAATTTATCAGATTTCCAATATGGTACACAACACAAAGTTTGTCCTAATGACTAATACATATCAGAATTAGTGATTGGAGTTTAGCTCAGTTAAGTGTTATGAGACAATTATGTGTCTTATAAGACAAAAATGGGTACATGATTCATATTTTTAGTAAATTAAGGGAACATAGAAAACATGTCATATCTTTGGATAACTGAAGAATTCAAGACTAAATAAGATACAAAGAGGATGATGGGAGGTAAAATAGCAAATTTTGATTACATAAAAAAAGGTTTTTCACAAATAAAATCATTGCAGTCAAAATGAGAAATATGTCAAGAAACTAGGGAAAATTTTTATAGTACCTAGCTTTTTCTGATAAAGATCTCATCTTGCAAATCTATAGGGAACTGAGTCACATTTATAAAAAAAAGCAGCCATTTCCTAAAGAAGAAATGATCAGGGGCATAAACAATGAGTTTTCTGAAAAACAAATCAAAATTATCAATAGTTACATAAAAACTAAATCATTAATAGTTAGAGAAAATGTAAGACAAAACAATTTGGAGATACTACTTCACAACCACCACATTGGCTAATTGACAGAAAAAGAAAATGACAAAACCTGGAGGGGATGTGGAAAAATATGATGCATAACTTTTGGAGCTGTGAACTGGTCCAAACATTCTGGAGAACAATTTGGAACTATTCCCAAAGAGGAATAAAACTGCATGCTCTTTGACTCAGAAATAGCACCATTAAATCTCTACCCCAAGGAGATCAAAGAAAAAAGGGATATATATATGTGTATATGTATGTGTTTATGTATGTATGTATGTATATACATATAAACATACATATACATACATGTTTTCTGTATATATAACATTTATAGCAGCTCTTTTTTATGTTGGAAAAGAATTAGAAGGTTAAGTGATGCCCATTAACAGGGAATTAATAAACAAGCCATAGTATATGATTGTGATAGAATACTATTGTGCTATAAGAAATGATTAAGTAGATGACTTCAGAAACATCTGGGAAAGTCTTATATAAGATGAGGCAAATTGGAGTTCTAGGAGAACATCAGTGCTGTAATGCTAATCAATTGTGATGGACTTACTTATTCTAATCAACCCAGACATTGCCAATGTTCTTATAATGAAAAATGCTATTCATTTCCAGAAAGAAATTTTTTTCACTTGTTTTTCCTTTCCCCTCCCCAATTTCCCAACATGGCTAAGATGGAAATACGTTTTGCAATGACATCTTATATATGATGGCTATCATATTTCTTTTTTCAATATATATTAATTTATTTTCAGTCTTCAACATTTACTCCCTCAAAATTTTGAATTTCAAATTTTCTCCCCATCTCTCCCCTACCCCTACCCCAGGAGAGGGTGTATTCTGATTGCCCTTTCCTCCAATCTGCTCTCTTTTCCATGTCCAGCACCTCCCCATCCCTTTCCTTTCTACTTTCCTGTAGAGTAAGATAAATCTCTATATCACATTGCCTGTATATCTTATTTCTTAGTTGCATGTAAAAACAACCTCTAACATTAATTTTTTTTATTTTTTAAATAAATTTATTTAACTTTTTACATTCATTTTCACAAGATTTTGGGTTCCAAAATTTTCTCCCCATTTGT
>CM053769.1:15476241-15508223 GCA_028658325.1 Potorous gilbertii | reverse complement strand
AAATCCTTTTTGAGCTCCTCCATGGCCTGAGCCCATGGGGTATCTATTTCAGATATTTGGGATACAGAGGCTTTGGCTCCTATGTCTTTACCTGATGGCAAGCAGATCTCTTTGTCGTCGTCAGAGAGGAATGGCGGAATCATCTTCTCAAGAAAATAACCTTCTATGGTCTTAGTTTTTTTTCCCTTTTCTGGGCATTTTCCCAGCCAGTTACTTGACTTCTGAGAGTCCTCTCTACTCCCTGGCCTAGATCCACCCAGCTAATGCTTGGGGTCTGAGATTCAAATGCTCCCAGCCAGTTATTTGACTTCTGAGAGTCCTCTCCACCCCAGGCCTAGGTCTGCCCAGCACTATTCATATGTTCCCAGACAGTTACTTGACTTCTGAGAGTCCACTCCACCCCAGCCTAGGAGAGATTCAAATGCTGCTCCCCAGCCTCAGGGCTTTTGGCAGCAGGCCTGACTGCTCTTCAATGGTAGCTTATCTGCTGGTGCTCAGGTGGGGGCAGGGCCGCCTCCCAGGGGGTCCGAGTCCCGGAGATACCCCGCTCCCCTCTCAGCCCGTCTCTCTCACTGACCTGTAAGTCTGTGGGTGGAAGGACCTTCGCGGCCACGGGAGATTATGGTCCCTGAAGCCTGCTGGGCTCTGCTGGCTCCTCTCAGTGCGGTGTGGCCAGAGCAGGGGAAGGGGAGCACTCCGCAGGGCAGGGCTCCGCTCCCGTCTGGGGTACCTTTGTGGTCGGCTTTTCAGGGCTCTCTGCAAGGGAAATCTCCTTCACTGTGTTTCTGCGCAGCTTCCACTGTTCCAGAATTTGTCAGGAGTTCTTTTTACAGGAAATCTATGGGCTGTGGGTTCGGAGCTAGCAAATGTGAGTCTTTCTACTCCACCATCTTGGCTCTGCCCCCTCTAACATTAATTTTTAAAGCTTTTGAGTTCCACATTCAGTCCTTTCCCCCCTCCCCACCCACCCCCATTGAGAAAGCAAGCAATTCAATAAAGTTTATACATGTGTGGTCATGCAGTCATGTTGGGAAAGACTACATTTCCCTCTATCCTGTTCCACCCTCCATTTATTCTATGCCTTTCATTGATCCTGTTCCTCTACTAAAGTATTTGCCTCTGATTACCCCTTCTGCCAACCTGCTCTCCCTTCTATTATCCCCACTCTCTTATTCCCTTTCCCCTTGCTTTCCTATAAGGTAAAAGAGACTTCCATACCCAACTAAGTGTGTATGTTATTCCCTCCTGAAACCAATGAAATCCAATGAAAGGAAGACTCACTTATTCCCTCTCAGCTTGTCCTTCCTCTCCTCCACTGTAAAAGCTTTTTCTGGCCTCTTTTATGTGAGATGGTTTACTGCATTCTACGTGTCCTGTTCTCTTTCTCCTAGTACATTCCTCTCAACCTCTCAATTTTCTTTTGTAGATAACATTTCTTCTCACACACACACACATTTGTTTAGAGTCATTTTTCAAAGATTTTTTGAAGGGTTTGGGGGGAGAGCTTTAATAGGTCTCAGTTTGTACTCCACCATCTTGGCTCAACCCTAAATATTGTATTTCTTGACTTCTCAGAAGGTTGGGGAGAGTTCAGAGTTATAGAATGAATTTATAACTGAAAGTAATTTTAAAAACTTAATTATTATTTTTTAAATTAGAGACTGTTATGTGTTAGAGACAGGCACCTTGTAAGGTAGTAAGGAAATAATAAAGACAAACAGCTGAAAAAAGAGGGGGTTTCAGAAAATATTACAGGCCAAATTATACATAAAAATCCTCCTTATGAAATCCTTGACAAACAATCTTTCAGTCTCTACTTGAAGGCCTATTTAGTGAAGGGGTACTCATTACCTCATTCAACCAACAATAATCATTTATTTAGCACTGCAGTAAGCCTTAGTGATAGTAGACATTTAACATTGACATATATTCATTATGACATAATGAAAATAGAAGTTTAAGTGATTTAGGTAGAAAGAACAAACAATCTCTGCCCTCTTGGAATTTCTTTTTTTTTTTATGGGAGAGATCATATGTGAATTAATAGGAAATCTTTAATGTCTAAGCCATGTACATGACCCAAGGTACAATATGCATGTACATGCTATTGAGTGGGGGTAAGAATGATATAGACAGACCTAGACATTAGGAGAACTATTTATTAGACAGGTAGAGTATGAAGTGGAGTGGTAATAGGTGTATAAGGAGGAAAAAATAGAGGACATTTGTAGTTGTAATTGTCTAGGTGAAAGGAGTCAAGGACTTCAATTCAGGTGGTGGGCCTATGTGCATGAGATGGTAAGGATAAAGAATTTTTAACTTAGGGACATTCATTGAATATGTCAAGTGAGAGTCAGAAAATGACAATGTAAGAAGGCTGTATAACTGGGTGATGCGGAGAGAAATAATAGGAAAGATTCAGCAAGAATAGGGAAGGTTTAGAAGAAGGATGTTTGGAGGAGAAAAATGCTGAGTTCCATTTTGATCATGCTGAGTTTGAGATGCCTAACCTGACACAATTTGGAAGATCCAGTTAGTAATGTGTGATGGAAGCTCAGGAGTGGGCTGGCTATCTAGATGTGGTAGCAGATGGGAATTGATAAGATCATGAATTGAGATAGTAGAGAGATTAAAACAAAAAGAAGAGCCAAAGCAAGAAGGTGACAACCTTGGAAGACACGCATACTTAGAAGGATCAGAGACCTGTCATGTAAACTCAGAGAGGAGAGAGTATTCAGAGCTGCTGAGAGTTCAAGTAGAAGACTGAATAAAGGTCAAACAATATAAATTGAATTCTTCCACTTTGCTGTGAACCTTGTGTTGGAGCCAATTCAAATTGACTCACAAGAGTTTATTCTTAATTTTTTGCTGTGATCACTTATATCTCAGAAATCAGCACATGAGAACAATCCAGATGAGTTGCTTTATTGTCTAGACTTAAAGTGATGAAGGAAGTGACAAGATAGATAATATTTTAAAGGAATAAATTTTCACCCACCCAGGGAGTCAATTGTTAATTATTTAATATCATGTCCCTGACATGGACTCACCAAAGAAATTCAGATCTTCTTCTAGATATTATAGAACCTTTGCATATATGGCTCAAGTAAATTTCCTAGCCACTGTTTTTCTTACTCTGTTCAATTGTTTTATTATACAATTTTCTAGCCCTAGATATAACCACTAACTTTGAAAACAGGAAATTAGTTTAATCAAAAATAGGTTTCTATAGAGAACAGTAGCTAATTCATTACATTTTTTCAAAAATAAGATCAGACAAATTATTTAGTATAATACTTGGATGATGAGAAATGAAATGCCATGGACTTTCATATGAATACTTTTTTCTGTTGAAAAATGACACTATTATTTCTTGGCTTTTTGAGAGAATCATACGCCATGCAGATTGACAAGAGGAAATTAATAACCTTATGTTCAGGGTTCTTGGAGGAGTTAACAAAGCCATTTTCATGCTAGTCATTCTCTGGATAGACATTCTCTCACAAATGCACTGCTCTAAATGGACATTTTCATTTTGTAGGGAAAATTAAACTTTTTAACCCCATTGAGGAAAGATGCAATTCCTCGAGAATAACACATAGTTCACAAGAAAATACCCCAATATCTACAATAATTTGAGACAGAAATTTATTAGGCAGTTTGCCAGAAACAGCCAGAAAGGAGTAGCTCCCTACACTCAGGGTCTAGAAGGCTTCCATTATATAGGATTTTGATGAAATTTTCTGATAAGATATATATAGGAATCATCTGACAAAGGTATCATGCAGGAGTAAAACAGAAACCACCTGAAGGGAATCCAAAACACAAGCTTAGGTGTATTCAACACTAGTCCTGGGTATAGGGATCAAAACCAAAAATTCTTTGAATGTGTCTAGGACCTGGATGAACCCCAAATTCTTTGTAGTTTTCTCTAGCATTCTGAGAAAGTTATTGAGGTCAGGCAACATTCTGAGTGCAAGCAACCTCTAATCACATGAAAACTGAATTTAAACAGTATGATAATTTCCAAACAATACAATAAAGCATTCTTTCCATGCAGTTTATGGCCTCAAATTAGAAGAAAACACCATGCTCTTTCTTTACTAATTATCAGAGGAAAAATAGAGTTTCTTGAATGTTGTCATTGCTATTAAGAACCTGATTATAAAAGAGTTGTGTTGTGTGTGTGTGTTTAATTCTCCAAAGTAATCTCTGTAATGCCCTTCGTGTTTCTTCTTCATTTATTCAGATCAGTAATTCATGTTTTGTTTTCTGTGTGCAGTTCCACACAGTTCTGGTTTGGTCAGGGTCTACTTTAATTACTGAAAATATCACAAAGCAGAACAAGTGTAGAATGGTCATTTCTATGCATTAATAATTCTGAACCATGTAATGGTCTGTTTCTTTTCCCCTCTTCAGCTAAAATTAAATCCTATTCAAAATCATCCTTTATAAGGAAAAGTCCATCATGCCTCTGTATTTTTATGGCAACTCTGGTCTTTACATTGTCTTATATAATCCACTTTAATTGACTTTTTATATGTGCTAATAATTAAGAATTTATATGATGAGGGTTAACTTGCAATAGTGAAAAAGACAATAGAACCGAGCTTTGAACTGAATAGATTATTTTTAGGATCTAGGTATATATGAATAAAAGTTTAGATAGAAAGGGGAGTGAATAGTTAAGATAGTTTTACCTTAAAATTCAGAAACTAGACTTTAAGATGGTACAGCCAAGTGGTGTGGTAGATAGAATGCTGGGCCCAGAGTCAGAATTCTTGAGTTCAAATCTAGCTTCAGATACTAGCTGTGTGACACTAAGCAAGTCACTTAAATGCTTTTTACTTCAGTTTTCTCCCCATTTTCTTCAGTTTCCTCTGTTTGCTTCGTTTTCCTCTTCCATAAAATGATCTGAAGAAGGAAATGGCAAACCATTCCTTTATCTTTACCAAGTAAGCTCCAAATGGGGTCATGAAGTATTGGACATGCCTGAAATAATTCAACAAAAGGTTTCAGATAAACCTGTTTTTTGGACTCTGGGAAGCCAGATGAGGAGTGCATTGAGTATGAATTAAAGAATGAGAAGAAAGAGTTTCTCAAAATAAGCGACTCAGGGAGACAGCTTAGTCTGAAATGAGAACCAAAGCGAGGTAGCACAAAACAAAGAACAAAGGTATTTTTTCCAGCAATCCAAGGAGACACATCAAGACTGGGTGATGCAATAAAAATGTATGAAACTGGACTGTGATTACATTATATACCTGCATTGCTTGTACCCTCATGTATAACCCTCATCGCTGCATTTAAATGGATTGACAGAGCTCAATACTTCATTAACTGTATAGGCTAAAAGAAATGAGTCAAATATAACTTTTGGGGTTGCAGGATTTGAATATGAATTTTGATTCTAAAAGTAAAATTTTGTTTTTCTACCCTAAATATATTTGTATCCTTCTCCTTCCCCACCCCACCTCCCAAGGGGGAAAAAAAAGAAAAACTATGTCTTAGCTCTTAGCTTGTGTTGTACAAATTGACATTTAATGTCTTGTATCCACCAATATCTGTTTCAGTAACTGAAATGCTTCTGCTGTTTATAATACCCAGGTTTCTTCAAGACTCAGCCCATATACCATGTCCTAAACTGCTTTTCTCCAATTTGTTGACATGTTTCTCTGCTCCTCAAATTATATTATATTTACTTATCAACTTACTGTATTTATTCTGTTTTGTTTTATTTTATCTGAGTAGATTATAACCTCCTTAATAGAAGAGGCAATTTATTTTTGTTTATTTCAATCATTCTCTTTTCTAGGCCTGATTTTACAGTGTCTTGCACATATTAGGCACTTAAATTTTTATTGCCAAGAATATTAAATGTGGATGAGAAGAGAAAGGGATAAATTGGAACACTAAAGTACCAACATTCACCAGTGTTATACAATGCAGTTTATCTAGCCTACAGACTTAATTTAGGAGCACAAATAACAACCATTTCCCTTATTAGCAACTCACTCTCCATACCTTAATAACCAACTATTTCCATCCTCTAGGTTAAGAGAGTGAAAACCATGTCAGTCTCCTAGACCCTTGTCCTTACTATAAAAATCTCTTAAAGAATTGTATCTAAAGACCAGCTCCATTTAACAATAAGAACCCTAGCATACACGGACGGGGGTGGGGGGGTGGGACCTGCTATCTCAGGTTCTTCTATCTGCATTCAGAAAAGGAAAGGTAACTTTTGAGGAGTTAACAATCACTTTTATCATTCACATGTATCATTCCTTTAACCAAGCACATATATCATCCTCCTAATTCAGGGAAGTCATCACTTTCAACTTCAAAGAAAACATAGAGATATCAAAAAGTCAACAGACATGTCTTCCTCTGCCTGAATTCAACAGACAATCGGACCATGATTGTCTGACCACAGTTACCAAAGAGCGTAGCACAACATCTCAGTTCTCAAAGCCGGGGGGCTCCTTTAGTGGTTTCCCAGAGTCCTCATCTGACCAGACAAACACATCTAGTAAGTAACTCCCAAAATAATCAACAGACATGGCTTCCTCTGCCTGACCATAATTCAACAGTTGGGTTCAGCTCTCTGAGCACAGTTACCAGAGACGAAAGCATGACATCTGAATTCTAAAATACAGGGGGCTCCTTAGCAACTTCTCAGAGTCCTCATCTGGCACTCAGATTCTTGCAAAAACTTAACCCCAAAGTAAAACTTCAACTCAGAGTATTTATACCCTTTTTAAAACCAGAGAGCATCACAACCCTGAGAGCCAGTGCCTCATTAACAAAAGGCTTGAGCCTTCCCACAAATCTTCCCTAATCAAACTCCCTTTAATGGGCAGGCCCATTAATGAGTGGGGAGGATCTTTAATCACATTAAAATAATTAACGGTACAAATACATATATTGTCTCTAGTTAAAGAAACTCTCCTTTCTGTACTTTATTCCTTTTAAAGACTCTTGATAAAGACAAGATTCATTCAGAGACCCTTTTAGTAAAACAGAAACAGCAAAAGGTCCTAATTTGATTGCCATCACATTCCATAAATGATTGGTCACAAAGATAGCTTTTTTCTCTTCCTTTTCCTTGGGGTTATAACAAAGCCTACTAGCAACAAAAATGTAGTAATTCATCTTTAGTATTTTTTTAAATTAATTTATTTTTAGTTTTCAACAATCACTCCCACAAGATTGTGAGTTCCAAATTTTCTCCCCATCTCTCCCTTCCACCCACCCTAAGACAGCATGCATTCTGATTACCACTTCCCCCAATCTGCCCTCCCTCCCTTCTCTTCTCCCGTGCCTTTCTCTTTTCCTGTAGGACAAGATACATTTCTATACCACATTGCCTGTATGTCCCATTTCCCAGTTATATAGAAAAACAATTTTAAACGCTTGTTTCTAAAACTTTGAGGTCCAACTTCTCTACTTTCCTATCTTCTCCACCCATCCCCACTGAGAAGGCAAACAATTCAGTATAGGTTATACATATGTAGTTATGCAAAATACTTCCATAACAGTGATACTGTGAAAGATAAACTATATTTCCATCCATCCTATCCTGTCCCTCATTTATTCTATTCTCACTATTGACCCTGTCCTTCCTCCAAAGTATTTATGTCTAATTACCCTCTCCTCTCATCTGTCTTCCCTTCTATCATTCTCCCTACCCTCCTACTTATCCCCTTCCCCTTTACTTTCCTGTAGTGTAACATAGATTTTCATACAAAATTGAGTGTGCATGTTATTCCCTCTTTAAGCCAAATCTGGTGAGAGTAAGGTTCACTCTTTCCTTCTCATCTCCTCCCTCTTCCCCTCCATTGAAAAAGCTTTTCCTTGCCTCTTTTATGTGAGATAATTTGCCCCATTCCATTTCTCCCTTTCTCTTCTCAATATATTCCTCTCTCATTCCTTAATTTTATCTGTTTTTAAATATCATCCCTTCATATTCAACTTGTTCTGTGCTTTCTGTCTACAATCGCTCCAGCTACCCTAATACTGAGAAAAGTCTCAAGAGTTGCAAATATTATCTTTCCATGTAGGAATATAAACAGTGCAACTTTAGTAAATCCCTTATGATTTCTCTTTACTATTTTCTTTTTTATGCTTCTCATGATTCTTGTGTTTGAAAGTCAAATTTTCTAATCACCTCTGGTCTTTATATCAAGAATGCTTGAAGGTCCTTTATTTCATTTAATATTCACCTTTTCCCTTGAAATATTATACTCAGTTTTGCTGGGTAGATGACTCTTGTTTTTAATCCTATCTCCTTTGACATCAGGTATGTCATATTCTAAGCCCTCTCATCCATTAATGTAGAAGCTGATAGATTTTGTTTTATCCTGATTGTTTTTCCACAATACTTAAATTGTTTTTTCCTGGATGTTTGCAATATTTTCTCCTTGACATGGGGGCTTTGGAATTTGGCTACAATACTCTTAGAGGAGCTTTCCTTTTGGGATCTCTTTCAGGAAGCAATCAGTGAATTCTTTCAATGTCTATTTTACCATCTGGTTCTAGAATATCAAGGCAGTTTTCCTTGTTAATTTCTTAAAAGGTGATGTCTAGGTTTGTTTTTTTGCTCATGAATTTTAGGTAATCCAATAATTTTAAAATTGTCTCTCCTGGATCTATTTTCCAGGTTATTTGTTTTTCCATTGATATATTCCACAGTCTGCTAGTTTTTTCATTCCTTTGGCTTTGTTTTATAATCTCTTGATTTTTTTGTAGTCATTTGCTTCTACCTTCTACATTCTAATCTTTAAGGAATTGTTTTCTTCAGTGAGCTTTTGGTCTTCCTTGTTTTTTAGGGCATTCTCTTTCATCGTTTTTTTTTTGGATCTCTTTTGCCATTTTGGTTAGTTTATTTTTTAAAGTATTATTTTCTTCAACTTTTTTTGTCTTCTTCAGCAAACAGTTGATTTGTTTTTCATGATTTTCTTGCATCGCTCTCATTTCTCTTCTCAATTTTTCTCTACTTCTCTCACTTGATTTTCGAAATCCTTTTTGAGCTCTTCTATGGCCTGAGACCAATTCATATTTTTCTTGGAGGCTTTGGATGGAGGAGCTTTGACATTATTGTCTTCAGTTTGTATATTTTGATCTTCCTTGTCATCAAAGGAAGATTTTATATTCTTATTTTTTCCACTTTTCACTCATTTTCCCCACTATCTACTTGACTTTTGAGTTGTCAAAGTAGTTCTCTGTTTCCAGTGGGGGTGGGGGGAGTTATTACAATCTATGTGCCTAGAGCTCCACACACAGTCACTGCCTCTGCCCCTGCTGTGGCTTCTCAAGGCTCCTTCATGGACTCCCTCTGCAGGCTCCTCCACTCGCTCCATCACCCTGGAACTGTGGCCCATTCACTCTACTCTCTCATACATGTCCTACATGTTTGTTCTACTGACTTTCTAATTTGTCCTCTGGGTTTTGGTGTCATGAAGTCTGGAAACTATCACCAGTGCCTGAGATTCAGTGCTCCCTCCCAGGTCTTCTCCAGTACAGTCTGTACTGGCATGACCCACCCTGGACTGCACTCTCCTCTTAGTCCAACACGACAGACATTTGCCAGTGACCTTCCAGTCTCTCTTGGGCTGGAGATTTCCTTCACTCCATAATTCTGTGGGTTCTGCCACTCCAAAATTTTTTTAGAATCATTTGGTATTTGGCTGGATTTGGGGGAAGGGAGCTAGCAAGTTTGTGCTGTTACACTGCCATCTTGGTCCCTTCTCCTCAACATTTAATTTTAATCGTTCAGTATTTTAATGATTCAAAAATCTATGATTTCTTCCATGTCACTTCAGGATGCCATATCTTCAGAGGTTCTGTGGACAAAAATAAATAAATGAATCAATGAATGAATGAAATGAAGTAAAATGAAATCGTTACCTTTGTAGTCAAATTGGTGGTGAACTTAAACCTCTTGGGGCTTACTTAGCCTTGTTGGCACAAGGAATAGGGATAAATAAACTGTCAAAAGACTCATATTGGTACTTTTTTTTTCCTTTGGTAAGAACTGGGAGAGTTTCCACATTTCACTGGCATAGCCTTGAAACCTGCTCATCTGGACACTTTGAAGAAATAGAGAAAATGGATTCAATCAAATGTACTAAGTTCAGTGGTCAGTAAAAACCTGCAGATACAAAAAAGTAAAAACAAAAGCAAAAATAAAACAATAAACAAAAAATAAATCGAAGCCTCTCTATTGCCAAGGCAATATTCACAGTAGTGGTCATGACTATGACTATGCTGGCATACTTCTCAGTCACAAAGTGTAACAGACTCTCCATATAGAAGGCAGAAGAAAAACAGTCACTATGACACCAGATATTCAAATTTGAAAACCAGAAAGTTAAATCTGTCATAGTAACCAAGAAATCAATTCACATTATCACTGCAGGGGAAAAAGGTATTTCTAAGTCTTCTTCCCCTCACTTCCCCACCCCTAAAGCTGGGGCCTTCCCACAAACCAAAAAACACTCAGGATCCTAGCTCTCTGCTTGCCTGTGTCCTTCCCGGTTCTGACTAACCTGATCAACTTCCTCCCAAGTCTGCTCCACCCTTCCTGTTCCACTAGTTCAGCAAGCTCCTCCTATCCCATGTGACCCAGGCTTCCATATGATTTAAGCAGATCACATGGGCCTATGAATGAGTAGGAATGATTTTCCCATTTAAATTACCATTACATTCAGCAACAAGATCTTTTGTATTCGTTACATGTGTTGGTGGGCAGCTGGTATGAACTGAATTGCAATGGGCATAACAGAAAATAAGCATATAAAAACATTATCTTAGGCAACTGGTGTCAACAGAAGTTTACAACAATGCAACAGGGATCACACAAAATAAGCACATAAAACAAAAACAATATCATAGAATGAGGCTTGAGCACAAGTGCCCCATCATTCCCCCCTTGAATGAATGGGGCCCAAAATCTTGGAGTAAGGGGCAAAGGTCTCTTCTTCTATAGCTACTTCCTGCTGAGATTGGATGTAGAGTTGTCCCTGCCCCAAGAGGTCCCATTTGAGAGGTCAGTTCTTTAGCTGGTATCTAGAGCTTGGTTGACGCCATGTCCAGGGTGACACACCACAATCATGAACAAGTGGTGACACATGGCTTCAGCAATCAGGCATCTACTGGTGAAAGGTACTAAGCCTGCAGAAAACCAATCTGGTAAACCATTTAACAGACAAAATATTAAAAAAACAAAAAGAAACAAGGACACAATTACCAAGAGTAGGGAAGATATAGGGTCAGCTACCCTTCTAGAGACAATTAGCTCACTATCATAGACTCATTCATGGTAGAATATATTTGTTAAGGTTTGATATTTGAATTTGGTAACTATCTTCTCCTGAATAAACAAGTTATATTACTATCTTTCCTGTGTGCTATAATTTCCACAGTCTTTGCAACATCATTTGGTATGTGTTTTAACCATATTTTAGCTCCAAGTTATTCTATCAGTAGAACACTATACTTCAGTTGCTCTGCCACTTATTTCTGAAAGAGGATCAATTTCCACAAGGGGTGTTGTTTCACAAGGTATAATAATCACCTGAACTACCTGATCATTTAAAAAACAACTATGGGTTCTTCACCTAAATTTTTAGAGTGTCACAATAATTTCTCCTTGATAATTAGAAATCTATCACTCCAACCAATGCATGTATTTCTTGAGCTGCTAATCCAGATTTAGGTAATATCTTTCCAAAATGATTTTTGGCATTCTCATATATATATTCAAGTACATATTTTTCTTTTTTTGTTTTCTATCTAATATAAAGTCCTCTAACCAATGTAAATCATGTTCTACTGAAACAGATGTCTGGGGATATGGTGCTGGGACATCTGGCCTCACAGTCAAATACTCAGTATTTGGAACCTTATCTGTTGGTTGCTTTTGAATTTGAAAATTTGGGATCATCATGCTGGCTTCCTCCTAATGTTCTATTATTCAAATTACACAAAGCAGGGAACAAATTATCTTTCCAATGTTGGTAAGAATTACTAGAACTTAACTTTCTAAAATGTTCTTTCAATAAGCCATTCATTATTTCAATTAACCCAGATGTTTGTGGATAATATGGAATGTGATATATCCATTCCATGTTTAATGCACAAGATCTCTTTATTTCTTTCCCTTTGAAAGGTGACTCATTTTCACTTTGGATCTGCATTGGGATTACATAATATAGACTTAGGGTATCTAGAGTTTTACAGGTGTTTTTTCTCAATCACATTCCTATTAGAGACAAGCCACTAGTACACTTGAATAGGTGTCAACAGAAGTACGTATAAATTTGCATCCTTTATCTTAGAGTGGGGGTCCAATACGATCTATTTGCCAAATTTGGGCTGGTACTTTTCCCCTTTCTATCTTTCCAGTTAACACCTGAGGAACGGTTCATTTTTTTCCGATGGACATATAGTAACATTCCCCTGCTTTATGTTTTAACAGTGAATGAGAGATACTAATGCCTTGGTCTTGTGCCCACTGGTGTGTGACCTGGACCCCTAAATGGTCAACTGTTTGATGGACTCATTTTGCTAGTACCGGGTTATCAATTGGTGTCAGAGTAGGACAATATGCTGAGTAGCAGTCTTTATTAGTTGATCAGCATGTGCATTGTACTCATGTTCTGGTGTGATGAGGGCCACACGAGCATCTACATGAAAAACTAACCAATTAGTAAAAAGACATATCCTACATATGTTCCATAATTCTTTGCCCCAGACCTGTTTGCTATGAATTTCCCAATTTTAATTTTTCCACATGGGTATCCATGTAGCTAACCCATTAACTGCTGCCCAAGAATCAATGAATATATGACACTGTCCTCCTTGTTCTGTTTTAATGGCTTGATAAACTGCCATGAGTTCATCATATCAACTGCTTCCACCTATCCCAGTACTTTCCAAAGTTCTTCTAGTACATGGGTTATGGGCTACCACTTTCCAGTGTCCTTTATGGTCCAAATATTTTGCTGTCCCATCAGTAAACCAGGCATGTTTCTTTTGCTCTGTAGTTAATCCATCATATCCCTCGTTCCATTTTACCAAGGACCCGATCAACTGTTGCTTTGGTTCAGGGGATCTATCATTTCCCTCAGTATCGATGGTTGCTATAGATTCATATAAAGCATAAATATCCCTT
Source organism: Potorous gilbertii (assembly GCA_028658325.1). Classification (NCBI taxonomy): domain Eukaryota; kingdom Metazoa; phylum Chordata; class Mammalia; order Diprotodontia; family Potoroidae; genus Potorous; species Potorous gilbertii. Next base: position 15,495,049 of record CM053769.1, on the reverse strand, counting down.
TTGCCTGTTTTGGATCCATTTTGAATACATCATTTCCATTTATTTGTGCTAGAGTGTTGTGCGTGTACAATTCTGTGGGAAACTGGGGTACTAATTACCCAGGTCATAATTGGGATTCCAGACCTTAATATTACTTTCTGGCTCAGAGTCAGTTGTTCAGTCACTGCCAAAGTCTAATATGCAGGTAACAACTGCATTTCGAAAGGGTTATATTGAACTCCAGATGAAGGAGTTTCCTAGACCAAAACCCTAAGGGTATATTTTGACTTGGTTGTTTTTGCCATGAAATCCACTTTGCATATTTATCCGATAAAGTTACTTGTAATTGCACAGGGTCACTTTACATAGGCCATAAATCTAGGGTCAGCTCTATAGCAGCCTTTGCTTCTTCAAAAGCTTTACTTTCCTCAGTTCCCCAATCAAATTCTTATTTCTTCCTCATAACTTTACATAAAGATTTCAAAATCTGTCCCAACTGAGGAATGTGATGTCTCCAATATTCAAATAATTCTATAAATTTTTGGACCTCTTCCTTATTGGTAAGGATAGGAAAATCCGGAATCTTTTGGTGGACTTGTGGGAGAATCTCTTGCAGTCCCTTATTCCATTGTATGCCTAAAAATTTTTACTATTTGAATCTAGCTGGATTAACTTCCCATCTTTTTCTTCTCAATTAAAATCATCCAACTCTTCTCCACTAATTTTATATTTTTCCCCATATCTTAATATCATCTATGTAGTGGGCAAGATGTATACGTGGCAGTTCTAATTCATCTAAATATTCAGCCATGATCCTATGGCAAATAGTAGGGCTACATAGATATCCTTGTGGCAAGCATGTAAAAGTATATTATCTGCCCTACCTAGTGAAAGCAAACTGATCCCATTGTTAATATCTATTGAGATAATAAAGAAAGCATTGGTTAAATCACTAACTATGTACCAAGTCTCATCATGTTTCTGGATCCTTTCTGTTAAGGTAATGGTATCTGAAACAGCAGCATATGAGAAACTGTTAAGGGAGTGCTATGATAACCCTTGGCATCTCTGACTTTAATTTTCCTTTAACTTTCTCATATAGTCTCTAAGTGAATACCAGAGCCTATTTCCATTAGGGCACATAGAGTCAGTGGGATATTTTTGGGGTGAGTTGAGTTAAAATATCAGTGAACATCTGCTGAGTAAAATCCTTAGTTATTTCTTTAAACACTGTGCTCCTCCCTGGGTCTCCTGCTTCCTTGGTAGTATTGGGTGTGTGCTCACAATTCCTAGAAATTTCCTCATCTAAATTTGTTCCATTTTCCTCCCATGTATCTTCCTCCCAGGTATCTGGGCCCCAATCAGCCCTCACAGATGCAAGGGTTGCGTTCACTTTCCTGTGATTCACTACCCCCCCCCCACTTTTTTTTTTTTTGAGCCACTCACTGCGTTTCCTGTTACCATCTGATACTTTTTGTGGCTCTTCTAAAGGAAAGTTTGGATGCTGTATCACAGAAAGCTTCTTGTGCAAATGAGCCAACTCCTTTTTCAGCTGAACCTTTTCCTCCAGCAATTTGTCTCTACTTTTACATATAATAAAATAGTTTGTTAACAATACTCATCTTCTTGTACATATCCCTCCCATTTCTTTTCCTAGTTCTATTAGTATTCCTTGCAAGTATCTTTCTAAATCTCTGGGTTTATCCTTCTGTAGCCTTGGTTCCCAATTTTCACAAAGTTCTGTGTTTTTGGCCTGTTCTCCCGCCAGGGATTCACCAAAGTAAATCCTCCCAACCTGGGGTTGGGCCAAAGCTCAAAGCTCACATGAGCTTATTATGGGGCAGGGAAGACCTTCAAATTCTCTTACCATTACAATGTGATATTACTATATATTTCATCAAACTAAAATCCCTAATTTCCTAAAAAAATTTAATTTACTAAATTCGTAAATCTCATACTTGTTTTGAAAACAACTATACCTAGTGCTTATATATTGCTTTGTCATGTATTTCAATGATTTAATACATTTAACCATTATTAAATTGTCACTGCTTTGTAGTATAATTGGAAATGTACTAAGGCCCCATTCCTTTGCACTTTTTTTCATTGTTTTCCTTTGTTACTCTTGACCTCCTTTTCCCTCCCAGATGATTCCCCCTCCTTAATTTTTACAAAGTAATTCCCTATTTATATGACTGCTTTGGCACTGAATAAATTGAACTTATTATCATTTTGTTACATTTGTATAGCCTTGACATAAGCAAATTAAATTTTCTCTGGTTTATTTATGAATTTATTTCTGTAAAGAGCATTTTGTATTTTTACTCATTTACTGTTTTGTGTCTTGGTAGGTGGAGTCTGAGATACCACATAAAGTTTCATTATTAGCACAAGAAATTATTTCTGTAGCAAGACATCCACCTTCCAGAATCCAAAATCCTCCAGTTTTAGGTGAGAAAGAATTTTAAGGTCAGTAATATGTCTTTTCCTCTCAGTGAACAATGTTTTCAGATCTTTTGTTTGGACTGCAAAGCATTCTAATATTTTTCTTTTCCCTTACACCAACACATATAATTTCTACATACTCTACCCACTATGTAAATATAAAGATTATTCTCCTGGTGGTAATTGGTGTAGGGAATCTAAGGGTTCCCATAGTCATCTAAAATCTACTCCAAGACCTTGAGGGAGAATCTTCTATACCAAAGGCAATTAGCTAATTCATTCAATAGCCCTTCTGACACTTTTCCTTGGAAAAATAGTAAATTTCTCTCTAATTCTCTCTTCTTTGGAGGAAAGTATTATCTGTCAAATCCCTGTTTTAGCAAGATTTTCTAAAACTTCCACAGCTCTGATTCCCCTTTGCCCTGACCCTCCCTCACTTCACCCTTCCCTAAAACCCAGTATTTTCTCCTTTACTAAACCCTGACAGGTCTAGCTCTAGTCCCAACTTATGGCTACAGTGTAAAAACCCTTTAGTGAAAATTCTTATTCTCCCAGAATATAGCAGTCAGATGAGATTAGTCTTTTGGGTAAATGCAGGTTTCAGACAGGATCACATCAGGGTTCTGCTTTTTCTGTTTGGACTATTGACTGCTCTGCAAAGCTGTTACCAGATTTTCCTGGTTCTCAAATTATTTCTTCCCAAGCTTTGAGTGCTTGACAGGTATCAGTGAGATACCTAGGATTCTTAGATACTTAAGGCCTCTTGGGCCCCTTCCCCACCTTCCTGAATTTTCCAGGCCCACCTCTGAAAGTTACACAATTTCTGGCTTCCCTACCCAATACTCTCTGTTTAGTGACTTGTTCTTAGGCCTAGGGTTAAATATCCACTAGCTTCATGGTTGCCTAGTAAACAGGAACCTTTTCTGAGAGTCCTGTGACCAAGGCCTGGGCAGAATTTCCTTCCAACAATGTCCTGGGGCAGATGACTAAGACATATGATATTCAGTGTCAGTCCTTTCTTCTGCTTGACTCATAGGTCCTTCACTGATCTGCATCCAGCCATACTGAACTGACACCTAATTGATTTTAAATTATTGCCCATCTTTCTTGCTCAACCCTCTTGTTTACTACCTGTTACTCATACTAAGCCAGAAAGCCTTAAGTTTCTTTGCTCTCAGTGAGGGCCTTGGGTCACTTGAAAGAAATGATTACTTTGGCATGACTTTTCTGTAAAATATCTTTCATAATTAATAACTGAGAGTCCCTAAATAATGAAATATTTAAAAGAATTTGAACCATCTTTTTGCATCTAAAAAGTTTATTTTTGTCAGACATTTTGTTTCTTCTTCCAAGAAATTTTCAATTTCATCCATTGGATGCCTACGTCTTAGATACCTTTGATCATTCCTGACTCTGAACAGAAATATTTTCTCTTAACTCTGATGGAGACATTTTTAGCTTCTTTCAAAGAACTAGTTCATACCAGGAGTCAAGGAAGATTCCCTTGGCAACCATGATTACAAATTTAACTTGTATCCAGAAATTCAAAACCCAGTCTTTTTTCAGCACATGTACTTCAAAAGCCTTCCAATCAAGACTTATCCAAGAAGCAATTTTGTTAATCCCTTATGTAAAATGTCAGCTACTAATTTTTTTTCTTCAACTATTATCAAAAATGAAATCTTTCTTAAAGTTAAGATTTTATACACTGTTCTAGATGCCCTGCAAAGAATATTAATCAGACATAAACCTTATCTTTTTAGTGTTTTTATTCTTACAATAATACTGAAACATACTATATTATAGGCAATGGACATCATAGAAGAATAAACTACTAATGTAGACACTGCATAGTTCAAAACTTATGACCCTCAGTGAATATCAGTGCAGGGGAGACCTCTTCATAGTACCTATACATAAAAGGATAAAATTGGTGTTGTGTGCTTATTGTTCAGGATCAGTAGGAATTAAATAAATTATTATGAATAATTTCTCAAACTTGAAGGGAAAACTTGTCTTGCTAGAGGATATATTGGTATGTTGTTACTTTCTACAAGCTTCCTGTATAGGAAAATGAGGAAAAACAGGAAAGAGAAAGAGATGGAGAATTGTGCCTTCTTGTCTGAGGATGATGCCTTGCTTCCTGGATCATGAGTGATCAAGTGAAGTCCAATTGACTGAGGGCTTCCTGAAACTCATCCATATACACCGAAGGCTAAAGAGGAAGAAGTCATTTTGAAGAATTTCTTCCACAACCACGCTACCTAAATTGTAATACCCCTTGCCCCTGACTGTCTTCTCAATCCTTCACAAGTCTAGTGTAGGTTTTCTTTTCTCCCTGTCCCATATTGCCTACCTCCTTGTTTTTCATTCACTGCTGGGTAGCTCAATAAGCCGCTCCCCAATTCCAGTAGTAATAGTGCTATCACAGTTTTTCTAGTTTACGTAGAATCTTCATGATCATAATTCAACCACGTACATGTTTTACAAACAAGCTGTCTAGTTAGTTATTATTTGCCTAAAATTATTCCACATAGCTAGAGAAGCCCAGTGCATTCCTGGTGATCAAAGGATATCGCTTTTGGAGTATAGAAGTCCAAAGATCCCTGAAACTACCTGAATCTTCCAGGTAAAGCTTTTTGAATGCAGCTCTATTTATTTATTTTGGTTCACTTCATACTGTATGATTATTTCTTGTAGTACTTTGAACTTGTTATAAAATATACTTTAAGTGGGAAATTAAAACTCTCAAAATTTGAACTTTCTTTTATTTTTATGATATTTATATATTGAATATATTAGGGCATATTGCCCTGTATTAGAGAATGTAAACTTTCTCCCTCATCTTCTCCATCCCAAAGATGTGAAAACTGTTTTTTTTAATTTCATTTTCCTTATGTATCCATTGCAAGCATAATGGATCATGAACAAAGGATATTATCTATTCTAGAGAAACTTATCCTTAAATGAGACGATTTGATATAGTAGAAAGCACACAATCCTTGTTAGAAGATTCAGGTTCAATTTCTGCATCTACTGTCTATTAGCTGTATGGCCACGGGCAAGGTGAATAAGGTGAATATTCTCTTAGGGTCGCAATATTTTCATCTGTAATATGATCTCACTACATCCTCATGGGTTGGTGTGAGGAAAGCAATTATTTAAACATTATGATATTAGAGAAGTGTTAATTGTTAAATCATTTCAGGTCAAAAGGGGAGAGTAAGATTAATATTTAGAAAAATGTATACTCTCTGGGGTCTCATAAAATAATGAAAACAGAGTTAACCAAATGTCAGCTTGTTCATTATGACTGGAAACACACACAATATAAAAATGATGAATCAGATGCCATTTTTTATAGTCTTAGTGTTCCATGAAAAAACTAATCTCATCAATCTTCCTTCTAAACTAATCTATTCAATGCTAATGATTTGCTGTAGTAAATTAGAAACTGGATATTCATTTAATGAGTTTTTTTTCCTCCCGATGACATGAGTATAAGTGACATTGTGGCTTCTAAATCAGATGTTTAAAATATTACGGGATACAAAAGCTACTCTTCCATGAGGTTCTAGGTTAAATTCTGAATTTGATTACTTGAATTCCTTGATAAACCAGACAAACTTCAATAAAATTAAAAGAAAAAAGACTGTTAGCATAGGCAAGAGACCCAGGTATTTTACATCTCAGAATATGGCATCTTTTAAGAAGGCTTATTTCTAGTCTTGTGTTACCTATTCTAGAAAACATACTGAACTTATGAAAAATTAATTACTTTTATACATTTTTAAAATTCAATTACAATTTTAAATGAGGAATGCACAGGAATTGTGTTGACTCATAATTTACATAAAATGTCAGTCAAGTTGGTAACAAATTCACCCTTTTGCTGTCCTTGGACCAGAGGAAATGACACCAAAGGCCATAGTGCCAATCAAAACAAGAATCAGTCAGTCATTCATCTTCTCACTAAATGCATGAAAAATGGAATTAGCTCTGAATTGTCACGTTGCTTCTTGGGTAATGATACCAATAATTGAACAAATTACTTCTGCAGAAAGCTTGAAATCTCACTTATATATTAATTTTTTGTATTTTTCTTTTTCAGATTTGATCATACATGGAATGAGTCAGCTTGAAAGTTTTTAAACATCCAGAATGTATTTGATTAAAATGATGCGATGTTTTAGAGAAAAATTGATAGATCAAATAATTTTCAATAGTACTTTTAGCTAAGCATCATTTTTGTTTAGAATCTCATAAAACTGATGAGAATGAACAGGAGGGGGAGAATGAGAGAGATAAGAATGAAAGATGTTTGAAAAAGCAATAGAAATTCCCTCTACCCTCACACTTATAATCTAAAAATCTTTCAAGATGCTTAATTTCAAGATGCTGGAAACCATGTCGAGTGAGGAAAAGTTGAGGGAATCGGGGATGATTTAGTTGACAGAATCAAAGATTTATCAGGAATATAATATTAGCTCCAAATATTTCAAAGATTATTTTGGTGAGAAAGAAGATGTAGCCATATTAATTGCATTAATCATAGCAGTTACAACAATTATTTTGCTTTAGAGAAAACTACAATTAGAGGGAGAAAGTTTTCATGAAGACATAGATTCTGAATTTGTATAATTTTCTTTGTAAGAGTTATTTTAAAATAGAAAACACTCTCAGAATAATGAAACTCCTTCTATAGTGATTTATGATTTACAAAGCAGTTTCTTCATATCCTTGTGAAGTAGATAGTAAAAATATTTTACATTTTGAATTATAGGTGGCTCAGGTTAAAAGATTTGGTCACTCTTATAGTTTATCCCAGGCACAGAACTTGAACTTGATTTTAGGATCCCCATTAGTAGGTTATATGGTAGAGATGATTACATTTCCCCTACTTCAGCAGATGTTAGGTGGCTATCAGCTGTAAATGGGATAATACCCATAAGTAGGAGATTGGACTGAACAAACTCAAGCCCCATCCAGCTCTTAAGCCCCTGTTTCTTGTTGTGAGAAAGAAGCTAGATGTCTGAAATTACTTGTGAATGATTACCAAGCCAATCTAAATAAATTGAAAGTAAAGTAATACAAATAAATATAATAAATTTGAGGAGCAGCTAGCTAGGTGGGGCAATGGGTGGAGTGTCAGGCCTGAAGCCAGGAGGATTCATCTTCTTAAGTTTAAAATCTGGTTTCATATATTTACTAGCTGTGTGACTCCTGGCAAGTCACTTAACCCTGCTGGCCTTGATTTCCTCATCTGTAAAATGAGCTGGATAAGCAAGTGGTGAACCACTCCAGTATTTCTGCAAGAAAACCCCAAAGGGGGGGTCACAAAGAATTGGACAGGACTGAAATAACTGGATAACAACAAATAAATTTGAATTAGTGGAGAAAATTTAAGGAATGATAAAATAACACTGTATTATTCAGTTTCTTAGAGAAAGCTCTTGAATTAAGAAAAAGATAGAACTCTTCCCTTAACTACATGATTGCCTTCTGAAGTTGAGATTATTTCTTCCTGCAATTACACCATAATTTCTGAAAGAAGATGGCATTGCAGTATTGTTTTTAAGATAGAAAACTTTTAGGTTATAACACCCGAGCAAAGACAACCCATATTGCAAAACTGATCATTGTGTTCTGTTTCCTGTAGTATAAAAACCACACACTTTTCCCCAATATTTAACTTCCTCTTGAACTTCATCGAAACATTTGAATATTAATACTCCTTTAATATTTGAATGAATTCAAAACACCACACAATTAAAGTAAAATAGCATCTGCACATCATGTTCTTAATTTTTAATGATCTCTTTTTGATTGAATTTCTTGAATCTGAACTTTGCTCTGAATCCTTCTCAAACACTGAAAAATCTTACCATACCTTGACAGAAGGATTGATTTAGGTGTCCTACCTTAGCAATTTGTCCACTTGAACTATTTAGTAACAATAGTAAGATCTATTAGTTGTAAGGGTTTTTTTTCCATCTTTTCATTATATTTTCACAAGAGAGAAATGTTAATCCAATTTGAGAATAAACAGTTTTGTGGCAGATAATAGCTTGATATTGAATTTAGGCTTGTCTGTCACATTACCTCTTGTAGTAATATATATAGCTATACATAGCTGCTACTATATGAGGTATTATTTTTTGAATGGATATCAGCTGAAAAAAAGTTTTGCCTTAATAAGAAAACTGACCCTAATAGAAAATTCAGTCTTCTAGATGAGGTAATTATCATAGAAAGAAACAATGATTGAACATTTTTTAAGCCCCCTTTTCTTCTGTACTCTTAAACGCCCAGCGAACTACCCAGAATTTTATAAATACAAACTGAATCTTTAAAACTCATGTTCTAAAACCCCCAAATGTCTTATGACCTAATTTTTATTTGAGTCTCTTCTAATTATGAAATTTTATTTGTGCTATTACAGGCATGGGTGGGGCAATGATGGGGAGGTGGGGACACAATTTGGGATTATGTAGTACAACTTATTGGCCAGTAAGTATTCTGAAAGTTACTGTCAGGTATGTTACTTTTTCTGTCTCCCATAGATTGTATCATATTTAGTGACAGCCCCAATTTATGATGGTGTTATGCTCAATTAGGCCTCATTTCTTTGGTTATTGTCATGCCCCTATTCACAAAAGGACGTGTTGAATTGACATATTTAGTTATTATAAAAACTTTCATTAATAACAGAAAATTGTAGTGAAATAATAGTTCCTCCATCAGAGTTGAATAGCTCAAGTACTGTATTTGGAGTCACAACATTCTAGCCCAGTTCTCATCTAGACTGATGCTTGCAAGCTGCATGACCTGAAAACACTTAATCTCTCTGGGCCTCTGTCTCATTATGTAAAATGAAAGGGTTACACTAGATGACTTCTAAATTTCCTTCCAGCTCTAAATCTATGATCCTATTTTCCTGTATGGAAGTCTTACTCAAATGCCTCATTGAGGCATGTAGGTGATGTTAGGTTCTTGAAAGCTACCCTAGATGGTCACAGGCTTTAGCATAGTCTAACAGATTAGAGAGGCTTTCATTATAGGCCTAGCAATGGACAATGTGTCTGTCAATTGAGGAACAATATTGCTCAGGTAGGAGCAGTGCATTACTGGAAATCCATGACAGGTAATGAATAATCTTAGCTGCAGTAAATTGTGAAAATTTAATGACTAATTATTAGAGGCGGTATAATAAAGAGTTAGTGGAAGGAATACCCACTGATTGGACATTGATTTGAACACTGATGAATTGAACATTGATAAATAATACTACACCCTAAACACTGATATCAAAATTTCACTATACTTTTGGTAATGCTAAATAATTACTTAGTGACTAAATAAAACCATTGACTCAAGGTACGTTTAGTCTTCCAGACAAAAGAAAGCTCTTTAAAGCTTATACTTAAGTTCTCATTACATGATAACGGTCATAATGATAGAACAACATCCATTTTTACAAACCCTGGCACAGTTTTTTCCCTCAAGTATGAAAAAAATCACCCTTGGAGGAAAATGATGTATACTTACGTAGTTGTTTTCCCTCCTCTAGGTTATATAGAATAGGGCTTGACAGCTCTCCCAGGAGTGTAAGAAAAGAAAGATGAAAATGAATAAAATAAATGAACACAGAAGAAGTTAGTAGTAAAAGAGAAAGATTAAAATGTTTTTTTTTTCAGAAAGAATTTGGACCCTAGAGGGACCTGCCTCCTTTGTATGTAATTAGAGAATCTTGGTAGCTCAACTGAGGTGACAAATAAAAGCTAGGAAACTGCTCAAAGGACTTTTTTTACTTTTTTTCTTTGCACATTATGCTTGGACTAAATCATATATTACATTTTTTCTCATTATTATAGCAGGCATTTATATTATCCTTTAAAAATTTTGCAAACTTCTTTTTGAAGATGGCAATTATGTTACTCCTACCTAATCATTTAAATGGGTGAATTCACTTATATGAGTAAATTCCTTAAGTGAACAGTGCAAAGAAATAAAAGAAAACTATAGGATGTGAAAAACAAGAGATCTCTTAAGGAATAAAGACTATATCAAGGTAATACTTCATGAAAAAATAGGCAAGATAAATACAAAAATAGTAGGGATTTAGAAGAAGTAGAATAGATTAAGAACTGAGAAAAATATGTAGAATTATACAAGAAAGAGCTTACCATCACTGATAATCACAATGATGTGGTTAATAACCTAGCATATATCCTGGAGAGTAAAGTTAAGTAAGTGGGCATTAGGATCTTTTTCCAGAAATAAGACTAGTGGTCATGATAGAATTCTATCCCAAACATTTAAGATGATTAAAGATGATGCTGTCTGTTGCATCAATATGCCAGCAAATTTGGCTGCTGAATTGGAAAATGTCAATTTGTAACACAATCCAAAAGAAGAGTAGATTGAAGAACGTTCAAACTATCAAACAATTCCACTCATTTCCATTGCCACTAAGGTTAAGATTAATATTCTTCACACTAGGCTTTAGCAATATGTGAACCAAGATTTAGTAGAAGAGCAAACTGGGTTTTGAAGAAGCAGAGGAACTAGAGACCAAATTGCCAACATTCAGTGACTTACAGAGAAAATTAAGGGATTCTAGGAAAATGAAACAAAACAAAACAAAAAACTACTTTGTTTCATTGATTATATGCTAAAGCCTTTGACTGTATGAATCACAACATGGGTCAAGTCCTCAAAGAAAGGGGAGTATTAGATCATCTTGTCTCTTGAGGAATGTGTACACAGATCAAGAAGCAATAGTTAGAATCCAATATGGAACAATGTGGGTTTAAGATTGGGAAAGCAATATGACAATGTTGTATATTATTACATTATATTTAACCTATATGCAGATTACATCATGCAAAATGCCAGGATGGATGAATTAAAAGCTGAAATTAAGATTACTGAGAGAAATGTCTTCAATTTCAAAAATGCAGATGATATACTCAAATGGCAGTAAGTGAAGAGAAATTAAGAAGCTTCTTAATGAGAGTGAAAGAGGAGAGGAAATTTGAGTGCTGCAGAATCAATACTTTCAAGCTGTGGTTCTGGAGAAGACTTTTTTTGGTCATTTTATTTAATTAATTTATTTATTTTTAATATTCTACTATCTCTACCATAAAACTTAGATTTTTTTTCCCTCCTACCTCCCCCTCACCAGCCCCTTCCCTCCCCAAGACAGAACATAATTCTATATAGGATCTACACATACTTTCTCATTGAATACATTTTCACTATACTCATGGTGTGTAGACAAACTAAGATAAATGGAAAAAATTATATATCAAAACATAATGCACACACAAAAGTGATCTGTTACATTCTGTGAATGAATTCTATATTTCTTTCTCTGAGTGTGGAAGTCATTTTACCTTAGAAGACCATTGGGAGTTTTTTTTTTAAATTTCTTGCATCGTTACAAATTCCAAGTCTACCAGAAAAAACTCTCACACACTGTGGTCATTGCTGTGCACAGAGTTCTCCTGGTTCTGCTCCTTTTGCTCAGCATCAGATCACATAAGTCCTTCCAGGCCTCTCTGAAGTCTTCTTGTTCATCATTTCTTATGGTGCAGTAGTACTCTATTACTTTCATATACCATAATTTATTCAACTGTAGTTATTCCCCAATTGATGGGCTTCCCCTTGGTTTCCAGCTTTTGGCAACTACAAAGAGTACTGCCATAGACATTTTTGTACATGTGGGACCCTTTCCCATTTTTATGCTCTCTCTGGGATACAGTCCTAGAAGTGATATTGCTGGGTCAGAAGGCATGCACATTTTTGTAGCCTTTTGGGCATAGTTCCAAACTGCTCCCCAGAATGGTTGGATGAGATCACAGCTCCATTAACAGTGAATTAGTGTTCCAACTCTCCCACATACTCTCCAACACTTATCATTTTCCTGTTCTGTCATGTTTGCCAATCTAATAGGTGTGATGTGGTACCTTAGAGTTGTTTTGATTTGCATCTCTCTAATCAAAAGAGATTTAGAGCATTTTTTCATATGATTATAAATATCTTTAATTTCTTCCTCTGAAAATTGCCTGTTTATGTCCTATGACCATTTATCAATTGAGGAATGACTTGTATTATTGCACATTTGACTCAGTTCTCTATATTTTCTAGAAATGAGGCTTTTATCCCCAAGAATAACTGTAATTATTTTTTTCCAATTTACTATATCCCTCCAAATTTTGGATGCATTGAGTTTGGTTGTGCAAAAACTTTTCAGTTTAGTGTAATCAAAATTACCCATCTTGTGTGTCATAATGCTTTTCATCTCTTCTTTCATCAAAAATTCTTCCCTCCTCCATAAATCTGATAAATACACTTCTTTGCTCCTTCACTTTGTCCATGACATCAATCTTTATACCTAGATCATGTACCTATTTGGACTTTATTCTTGTATATGGTGTCAGGCATGGGTCTATGCCTAGTTTCTGCCATACTGTTACCCAGTTTTTCCAGAAATTTTTGTCAAACAGGGAGTTCTTACCCCAGAAGCCGGGGTCCTTGGGTTGCTATATTCCTTGCCTACTTTGTCTTGAGTGCCTAGTATATTCCATTTGTTTACCCTTCTGTTTCTTAGCCAGTGCCAAGTGGTTTTGATAACTGCTGCTTCATGTACAATTTGAGATCTGGTAGCGCTTGGCCACTTTCCCTAGCATTTCTTTTCTTTAGTCCCTTTGATATTCTGGACCTTTTGTTCTTCCAGATGAATTTTGGTATTATTTTATCCAGATCTAGAAAATAATTATCTGATAATTTAATTGGTATGGCACTAAATAAGTAAATTAATTTAGGTAAAATTGTCATTTTTATTATATTAGCTCAGCCTACCCATAAGCAACTGATGTTTTCCCACTTACTTAGATCTCACTTTATTTGTGTAAAAAGTGTCTTATAATTGTGTTCATATAGTCCCTGGGTTTGTTTTGGTAGGTAAGCTCTCAAGTGTTTTATAGTGTCTACCGTAGCTTAAAATGGGATATCTCTTTCTATCTCTTGCTGGTGGACTTTGTTGCTAATATATGGGAATGCAGAAGATTTGTGCGGGTTTATTTTGTAACCTGTAACTTCACCAAAGTTGTTTATTATTTCAAGTAGTTTTTTACTTGAATCTCTGGGATTCTCTAAGTATATCATCATATCGTCTGCAAAGAGTGATAACTTAGTTTTTTCTTTGCCTATTCTTATTCCTTCAATATCTTTATCTTGTCTAATTGCTACAGATAACATTTCCAGTACTATATTGAACAAAAGTTATGATAATGGACATCCTTGTTTCATCCCTGATCTAATTGGAAATGCATCTAGCTTATCTCCATTGCATATAATGTTTGCTGAAGGGTTTAGGTAGATACTGCTTATTTTTTTATGGAAAGTTCTCTTTATTCCTGTGTTCTCCAGTGTTTTTAACAGAAATGGGTGTTGTATTTTTTCAAAAGATTTTTCTGCATCTATTGACATAATCATATACTTTTTGTTAGTTTTGTTGTTGATATGATCGATAATACTGTTTTCCTAATATCAAATCAGTCCTGCATTCTTGGTATTAATCCTACCTGATCATAATGTATTATTTTCAAGATAAGATGCTCTATTCATTTTGGTAAAATCTTATTTGAAATCTTTGCATCTATATTCATTAGAGAAATTGGTCTATAATTTTCTTTCTCTGTTTTGTCTCTTCCTGGTTTAGGTATCAAAACCATATTTATATCATAAAAAGAATTTGAGAGGACTACTTTCCCAATTTCCCCAAATAATCTGTATAATATTGGAATTAACTGTTCCTTAAATGTTTGATAGAATTCATTTGTGAATTCATCTGGCCCTAGTGATTTTTTCCTGGGGAGCTCATTGATGGCTTGTTCAATTCCTTTTTCTGAGATGGGATGGTTTAAGTATTCAACTTCCTCTTCTGTTAATATGGGCAATTTGTATTTTTTAAAATACTCATCCATCTCATTTAGATTGTTGAATTTATGGGTGTAAGTTGGGCAAGGTAATTTGTAATTATTGTTTTAATTTCATCCTCATTGGAGGTGAGTTTCACTTCTTTCATTTTTGATATTAGTAATTTGATTTTCTTCTTTTTTAATCAAATTAACCAAAAGTTTATCAATTTTATTAGCTTTTTCATAAAACCAAGTATTTGTTTTATTTATTAATTCAATAGATTTCTTAATTTTAATTTTTTAAATCTCTCCCTTGGTTTTCAGTATTTCTAATTTGGTATTTACTTGAGGATTTTTAATTTGTTCATTTTCTAGCTTTTCAGCTGCATTCCCAAGTCATTGATTACCTCTTCCTCTATTTTATTTATGTAGGCATTCAAATATATAAAACTTTCCTTAAGAACTGCTTTTGCAGTATCCCATAAGATTTGGTAGGTGGTCTCATTATTGTCATTCTCTTAAATGAAGATACTGATTGTTTCCATGATTTCTTCTGTAACCCATTCCTTCTTTAGGATTAGATTATTTAGTTTCCAACTGATTTTTGGTTTATCTTTCCATGGCCTTTTATTACATATAAATTTTATTGCATTATGATCTGAGAAGGATGCATTGATTATCTCTGTCTTTCTGCACTGGATTGTGAGGTTTTTATGTCCTAGTACATGGTCAATTTTTATAAATATGCCATGTACCACTGAGAAAAAGTTATATTCCTTTGTGTTCCCATTCAATTTTCTCCAGAGAGCTATCATATCTCCCTTATCCAGAGTTTTGTTTACTTCTTTAACCTCTTTCTCATTTATTTTGAGGTTAGATTTATCAAGTTCAGAGAGGAGGAGGTTGAGGTCCTGCATTAACATAGTTTTGCTATCAATTTCTTCCTTCAACTCCCCCAACCTCTCCTCCAAGAATTTGGATGCTATACTACTTGGAGCATACATATTTAGTAATGATATTGTTTCATCATCTATGGTACCTTTTAGCAGGATGTAGTTTCCATCCTTATCTCTTTTGATTAGATGTATTTATGCTTTTGCTTCGTCTGAGATTAGGATTGCTACTCATGCTTTTCTTACATCAGCTGAAGCGCAATGTATTCTTTTCCAACCTTTGATCTTTATCTTATGTGTATTCCCCCATTTTGTATGTGTTTCTTGTAAACAACATATTATTGGATTATGGCTTTTAATCCATTCTGCTATGTCTCCGTTTTATGGGAGAGTTCATCCCATTCACATTCACACTTATGATTACAATCTGTGTATTTCCCTCAATCTTCTTTCCCACCATTTGTGCTTTTAGTTCTCCCATCTCCCTTCCCCTCACAATAGTTTTCACTTTTCACCGCCACCTCCTGCAGCCTTCCTTCCTTCTTTTAGCCCCCCTCCCTTTTACTCCCTTTTACCTTTACTGCTTCTGCCCTCCCTTTTAGCTTCCCTTCCCTTTCTTCTCCCTTCCCCTCTTATTGCCTTTAAAGCTAGTTAGGATTATATACTTAAGTTTATTGTTCCCTTAAGTTTATTTAACCAAATCAAACAATGCTCATCTTCCTATCCTTTTTCCCTCTATTATAATTTTGCACTTCTTCCTGTGATGTAATTTACCATTTTCTACTTCCTCCTTTTCACACCTCCTGTTAAAATCCCTTCGCATAGTTAAATCATATTTTTAAGATGACCTCATTTAATTTATACCCATTCCCTCTATGTATATCCCTTTTATATTTCATAATAAATGCACAATTCTCAAGATTAACAGGTATCATCTTCCCGTTTAGGGAGGTAAAGAGTTTGCCCAAATTAAGGAAGAAGTTGTTTTTTTTTTCTCCCCTGTTTACTTTTTTATGCCTCTCTTGAAGATCAAATTTTCGATTAAGTTCTGGTATTTTTGTCAGGAAGGTATGGAAGTCCCTCATTTCACTAAATGACTGTCTCCTTGCCTGAAATGTTATGTTGAACTTTGCCAAGTAGTTGCTCCTTGGTTGTAGTCCCAACTCCTTTGACTTATGGAATATTGGATTCCAATTCCTCCAGTCTTTTGATATAGAAGCTGCAAAGTCCTGTGTGATCCTGACTGTAGCTCCCTGACATTTGAATGGTTTCTTTCTGGCTGCCTGTAGTATTTTCTTCTTCATTTGATAGCTCTGGAATTTGGCAACAATATTTCTTGCTGTTTTTAGTTTGGGATCCCTTTCGGGAGGTGAACGGTGGATTCTTTTGATGACTATTTTGCCCTCTGGATCTAGCACTTCTGGGCAATTTTCCTTGATGATTTCCTGGAAGATGTTGTCCAGACTCTTTTTTTCATCATGGCTTTCTGGAAGCTCAATAATTCTTAAATTTTCTCTCCTGGATCTATTTTCTAGGTCAGTTATTTATACAATTAGGTATTTTACATTTTCTTCCATCTTTTCATTCTTTAGATTTTGTTTGACTGATTCTTGCTGTCTCATTGAGTCATTAGTTTCTACTTGTCTAATTCTAATCTTTATCAAATTGTTTTCTTAAGTTACCTTTGGCATCTCCTTTCCCATCTGTCCAATTGTTCCTTTTAAGGAGTTATTTTCTCCAGTTAATTTTTGTACTTCCTTTTCCATTTGTTCAATTTTCCTTTTCTAAGAGATGTTCTCATTAGCAAATTCTTTTTTTATACTTTTAAAATCATTAGCCAGTTTTTCTTCTATTTCATTTTTCAGCTTTTCCAAGAGAGTTGTTTGTATATGCAAGAAGTTCATAGTCCCTTCTTAAGTTTCAGATGGAAGTACAGTCTCACCACTGACCTCTTTGGTATTTGAGCTTTGGTCTTTGTCCCCATGGAAAGATTCTATGGTTTTTTCACCATTCTTTTGATTTTTCTTTTTCCTGATGGTGATTGTGTGTTGTGGCTTCTTGTTCTTTCAGTTAGAAACTGCAGAACTTGGTGTTGAGCTGATTTGTGTGAAAAAACTAAGAGCAGGTTTTTGTTTTATGTTTCCCTGATCAGGGCGGTTAGCTTGTTAAGTGTGAGAGAAGAGTGGTCTGGTCACAGGAGATCTCCTCAGCTGAACTGAGGCAAAGGCAAGCTTGGAGAATGGTGATCCTAGCTACCCTATTGTCTTCCTGTTTTCCCCAGACTGCTGAGGCACACCTAGATACTAGTGCAAGTTTCCACCCCTCCTGGGGTTCCTTTCCTGGTGCTGAGGCTTGCCTGGACTCTAGTGTGAGTTTCCTCTGCCCTGGCTCCCCTTTCCTTCTGGTTTGTGTCTGCCACAGTAGGAGAAATCCACCTTAGCTATTTTCCTAGCCTCAGGTGTTATGAGACTAGTTGTCCTCTCTGCTGTTTCCACTGATTCAGGATTTTTCTGGGGAACTATTTTATGGTTCTTTCAAGGTCATTAAGGGGGAAGGAGAGAGCATTTACTTATTACTCCACCATCCTGGCTCCTGGAAGTTCAAGTAGATGACTTATAGATGTTTAATCTGTGGACTGAAAGTCTCAGGATCTATTGTGCTGATATCTGGAGCTAAGTGGTTGTCACTGGCTCGGCTCTGCTGGTCTCTCCTTCTAGGCTGAGGCTCCACTGGTTCTGCCTGCTGCTGTCTCAGGTTTCCCAAGGTCCTCCCACTCCACTTCACTGGACTCTCTGCATTGTGTGCTGTGGGCTCACCTGTGTAAAAGATCCTTGCTGTGGACCTTCCAGTCTGTCCTGCACTTTGAATCTGCCACAGTCTGTCTATTATTGGAATCTGCACCTCCAAAATTTGATCAGATTTTCTTTGTAGAGGTATCTGAAGGAGTTTGTCTAAGAGCTTGGGTGAGTCATTGCTCTCACTCCACCAGCTTGGCTCTTTCCCTCCTGGAGAAGACTTTTGACAGTCCCTTGGATAGTAAGGATATCAAAATCATCAATACATAAAAATAAATAACTCTGACTACTCATTGGAAGGATAAATACTGTAGCTGAAGCTTAACTACTTTGCCTGGAATGACTGAGGGCAAAAGAAGACGATGAGAGAAGAGAATAAAATGGATAGATAGTGTCATGGGATGAACTTGAGTTTAGAAATACTTCAGGACATAATGGAAGACAAAAGAGGCCTGGCATACTGTGGTCACAAAGAGTTGCATACTACTGAAATATTGAGCAACAATCATTTCACTATCTAACTCACCAAAATGGCTATAATAAATATTGTTTTGTTTTTTTTTTACCTCAAGACTCTCATGGCATCCATATCCGCTGTAAAGAGTCGAACATCTTGCGTCATATTTTCATTGAAAGCATTCTTCTCCTCATTGGCTTTTTGAACCTCTTTCGCCAATTGAGTTAGCCTATTTTTCAAGGTGCTATTTTCTTCAGCATTTTTTTGGGCCTCCTTTATTAAGGTGTTGACCCGTTTTTCATGCTTTTCTTG
>CM053769.1:15425674-15475741 GCA_028658325.1 Potorous gilbertii | reverse complement strand
AAATCAAAAAAATAACAAACAAATTAAAAAGTTTTTTTCCCTTTTCTGGGCATTTTCCCAGCCCGTTACTTGACTTCTGAGAGTCCTCTCCACCCCCTGGCCCAGATCCTCCCAGCTAGTGCTTGGGGTCTGGGATTCAAATGCTGCTCCCCAGCCTCAGGGCTTTTGGCATCAGGCCTGACTGCTCTTCAATGGGAGCTTATCTGCTGGTTCTCAGGTGGGGGCAGGGCCGCCTCTCAGGCTCAGTTCCCTCAGGGGGTTTATGCAGAGATCTTTTGTAGTGGAGCTGGGGTGGAGCTCCTCCCTGCTCTGCGGGCCTCTGACTGAGCGAGCGGCCTCTGCCTCTGCCACGGCCGCAGCCTCCCGAGGGGGTCCGAGTCCTGGAGATCCCCTGCTCCCCTCTCAGCCCGTCTCTCTCACTGACGTGTGCGTCTGTGGGTGGAGGGACCTTTGCGGCTGCCCGGAGATTCAGGTCCCTGACGCCTGCTTGGGTCTGCTCGCTCCTCTCAGTGCCGCATGGCCGGGGCGGGGGAAGGGGAGGACTCCGCAGGGCAGGGCTCCGCTCCCATCCAGGGTACATTTGCGGTCGGTTTTTCAGGGCTCTCTGCAACTGAAATCTCCTTCACTGTGCTGCTGCGTGGCTTCCACTGTTCCAGAATTTGTCAGGAGTTCTTTTTACAGGAAATCTATGGGCTGTGGATTCGGAGCTAGCAAATGTGAGTCTTTCTACTCCACCATCTTGGCTCCGCCCCCATATTTTCATTGAAAAAATAATTCCATTTCCTGAGAAGATCTCTCTTCTTTCCTCTTCTTCTCACATAACTCAGCCATCTTCCACAATCTCTGATTTCACTTTTGTCTCCTGTAAAAGGATGGTCTTCTCTTTGACAATACTAGTCACTCTACCTGCACTCTGTGCCTTATTCCCTTCCCTATTCTTCAACTGATTGCTGCTTTCTTCCCCAACCACGCACTCACACCATCTTCCTCATTCTATAATTTTCAGCTTCTCATCATCTACTGGCTCTTTTCCCTCAAATATTGCCCTCAAATATGCTTATTCTTTTTATCCTTAAAAATCCCTCATTCGATCCTACCACCAATGAAAAATATTTCCTCCCTTTCTAAAATAAACCCTTAAAAAAGTCATCTGTATTAGGTATGTCTATACACCCTTTTCTCTGAGTCTCTTAAATCTCTGTAGCCTTTCTGATCATTTTTTTAAAACTGAAACTGCTCTCAACAATGTCACCAATGAGATCTTAGTTCCCAAATACAATAAATGGTTTTTTCTCAATCCTCAGCCTTTTTGATCTTGTAACTTTTAACAGTTGGTTACTTTATTTCCCTTTATACTTCTTCTTTATATTTTCATGGCAGTACTCTCTCTTGATTTCCCTCCTACATGTCTAACCAATTCTCAGTCTTCTTTGATGAATCTTCATCCAGATTAGGCTCACCAATTGTAGGAATCCCTGAAATCTCAGTCTTCGGGCTCTCTTCTCCTTTTCTTCTATTTTACTTGGTGATCTCATCAGGTACCAATAATTCAACTATTATTTTTATGCAAATAACTCTCAGCTGTATATGTCTTATCCTAATCTCTTAAATTCAAATCCCTGACTCATTGACATCTCAAATTAGTTGCCCCATAGGCATCTTAAACTTGAAATCAAAAACAGAACTCATTCCCCGAACCTTCTCCTTTCCTCAGCTTTGACTTTACCATAGAAAACACCACCATCCTCTGAATTACCCAGATTTGCAAGCACATTATAATTCTTGATTTTTCTCTTGCTCTCATTCCCACATGTCCAGTTAACTGTAATCTTTGGTCATTTTTACTATTTCCTCTTCTCTCTCTTCACACAACTACCAGACTTGTATGGATACTTACTACTTCACATCTAGACTAATCATCCTTGTCCAAGTTTCTCCCTACTCTTTTGCCTTTCCATTCAACTGCCAGAGTGATTGCATAGGTATACCATGTCACATTTACTCAATAAAATGCAATGACTTCTCATACGTCCAAAATTACATATAAAACCTTTTTCTCATTAAAGCTCTTTACAATCAGGAGTCTTCTTTCTTTGTCAGCTTTCTTATATTTAAGTTCCCTCCATCTGTTATCTAGCTACCTTAGTCTATTGGCAGTTCCTTACATATTATAAACCATCTTTTGTCTTGGTGTCTTTATGCAGGCTTCTTCCCATGGCAAGGATGTTTTTCTTCTTCTCTTCTACCTTCTAGCTTCCCTGAATTCTTTTTTTAAGAATCCACTTACATGTCATATTTTACAGAGACCCTTCCGAGACCTCACTCTTGCTACCAGATCCTTCTCTCTAAGATCACTTTATAATGACATTTCTATGCTTTATCTCTCTGATAGGACAGTGATTATTTGCATGTTAACATCTTCTTGAAAGCAGGGACCTTTTCTTCCTTTAACTTTTCTTTCTTTGATCAGCTTTTAACACACTACCTGGCACATTCCTTAATAAATGCTTGTTGACAGACTCATTTCCTTATTTGAATGATACAAGAGTCCTGTGAAACAGGTGTATGCATGACTATTATCTTCATTTCACAGATAAGTTCACAGGTACAGACATCGAATTCCCCATGGCGACTCAGCTACCAAGTAGCCTGGTGACCTACGCAGCCCTCCCTCACTCAAAACAAAGCCAAGTGCAAGTCATGCCATCATTTCTCTGATGGTGTCGTCTTCTTGGTCCATGAAAGATGAACACAACTCTATGAATAGACTCAGCTCCTCCTTTCCTGTCTACCTCCCCCTCACCTTCCTTCTCCTCTCCAAAGGAAGGTAAATTTGGATGGCCAAAAGATGCCCAGCTGACTTGGGTTTTACTGGGTAGTCTCCTCCCCCTTCCCCTTTCCCTGTCTCTTCCCTGAACCTTGAGCCTACTGCACGCTTAAACTCAGACATCATGGAGCCCCTGCCCCCTGCTTAAAGGCTCTCTTCTGGACCCTCCTGGCTTCAGAGTTATTATCCATAGTAACTGTTGCTGTTTCCCTCTTAGCCTGATATCTTTCTTCTCATTGCCTCATTAAAGGGACCATGCCCTTACTATTTCTTAAAGAGATCTATTCAATGAATGGGTGTTACCTCACCCTAAGTGAGTACCAGCATAGACCTTGACCTAAAGAGGCCAAGGTCTCCCAATGCATCCTGGGTCATCTCTAGTCATCCTGATGAATATCTGGTCACTGGATTCAGATGGCTCTGGAGGAGAAGTGAGGCTGGTGACCTTGCACAGCCCTCCCTCACTCAAAACAAAGTCAAGTGCAAGTCATGGCATCATTTCTCTGATGGAATGGGGTCTCCTTCAGTAATGAAGGACAAACTCAACCTTGTGATCAGAGAACAAAGCACTCTTCATCCAAGTCCAGAATTCTATCTACTAGTCAATATTGATCTTTGCTGCACTATTTTCATTAGGTCCTCTGTAAGCTTATTTCTTTGACGTCAAAAGATTACAAGAGAAAACTGGGAGAAGCACCATATTGGAGAAAAAAGGGCCAACAAGAATTGTAGCCATATTTTGGAGATATCTCTGAAAATCAACATAAGTCAAAACAAAGAAATAAGAGAAATAAGATTATGGATAATGAAATTTAAAAAAAAAGAGTTTTAGGCTATAGAACCTGTTCTCTTTCTAGAAAAATTCATATGCAAGATCGTGTGGTATGTGTGTGTGTGCATGTGTGTGTGCGTGTGTGTGTGTGTATGAGAGAAATGAGAAATTTTCAAATAATAATACTATGACAGTACATGCTGCATTCTATTATTGGGAAGGGAAAGAATACAGTAAGAAGAGAAAATAGCAGCAGCAGAATAAGTTCTCTTTAAACACAAAAGACTACAATTGCTTTGAAGTAAGCTCTCTTAAAGGGCAAGTGACCTGCTTATAAGGGTCATTATCCTTCTCTTGCCTTTCCATAGCTCAAAGATTTGTCAAGATTTGTCAAGACAGTCCAGTCACACATGGAAAATTGTGAATATCAATGTGGACCAGGGAATTGATTTGGAGAATGAAAAATAAGCAAACAAAAACAAACAAAATGAATGAAGCAAAAACCTTCCCTCTTTATTTTATTTTATCTCTATTTTTTCTCAGGATTTCTTTTCATTACAGAAGGGGAAATTCAAAAAAAAGGATGGACATAAATACTGTCTTATTTTACTCTATGACACTGAAATTAAGTGATGCGTATTTTGTTAAAAGTACCGTTGACCTTGTCTTAGCAATTCATTCTTTCTTTGGAGTTGCTCAATATCTGTACAGAAAAATCTTAACAGAAGTACAAATTATTATGACACTGGATGAAAAAGGATTTGCCCCACTTATTCATTTTTGTAATTTCAAGTTAGAATGCTTTAAATAGTGACCACACTACACCTGTCGTGCCCACTGAATGAAATTATCAGTGTCCTTTGAACTAAATAGTTCTAAACAGAAATATTAAATAAATCTAAATTAAATAAATAAATCTAAATAGAACTAAATAGACATTAAGGGTATTGCCTCTCTGATGTTCCAAATAGTACCTGCTAAATCTTATACACGTAGAGACATGTTCACACCTCATATAAAAGGTTTTGTGAGAATGGATATCTAATGTTGATTCAAATTAAATATTTAAAATCTCAGTCACATTTGGTCTTAGCATACTTCATTATTTAATCATCCTAGCATGTGGGATTAAAAAAAATAAATACCAAGTACACAAGGTTAAGAACTATGGCATAGTTACTACTCTCTGGGGTAAGAAAGGCCTCGGTAATAAAAGAATGGATTTATTTTATTTAAAATTTTGAGGGAAAGATAAAACAAAACTGTGCAAGCCTATTACTGATTTAGAAATGTACCAAGACTAACCTGAAGGAAAGTTGAGGTTTGTTGTTTTTTGCACCTCTTTTCAATAACTCCTTCAATTTTCCTCCTTGAAGTACATTATCTTTTGGTATCTTGTATTCTCATGATACAAACCCCCTACTTCCTGATCTCAGGTGAAAATCAGGTGAAATTGTTCTTAACACAAGGGAAATGACAATGTTCTAGGCACTGTGTCAAACATATTTGTATTTTTGCAAATTACAAAGTCTTTGCTTGATGTAAGCTAAAATAGTCAATTCTAAGATAGAATGCCTTGAATTAGGAAAATCGGTAAGGGAGATATGGTGGTGTTAGAGGAGTGGGGACAGTACGACTGTCTCTGAAACTGTACCACCTCAGTGACTATATATATGACATATTATACATATTATGTTAATTATATATTACATTACATTATTATATTATGCTACATTGTGTTACATTGTATTACATCACATTATATATTACATTATTATATTATATTATACTATATTGCATTATATTATAGCATATTATATTATATTACATTATATTTCTTATATTTTATTCCACATTATGTTTATTATATTGTCTTCTGTTCTGTTATGCTATGTTATGCTATTATATGCTATGTTACGTTATGTACATTATATACCACAAATATGTAAAGCTAATATGCTGTAAAGTGTCAAGCACTGAAATTTTAATTACAATTTTATGAATTTAATAATGATATAAATTTTAATTATAATTAAATGAAAATCTAGACACATTAGAATAGGGCATATTTCCATCCTACCTACTAATTAAGATAGTTAAATAATTGAAATTATTTGCTTTGAGATAGTAGCAGCAAGGAGAACATATATTAAATAATTATTATGAGACAAATCTTATTTGTTGAATTAGAGGTCATTTTTTTTGGCTCAGGAATCTCTTTTTGTATAAATATATCTCATAGATTATTTTTTACTTATACCTATTGACAGTCTCAGAAGGTGAACCAACTCACGTACTTAGGGTAAAACCAATTCTCCAATATGGCCCCAGAGGTCTTATTAGGTAATTTAATATTTGTAGGAGGGTAGGTCATTTCCATTTTGCCAGTCATTATAAAAGAACAACTGTATTCTTCCTTTGTTTTCCAACTTTATAGAGATCAGATCATAAGGGAATCCTAGTTGTTTTTATCAGTAGGGGTTAAATTGAACTGTCAAATTAAGGATAAGAGAAATAGATAGGTGTGGAAAAGGAGGTCATAGAAAAAGGGAAAGTTAATTTATCCAGTGGTAATCTGGCTAGATGGTACAATAGATAGAACCCTGGGCCTGGAGTCAGGAAGATCTGAGTTTAAATCTGTCCTTAGACACTTATGAGCTGTGTAACTCTGGACAAGACACAATCCTATTCGTCTCAGTTTCCTCATCTATAGAATGAGCTGGGGAGAAAGACATGGCAAACCAAGCCCATATCTTTGCTGAGAAACCCCAATCAAGAATTAAACATGACTGAAATGACCAAGCAATAATCTGGAAGAAATAAAGCAACAATTCACTGCCTGCTGTAAATGAAGAATGCATTTGAATAATTCTCATCTAGATGAATTATGTCAGTCAAATTCAAACTTGATTGTTTTCTAGTTTCTTAGATACCTTTTATTCACAAAAGGTAGGGCAGCACAGATTGTGAAAAAAGTATAAAAGTATTTTATTTCAGACCAGAGATTTGTTGGAAGTCAGCTTTGATTTATATGGCTACATTTATATAAGATTACCAAAATAGGCATGGCTCAGAATTATTATGAAACTGATTTTTTTTTTAATGTTTCATTATATTCTAGATTGTAGTCTTAAAATTACAGGGAGGAGAACTTCACAGTAGCACTTTTTTTAAAAAGTACCCTAACTTTAGTAAAAATCTAGATTAAAAGAGTATTATTTCTGAACTAGATTCTAAAAATGTCTAGAAATTAGAGAAACATTATAATTATAGCTTCCAAAACCATAAGAAGTAAGAACAATTCTTATTTAGATTTCTCTCAGTATCATTTATTTCCTTCATTTCACATATCCTTAAGTGGCTAGATGGACAAGGGCAAAGCCTGTGGCTTTTAGGAGGTAGTATTGAGAAATGAGTCTGGAATCAGGAAGACCTGAGTTAAAATCTAGCCTCAGACACTTATTATTTTTGTGACCCCGGACAAGTCATTTAACCCCTATTTACCTCCATTTATCTTTAAAATGGAGACATACTAGACTGAAATGATAAATCACTCCAGTATCTTTGCCAAGAAAATCCCCATGGACAAGCTCATGGGATCATAAAGAGTCAGACACAACTGAACCGCAAAAGTATTACAGCCCCATGTAGTGCTAGAGGATAGTGGTAAAGACTTACGGGCTCAGAAAACCCATCTTGGACACTTAATAGTCACAGGAACAAAATCAAATCATTTAACTTCTCTGAGAATCATTTCCCTCATTAGGCAAGGATTCTAATTCTTCTACTACCTGCCTTTTAAGGGTATCATCAAATCAACAGGCTTCATAAAACTTAAAGTAATTACATGAATGATTTTTATACTGGAAAGGAAATTATATTTAGTCAGAAATCCATGGTCTGCCACTAGCTAGGGGTCAGGCAAGTCTTTTACCTTCTCTGACTTTCAGCTTCCTCATCAGAAATATGAAGAGATTGAACTGAATCTCTTCCTCATCTCATTCTATACGCTTGTGAAACATCCTAATGCTCGATTATACTATTACAATACGTAGCTTTGTAGGTATTTAGTTGTTAGTTGATAATGGCGAAAATACAGAAGTAGAAAAGAGTGGTCAAGGTTACATTTTCTTTACTCTCCTTGTCAACTACAAAAGCAAAGCAAAACAAACAAACAAAAACAATATTCCAGATTCTACAAGAGATATTCTTCCCAACTTTAAGGTCTTTTCCTCATAAAAGGGAAAAATAAAACTCACCAAACACTATTTAAATAGCAAACTGACTTTCCAAAAGGAAATACCATTTTTTTTTATCTCTGAGTAGCACGAAAATTGAAACCCGCATGTAGATTTCAAGTAAATGACAGCCAATTGAAAGAGAACAAATTAGCATAGAGTACAAAGTACATGTAGATAAAGATTTGAAATTAAAGGGGTTAGGAGCAATTTAACATTATCTCTCATTCCAAGAAGAAATTAAAATTGAAATGTCATATGCTCTGCTCACCCTAGTTTATCTTCTCCCAGACAATTACTCTCTCTCTTCTTGTTCCTATTAATTTTATTACACATGCTAAATTGAATATTTTGTGAAAACAACACACACACACATACACACAAAACCACTTCAAATAGAATATATGAACAACATTCCATTTGATCTCAACCACCAGGTATCTGAGGATAAGAAAGGATAAGAAAGCATTGGCAATGACATTTTATATACACACACACACACACATATATATATATATATATATATATATATATGTATATATATGTATACATATATATATGTATATGTATACATATATATATGTATATGTATACATATACATATATATATGTATACATATATATATATGTATATATATATATATATGTCTTTCTATGTTCTTAAATTTTGTGCTTTGTGTTTCTTTGGAGGAAAAACAAATCTACTACAAAATAGAAAAGTAAGAAATTAAAGCAAGCAGTACAGTGCTTTTTGGAATTTCAATGTAAATCCAATTAAACTGGAAGATGTACTTTTCTTATCTCTTTGGCTCAGAAAAGTAAACTGCTTAATGAAAGCCTTGGTGTATCTTTATACAGTCATATCCATTCTACCACGGAATTAATAGTGACAAAGGAGGAAAATTTGAGGATTTAAAGTGAGGGGAACAGGTGGTTGAAAATCTCTCCAAAGTAGAGGGAAAAAATCTGATGGCATCTGAACTATTCAGTGCTGATATAAAGAGCAAGCACATCCAGTTAGAGAAGATAAATTAGACTTATGTTCAGAAAACCTAAATTCAAGTCTTGACTCCTACATTTTGTACCAATATGACCTTGGGTAAGTCTATAGATTTAGAAATCTTTTACATTAGATATTGAGGTATATTTAGAAATATTAGAAATAATATACTCCACAGCTTCTCAAACATTTTTTTTGTTCACATTAAAATATTACCCTTTGTTGTGAGCAGTCATGAAACACTAAATGGGAGATGGGTGTATGGGAGTCTAACTGTAAGTGGAAATTCTATATGATTTATGGAACATCTCGCTGAAATCTGTGGCACAATAAGTTGCTTGGGCATATTCATTCCAAATTATTTTCTAGTCTAACTCCATCATGGTACAGATAGAGCAAATCAGAATTAGAAATACTAAATAACTTGTTGAAGGTCACATACCTATTAAATAAGAGTTAAGATTTGAATCTACATCCTTGGATGTCTTTACTCTGTTATATAGCCTTATTCTGAGCCCCATTTTCTATAAATAATATGTATTAATTCCTACTTCAAAGATATAGAGAAAGGGCAGGGCTATAGAAATATAATACATTATCCATAATTATGCCCTATTGGGCAGTAGAAATTAGAAGGGAGTCTGGTACAGCAAATATTTAGACTTAATCCCTGTCTCTAATGAGTACTGTCTCTGTGATCTTGGTAAATCAAGTAAACTCTTTGTACCTAAGGCATCAACCTAAGATTAAAACTTGAATTCCATGCTAGAAGTGATCATTTCCTTTTCAGAAGTTCCCCTACATCAATGAAATCACAGATCAAAACCCTTTCAACCCAACAATTGTATAAATATAAACCTAATCATTGAAACTAGTAGTAATGTTTTCAAACCTCTCAAACTTCTTTTATACGCTGCTCTAAACCTCATCAGTGACTACTTGATTTAAACAAAAAAAAACAGAAAAGAAAAGAAAAGAAAAGATTTAAATATATCATTTAAGCATTGAATATGTCAGTAGTTGAAGGATAAAAGGAATAGATATTGAATTCTGCAAACTATTTCTTCTCGTGATGCAACTGCTTTAAAAGAGCAGAAATGTGCTTGATAGAAAAAATGAAAGCATTAATGAATATGTAGAATGAAGTTACATATAGAAATGGATTATTTGTGTTTTATATACATTTTAACCCTTTTCAAATAGAAAAATTGTTACTTCAAAAAATTTGAGAATCTGAAATTTAACTGTTGTGATGATTCGATCAATATAGACCATAATCCCTCTGTAATTTAATTTTTCGTATTTGAGAGTTATTGTAGCCAAAAGAAAAATATATCGTGTTTCAGTTAAGCATTTGATAAGCCTCTCTGGACTTAAACAGTTGATTATTGAGTAGGTGCCTGAATCCTTTCAAGGTACTATTCCAGTACTTGACCAAAGATTTCGCTTTAGTGCCTTACATAACCTTGAGTTATCTCCATACCATGAGGAAGAGAACTTAACGGGGAACAAAAATGTTACATCTGAAATTCAAATCTTCTAAGTCTTCATTTTCTTCCCCAATGTTAAATATACTATAAGCTCCATGAGACCAGTGTCTACACTTGTCAAAACTTAGATATCTCCCCACCTCCTGCGTTCAGTATATACAGTGCTCAGGTTCTAGTATATTCTACATACAAGATGATTAATAAATGTTCATTGATATAGGTTTGTTTCATTGAATTGACACTGACAATATAAAGGTCCTTATTCTCATAAATTAAATAAATCAATCTGTATGAAAGGAAGAATATATGTGTATGAATGTATATGTGTGTATGTATATATGTGTGTGTATACATATTTCATTTAGCTTATTCATCTGAAGTCAAAACTAAGAATCTGTTCCTAATGAGCCATTATATTTGGAGTGGTACTCAATGCTACTTTTTCATATCAGAGCTAATAATACATTTATATATAGCCAGATATAAATCAATCAAGTATCTGTTAAGGAGGTTCCAACAACTGATAGGCATTTATTAAAGCACTATCATGTGCTTAGCTTTAGATATAAAAAACAAAAAAATAAAATGTTCTGTTCTTAGGGATCTTACATTCTTTCAGGGAAAACAACATACATATGTACGTATGTGTGTATGCATGTATAAAAAACAAAACACATGCAAAATAATTTTCAGGATAAGTTTCAGAAAAGTTTTTGTGTAGAGGGGGTGATTGAACTACATAAGTGGAGAAAATATAGGGATTTTAGAATGTAGTGCCTTTCTGAAAATGAATGTGATCTGATAAAAGTCACAGTGACGAGTGTCATGCATGAGGAACAGCAAACATCTTAACGTGATTGGACAGTAGTTAGTGCATGCAGGATAGTACACTGTAAGAACATTGGAAAGATAAGTTAGGATTGGGCTTTTGAGGACTTCAAAAGCCAAAAGGCTTTTTTATATTTGAACCTTATACTCATTGAAATCTATTGAATGAGTTTGGGTGGGGGTAGGGTAGAGGAATGAGAAAAGTGGTAAAGAGAGATCTGAGAGAAAAGAACAAGAACTCAATGAGAAGTATGCAGAATATTAAATGCCTTCATGAGAACTTATTTTTTTATTTTTATTTTTGTCACACTTTTTATTTTTATTTTTCATTTTTTATTTTACTCATTTTTATTTTATTCATTCATTTTATTCATAATATTATTCATTAATATTTATTTATTTATTATTTTTATTTTTGTCATATTTAACAATTAAAAAATCATTGATTCATTTTGGGGAGAAGAGTTGAATGATAAGGTCAGAACATAGTTTGTAAAGGACTGAGAAAAAAAAATTGGAAACAAATATAATTGGTAGTTTTTTTCTAGGAGTTTAACTAAGAAAGTGAGGACAGAGATAACATGATCTTGGAGATGGTAAGTTTAATGTTTTGGATTTTTTTAAATGTTTTCTTTTCCTTTTTGAGGATGGAGAAAACTTGAGTATGTTTGTAGGCAGGAGTAAAGCAGCCAATTAAAATACTTTCAAAGTGATATGGTGCTTTAAAGTGCTTTAAGGAGCAAAGAGAAACTTTGGAACAACTATGGAGAGTGGGTTGTAAATCAGTTTAAGGAGTAGTAATTGCCTTATTACAACGAGACTTCAGTTGAGATTAGACAATTTAAATTTTTGGTGAGCCTAGTCAGCATATTTCCATAAATTTCTCCATCTCTCTACTGCAATATGAGCAAAAGCAGAGAAGGAAGACAGTGAAAGTTGGAGAACAACAAGGAAATTGACTATAATTAATATAAAAGATAGTAACATGAATTAAATGTAACTATATTTCAGATTAAGAGCAACGGCTGGACCATGATGAAATGTATTTCTCTCCTGTCAATGGAGAGTTGGTGGATGGTGGCTATGGAATGTTGCATCTGCTGTTAACTGTAGTCCCTGTGTCAGTTGGCTTGAGAGTTCTGTGAGAGAGGAGGTTTACTGGGAAGTAACTGTAAGTGAAAAGCCAATTACTACAAAACATTAGCCAAGTATCTATGTATTTTTAAAGGTACCTGCTTCATATTCCTTCTCCCTTATACACATTTAAAAGAGGTAGAAACTTTTGATAGACTAAAGAGGACTATCTCCCGTATTGCTGCTTTAAAAGGAAAAAACTAAGTATGCTATTAGGATCAGGGCAGCAGACCAAATGGTTGAATGGTTTTAGGCTAGTGAGAATCTTAATGGAGAGATATTAAAAGAACGAAAACAAAAAAAACCCAAACCTTGAAAAGAGAAAAACAAAAACCAAAAGAAAAAAAAGTAAACCTTTTCCCAACTTTATCTTGTTTACAAGAACTCTCAATTTTTAAAGATATTTAATACACACACATTTAAATTAAGGTTTATTTGATTTCTCCTGGAAGAATAATAAACGAATAAACTAATTACCAGAAGACATTTACTTTTAGCAATCTATTTCAAAGAAAAAATAATGAAGATATTCAACAAATGTCCTAAGTGTAATCGTATGTTCCTTCTATTTCTTCTAAATGTATATGGATATTTATATAAAGACCAATTAAAGTAATTAAGTGATATTGTTAATGTTATCCCCCATGCCTTGTTTTTGCTGGCAGTAAACAAGAATTAAAATAAGCAAATAATTACAGATACTCTGTTTCGTGGAAAGGATACATTTCAATAGAAGTGATCACAAAATGAACAGTGAATACTGCTGTCTAGGAAGGCAGAAAGTGAGAAAACTCGGTTTGAGTCTCAGTCCTACTATACTCTGGCTGTCCTCACATGGGCAATTCATGCTAACTTTTTAAGCCTTGGTTTCCTCATCTGTAAAATAAGAAGGTT
Source organism: Potorous gilbertii (assembly GCA_028658325.1). NCBI lineage: Eukaryota > Metazoa > Chordata > Mammalia > Diprotodontia > Potoroidae > Potorous > Potorous gilbertii. Next base: position 15,462,558 of record CM053769.1, on the reverse strand, counting down.
GTGGGAGTGGGTTGTGAACTAGATGATCCTTGAGTTCTCTCCCACTTAAAATGGTTGTCTGGCCTTTGTCTTCCTCTTATCAGTATCTCTGTCTATGCCTTGTTGAATATGAAGGCATTAATGGCGTAGTTATTAATTTGGAAATGACAAAAAGCTGCTGCAGATAGTTAATGTTTTGGATGACAGACTGGAATAATACATAGCCTTTCTTCTGATAAGTTATATTTAATACACAGCAGCTATAAAGTCCTACATACATTTGGTTTAAAGATCAAGTCAACTGGTACAGGATGGAAGAGCTATATTGATATGTGCCACCAAAAGGATCTGAAGGTTTTAATGAATTGCAAGCTTAATATAAGTTTAGCAGTGTGATAAGGAAGCTACAAAAATAACTTGATCTTAGTCTGCATTCAAATATTTAAATTAATATTTATTAAGCACTCATAGTATTTAAGTCTTGCCATAGGAATTGTGAAGAGGTACAATTTCAGTTTGATGTAATGGAGAATTTGCTAAAATTTACGTTGTCTAAAAGTTTAATAGGCCATCTTAGGAATTAAGGAGTTTTCTATCACTGAAGAGCTATGGGCAAGAGTACTACTATTTACTGGTTGTGCTGAAAAGAGTATTTTCATTCAGGTCTACATTGTGGTTAACTTCAGAGGTGCCTTTCAAATGTTTTCTTTTTCCATAAATAAACATAGACTGATGGTTTCTCTAGCAGGAGAAACTGCTCCCCTGTACAGCGAAACTAAGTAGCCTTTCCTGGGGTCTAGCTTATCATCAGAGGTTAGAGATATTTAACAAATAGATAAAGGTAGAAGAGAAAGAACACCTAGATCATAGTTCTAAACACATCTTGAGTCCACTAGATGTATGGCAAACTTGCTACTGGGTGTTTTACCTGCCTGATATAGAAGTGATTTACAGACAGTAATTATAAAGTCAAAAACTTTTTTTCTTTCATCTCATGACTAAAAATTGGTCATCTATATTAGAAAATGTGAATGAAAGTAATGGCACCTTTGTCATCTGTGATGACCTATTGTGTCTGTATTGCCAGCAATGTTGGGAAGGGAGTAACTATAAAATGGGCAAAATTTGCCTTTATCATACTTTTGGTCTTCTATCTTTTTTTTCACTTACCATTCTTTTCAGTATTTCTCTGCTCCAAATTTTTTAGACCTTTCCCTTCCTCCATGATGATGCCCTAGTTCTAACTGTCACAAAGTCTACTTGGAAAAAAAATGCTGGGCCAGAAGGTGTGCTTTCTAATTTTGCCTCATCTACTAACTCATTTTGGGATTGTGGACCATTCTCATTACATGATTGGGCCTCAGTTTGGTATCTACTCTGCTTCCTGAACTGAAACTTAACTCCCTTTGTTGTAGATGATTGTGACAGGCATGACTTCAATGTCTGCATGAATCCGCCTGGTTCTCTATTCATTGACTATTTAATCAAGTCCTCATAAGCAATTAAGGCCTTCTATGAGATATAACCCTAACCTATCTTTCCAAATTTTCCTCAACTATTTCTCAACATAAATTTTATCTTCCAGTAATTTTTTTTCTACTCATCCAGATCTACGTTTCCTGCCTCCAAATTTTTCTTCTGTTATTCCGATACTAATTCATCCTCTCAGTAGCTAGCACAGCACCTTGTGTATATAGTAGGTGTCTAACGAATATTAACTGAATTTCTTGGGATTCCATCTAAGTATTAAAAGCAAACAAACAAAAACATGAACACCATCGGCAGCAATAAACTACATCCTTTAAGGCTCAGCCTGAGTTCTATATTTTTCTTGCCCTATTATTCAGGTAGAAGATATTTCCTGTTTTGTACTATAATGAGACTTATTTGGGGCCTCCAAAATCGCACTAAAATTCAATAATAGCTACCTGTAAATAGCAGATTATGCGAAAAAGGCACAGAAAAACCATCTTACTTGCAAACGTTACCAAGCATACAAATGAAACATCACAGAAGCCAAAGGGTTCCCTAAAACACAAAACTGTTGCTTAACTACTCAGAGGTAGCCTAATAGCCCTATTGATTTTTTTTTCTTATTTCTAATACCCCTGGACAAGCCTCTCCTTGATGAGCTCCATCATATCTTTTATACTGTCGATTAAAGTTGATCAAACCTGAGAGTTATGAAATATGTAACTATGTGCATATTTAAAAATCTTGCAGAAAAATTATTTCAAATCTCACAGCCATCAATTTTAATACTTGGCAACCGTGTTTTGCAGAGTATTTCCTTTGTATTCTTCCATCTTCTTTTAAACTATTATTTCTTATTAAGTCCTGAATTTTTCTATCATTTTCTTTCAGACCTTTCAGACCTTCTTTGGGATCTATGTGTGGAAAAATAGGAAGTGTTTAATAAATCTGTGTAGAACATTTATTGATTCTCCCACTAGAACTCTTGGTATTTTAAAGAAAAGACCCTTAGAGACAGCAATATATGATGTAGAGGATGTGTCTCTAGTAGTAGAATCTGAGGCATATAGCACATTTAGAGTATTTAAAATTAAGATCATCATGGCAGCTATCTTTTCTGCTTTTCAGGAATGAAAAATAAATACTCATGTTGTCTCTGGTAATTATTTCATAAGAAAAGAAATGGTCAAAAATAAATCTGAGCACTGGAGAGGTGAGGAAAAATGTCCTCAAAATAGAATACAAAAGAATTGAATAAATTGACCCAGCTATGCTCCCCAACCTCCACCACCCCCTCACTTCAAAATATTTATCAGAACTGGACACTTATGCATAAATTGGAAACATAGAGAGGCTGTTACTAAACCACATATAGCACCAAGCCAACTATTAGTTAGCAGAGGGGAGAAAAGTGCAATGGAAAGAGTACTGAACTTGGAGTGTACTGAGAAGTAGCCCAGAAGCCTAATTTTTTACCTTAATTCAAATGTTGACTCTGCTACTTACTATCTACCTTTATAATACTGAACAAGTCACTTAACCTCATTGGGCTTCAGTCTAGTCATGTGTAAAACAAATGTTTAAAAGAAACCTCAGAAACCCATTCCATCTCTGGACCTATAAGTCTAGTCTTCAAAAGAATATATTTTTAAAATGTTGAAATTAAATAATTTATAAGATTATTCTTGCTTTTGTCCCATCACAGAGACTTTTTATGATGACTAGGTCTTTGCTTTTTTTATTTAACGTATATTTTAAATAGAGACAGAGGCATAAGAAAATCTTTCCGTGAGTGCACCTCAATTTCAAAACAGAGGAGATGTTTTTAAAAATTGCTCTTATTCTACATTTTTTTCAACGGACAGTAGCAAAGTTATACAAATTGATAACTTGTTTGGTTTTGGTAAGCCCTTAACTACCCTGATCTGGTTTTCAGGAATGTGCTTCAGTCGTTATAGCAAATTGTATTGTCTTATCTTTACTATATTTACAGGGCTGGTTATGTGATTTAAAAAATGTCGCAAAACTCTTGATGATAAAATATTTTGGACATAGAATCACAAGGTTGTAGTCATAGGAAGGAATTTGGGCATGTCAAGACACTAATGTTTCCCTACTCAAATGATACTGAGGACAAATAAAATATTTACCTTCCCTAAAATGTATTGAGATACCTTAAATAGCATCAATGAGTTATGTTTGGTTGCTGAGTACCTAGTGTTGAGATAAAGAAGTAGAAACAGGAAGAAAGAAAAAGTATCTGTCTATCTCTCCATCTACCATCTATCTATCCATCCATCCATCCATCTATCTGTTGGAAGTAAAGTGGCACCATGGATAGAGAACTGGGCCTGCATTCAGGAAGAGTTGAATTCAAATTGTGCCTGAGACACTTCTAAGTGATGTGACTCAAGGCAAGTCAGGTAACCTCTCTTTGCCTCAGTTTTCTCTACTTTAACAAGAGGAAAATGACACCTATGTTTCAGGGTTGTTTTGAGAATCAAAATAATATTTGGAAAATGCTTAGCCAATTGCCTGATTACATAGTGATATATAAATGTTTATTCCTTTCTATTCATCTATCTCCCATCTACCTATCCACCTATCTACTTTTTAAAAAAAATTTTTAGGAAGTGTTTTAAGAAGCAAGTGCCTTCTGTAGGAAATGTTTTATAGAAGTAAAATCCCCAATGAACTTATATTGAGACATTGGGAAACACTCATCTAAACTACTCCATCACAGGCATAGGTAATTGTTTCTAACGTTCAATTTTATGGTTTTATGGGGTTTCCTTAATTGTAGGATTAATTTTGATCCATTAAACAGTAAAACTGTATTACTGGTTACTATGTGGCAGGCAACTGGGGATACAGATTAAAAATAAGTGAAATTATTTCATCTTAGTTGATTAATGTGTTAAATGGTAGAGGAAAAGAAAGAAAGAAAAAAAGAAAGAAAGAAAAAAGAAAAGAGGACAATGAATAGAAAAACCATCCCTTCCTTCACAGAGCTCCCATTCTAATTGGAGAGAAAACATGTACACAAATAAAGAAATAAGATACATACCGAGCAAATACAAGGTGATTTCAGAGAGGGAGACACTAAGAGGGTTTGGAAACCCTCTTGGAGAAAGTAGCTTTCGAACTGAGTACTAATGGAAGCCTGGAGTTCTAAAAGGCAAAGTTGAAAATGGAAAAACTTTCTAGGCAGGAAGAACAACTAGTTCAAAGGCAAAGACTCCTAAGATGGAGTGTTGTGAGGGAAGAACAGTAAATTGACCAGCCCGGTTGGAACTTTGTGTGCAAGACTAATGTGTACAAAGACTGCAAAGAAAGAGTGGGGCCAAGCTGTGAAAAGCAGCAGGAAACTATTTACATTGTATAGAATTATATCTGAAATTGTTAAATGTGAGTTTGAAAAGAGGGCATTATTTTTAGCGATGGTGAGTAACAGTCACCTCTCAATCAAAGTTTCTGTTCATCTCACCCTCAGACAGGGGAAAAAGAAAAGAAATAGTTAACAAAACAAATCTACTATCTTGTTGCATCAGCTAAATATTTAGAGTCTGAAGATCAGAGTGTTTTATAATATTTGAATCACTGTACAGCTGCAAGTTGCTGTGAACATTTGTGTGATGAATGAAGCATTGGTATTACTTAGATTTTTGCCCTTGTGAACTCATATGGCTCCAGTCTACTTTTGACGGTCCTGTGTCTGACACTTGCCCCAAACAGACAGTTGTTATGTAGACATGCCACTGGTTTCAGAAGAGGCTAGAGCTGCTTCAAAAGTTTTGAGCAGATATTTAGTCATTTCTTAACACAACAAGTATTTATTAACATCCTCTAACATGTAGAGGAAAAGGCAGAGCCAGTTGGCAAATAATGGGAAGGGTTCAGAGTCAGGAGGACCCAGGCTCTAGATTTACACATACTGTTAAGATGAAAATTCATGAGGTGAAATTTTCTGAGGCCCAGGCTGCTTTCTGACTGAGTTGTCCTTAGGGCTTACTATTTCTGGATTCACGCAGGCCAAACGTCATCCTTTTCAGGTCCTATCTTTCCTGAGTTCCTCTCAAGTCTTCTCTAGAGGACAAATGCTTTACCTCTTTATTTCTGCCATTCTACATTCACTTTGAGAAGATGTTATATCTGTTTGTGGAGGAAATTTGGAAGGCCTGGAATTTTCTGACTACCATTTTTCCAGAATACATTTGTTATGGTAGATCTGCTTTCTTTCGAAAGGGCGGCCCTTGTACTAATAAAATTATGAGACTTGGGGGAAAATAGGCTAGCCCAATATCCATGGAAGAATATGGTCAAAAGTTGTGCCAGAATTTCATGGAAGAGAAAACAACAATCACACAATGTGGCTTAAGTTGGAGGTAGTAACCACATCAGATATCAGGGGTTCGGAACCTGGGATCCATGAACTTATTTAAAAATATTTTCATAACTCTATTCTAATCTGTTTTCCCTATTCTTAAATTATATATACATATAATTTATGACTTTGAATATCGTATCCTGAGATATCCATAGACCACCTCACTGCCAAAGGGGACTACAGGACAAAAAGATTAAGCATTTTTTTGTTCATTAACTCAAATATCTCTTCACCTATGTAGAGTTTTGGAAATCTCCATTGTGGGAAGAACACAGATCAGTTGTGATTATCTCCAGTTTCCAGGAGAGCTGACTCTAATGCTCAAAAATGGAGGATCCTGATTTAACCATCTAGAAGATCCAGAAAGGGTCTTCTCTAGAGAGAGCTATCATTTATCATATTTTTTTGAAAAATAAATAATACCTTGACTTTCTCACCTTTATCTGGAATTTGGTCACAGCTACTTCTAATTCTTTGTAATTTCCACTATAAAAATTGAGGTGTGGGTAGTAGGAACAGAAAAAAGGAATAGGCCTCAGTCATTCAATACAGATTCATTCCAGGTCTAGTCTCACTTTAACTTTTAGGGCTGGCAGCTTCCCTTATTACAGTTTCCCAAGTTTTCTATTAGACTGACTGACTCGTGATAGTTGATGAAATCTGTGCTTCCAGATTATGGAAAAATCGACCATCCATGAAAAACTTAATTGAACTAAAATTCTAGAAATTCTCAAACATTCACAAGGTATGTTTGTGATGAATAGTAATAGGGAGGAGGAATAAAAGAAGTAGCTTGGTACTAAAAAGATGGAGTAAGGATTTCCACCTGCAATAGAAGTTGTGCTTTGGGAACTTGAAACAGATTGAGATAAACTTTTTGCTTGATAATGAGTTAGGGTATGGACTTCCCAGATCTGCTAACAGTATTTGCGGAATTGTCAGGGTTTAGAATTTCAAGGAATGGGAATGAGAGCAGTGCCTTCAAGAAAGTCACAAAGTGACTTAAATACATTACTGTAATATAAGCAGAGTCTCACCTTTTAACATCATAAATAAGAAGGGATAGATCCTTCCCCATTTTATAAGCAGAAGTAGAAATTGTCAGTGAGGAGCAGGAATTATGTAAAAGAGGGAAGATTTTGATCAGTCCTGTCTTTGGAGGGCCTATGGATCGGATCTGGTGGCAAAGGGACCAGTCTACTGGGTCCAACTTAGATGATATTAAATACAACCTCCAAGAACTTGACAGCCAATGAAATCTAGAGTTTGCCAACCAGAATACACTTGCCTATTCCAAAGCCAAACACTTGCTTCCATTGTCCCATTTTCTAAATTCACTATGGAATGACATGCTTGGGTTTGCTTTTGCTCTAAATATCTAATGGAATTCCTCAAGGAACTTTTAATTCACCTAAAAAGCAAATGTCACTCCTCAAAACTCCTAGAGATTCTTTGGGCTACTTGACCCAGGAATTACCTGAAGAAAAGATCTTCCTTTCACAAGAACTGTTAGAAGTTTAATAAATCTATCAATACCGATTACCAAACCAATCTATCCTAGGTCCCCTACCCCATCAAAAGCCTAAAAATTTTTTTGGGAGATACTTTCTTCTGAAATGCTTGGTTACAATAGACAGATGGCAAAGATAATCAATTACCTTGCTAAAATACAGAAAGAATTGAGCCTGGGATCAAAGGTGCTAGTTCTCCTTAGACAAGAAGATGACGAACTCACATACCATACCTAATTTCTGAATCAATGTATTAGCATTTTCTTTTGACAGAGATGTTTTCAGTGTGTAAGACTTAGGGCAAGGATAGGAGGTGCTCCACACTGAAGACATATGACTCCATGGTCTTCAGAAACTAAGCCGGGATTCCAAGACATAAAGAATAAAGGATGTGTAGGGAATTGCATTTCTGGCTAATGGTTTGTAGAGAATATTACACCTGCCACTTTAGGATAGGAACTGCTTTTCTTACTGCTAGTTAGGGGTCAGATACTTGCAACCACAGTTTAAGGGATAAGAAAGAGAAGAAGCACAAGGAACAGAAAAATAAATACATTTGGGAATTTTATGGGAAAACATAATATAGCTTAACAAAACCATCAGAAAGGAGTGAGAGATAGCAAGTGTTGTGGGAAGAAATGACAAAGACAAGTGTATTTTTTTTCTGGAAAAGTTCAGTTGTGAAGTTATGAAAAGAAAAGTTGTGACAATCCAAATTAATTTGAAAATTTAAGGAGCAGAGATGGGAGTCCTTAGGTGGGAAAAATCACAGCAAAATAGAGGTGTATGCCTGCATACATTTGTAGAATTGTCTATTATAATTAAAGGTATAGTATGGAGACTTCATATACAACTATAGTGGCATTATAGAAGGCTAAAAGAAAACTAAAATAATGCCATATCTTCAATGTTATGAGATTTCATTTATTAATTTGTGGTATACTAATAAAATGAAGTACCACAATAAACTAAGACTGAGTAAGAGGGGCAATGCAAAGATACCTTGAGAACACCTCTTTAAAAATGCAAATAAATAGTACTACTATCTGTAGAAGATGATAAAAAAAACTCCTATGTGGCCACAAAGGCAGGGGAAATGTATGAAAATGACTGAGCAAATGAATCTCATAGGGACTTAAATAGAATGACAGAAATGTTGTTTTGAGATTTAATGTTTTGAGACTCATTTAAGTACAGTTACTATGCATGTTTTATAGGTTGTATGGAAGTTCAAGATAAATTTTAAAATAACTTAATAAAAATAATAAGGAAAAAAGTAGAGGAATATTAGACAAACGATTTCTAGTGTATGTAGTAGACGGAAGGATGATAGGGTTAGAATTTAATCAATCTCCAGAGATGCTGTTAAGTAGATTTAAGTGTGTGGCCAACTTTACCTAATGAAACCTAGATTAATTGAATTAGTATTACCAGGTTCTGGTCCATCAATATATTCAATGCACTTTTAGGTCTGGGTTAATAAGTAGGGTAAATTACTTTTATTCATAGCTGCCACGTTAATCAATTGGTGGCCTTCTCATTTTCAAATATGTCTGACAAACATCTGCTAGAATTCTCCAAGTTTCTGAACTGGCCCAAGAATGAACAGTTTTCATGGACATACTATATGTAATAGTATATGTAGCCTCCTGACCTGGCTAACTTGTGGAGGAGCCTACTTTCATAGGTTAAATTCAAATGTTGGAGGTCTTTCATTTTGCCATATATCTGTCTATCTATATCACATATATGTATATTATATTATTATTTTTGCTAGTATTAGGAGGCAATCAGGGTTGTGACTTGCCCAAGGTCACACAATAAGTGTCTGTGACTGGATTTGAACTCAGGTCTACCTGACCCCAAGACCCATACTCTTATCCAATGAGCCACCTAACTGCCTCCGTACATACATATATTTTGAGGAACACTTATTGAAGAAAGAAAAGCATGTCTATGTATAAGACAAATGGGTTGGATAAGGTTATCTGAATCTTTATCACAAAGGATGGAAACTGCATCAACAGATCATTTCCTCTTTCTGATGTTAAAGGCTGGTATCCCTTTTTTCTTCTCAGACAATGCTGATAGTATATAGTCCTTGGAAGAACTTTTTCATACTAGGTAAGCAGGTTGCTCTGCAATTGACCTAACTTGAGGCACAGGTCCACACTTACATTAGTAGAGATGACATAAAAGCAACTTTGTCACAGGGATAACTATGGCCTGCTCATCGCAGCAGTGGCTTTGCTTAAGGGTCCTTAACAGGTGACTCTTTCCAAATGTAATACCAGAAATGCAAGGGAGAGTTAGAATATGGATAAAATAATGGATAATTTCACTAAAAAGAAAGAGGCAATGCCTGACAACAAGAAGAAAGTGAGAGAGTCTGTATTATAGGAATTTAAGGCAGATAGAGATTTGCTCTTTCTGGGCAAGGGTAGGTAACATTACCAGAGAGTCTAGAATTGACCAAGACTTGGGTTCAGAAGTTCAAGAAGCATGGACAGGAGTCTTCAGGAACAGTCACAAATAAGATAGTACTTGGCTTCCTACAATACTGATAAAAATTTTCTCCTCATATTCAATGATAAGAGGTCATGGATACTCCCCCATTCTATGTTTTTCCCATGATGAGGAAGAAATTGGGAGAGAAGCAGATGACCTTTAGGTGAAGGAGTCTTGATGGTTCTTGACATGGCCAACAAACTAGAGGGCCCTGATATTTGCTCAGCACACTCTTAGTAAAATGGCAGATAGAATCTGGTGGAATGGATCTAATTCTACATGAACTAGTCTAGATTGGAATAGACAGAAATCCAAGCACTGGTCAGAAGATGAAAGATTCATTCCAGTCCATAGACTGGCTATGCAACTGAAATGTTGTCATTATTCCAAGGCAAAATTCACTCATTCCATTTGTTATACTCACCAATTTCAGCCTGCATCATATTTCTCATTGGCTATCAGAATTTTAATAGTATTTTTCATGCAAGTTCTGAACTGAACCAGAAGAGCACAGTTTTTCTATATTTACTTGAGAGCAAATTGGTATCAAACCAGTTATCTAGCTGGAGAAGCCTTATTTTCACTTAGATTGTAGGGAAATCATAGGATTTCTTAATGGTTCTACTGAAGTAGCCAAAAAGGAATGTCATAAACCAACCAACCAAAAAAAGAAGCTTATAAATTATTTCTTTTTCTAAAATAATTGTTTTGGGTAGACTAATTAGAAGTAACAAAAATAAATTATATGTATATAACATATTCATATTTCAATCTGGGATCTAAGTGGCGTATTTTGCTTGGCAAGGTATATTTTCCAAGTCCATAGAACATCCTCCAGGTCTAAAATGATATTTTTTTCTGACCTTCGCAGGGTCTTGCTTTCAGCTATGTTAGCATAACCCCACGTTATGAAGACAGGTTACTCTGTAATAATGAAAACTTCTGGTGTTTCCAAACAAGCAACATAGACAGGATATCCACAAGGAAGTTTGTAGTCCTTGTAGGGTTAAGCGGGGATAGGAAAGGTCAAAGGCTTAGAGAGAGTATCTCTTTTGCTAGGCCAAGGTAACAGTACATTTATTTCGAACAAGTTAAGTAAAAACCTGGGTCTGTGGATAACAGATGAGAGGACACAGGGAATTCTTTTACCTTCTATTGTAATTGCTAGGGGGTAATAATAGAGAAAAAAATAATTGCTTTGATACAAGTGAGATGCAAAGTTCAGCGTGAGATTGATTCCTCTTTGGCAGGAAACATGTCTCTTCATTTTTATTTCTGACCTTATAGTATTGCTTTTTCACCCTTTAGGGATATCAGGTAATTCTTAGAAGGAAAAGATGGAGGCCCTACATGTGGCCAAGATAGGCTATTCTGTATGTGCCATATCCTAAAGTGGGGTTCCAAGATAGCATTGACAGAAAAGGATTACACGGTATCAATAGTATTTGTTAGAGCCATTTAGGGGTCAGTTATTTGCAAGCAAAATGCAAGAAATGCCAGAGAAAGATAGTACAAAGGTCAGAAACATGAATAAGACAATCAACAGATTTCTTTTAAAGCAATGATGAGGGAATGAAGCCCAAGTCAAAAGAAAGGAGATTTTTATCACAGCACATTATGTGTGCAAGAAAAACTTACTGGACAAACAAGTGACAGTATGAAATTTTCAGAGCTCATAGAATTTATTAGAGCTTAAGTACAGTATTGCAAGGAGCAGGGCCATGTACTTTCTGGAACAATTACAATCAACATGGTGGTACACCTGCTTTCAATATAAGCAGCATCCCCCAATTTACTTTCATGCATAAGCAGGAACAGCTTTCCTACCTGCTTGGGAGAAATTGATAGGATGGGGCAGGAGCTTTAGGAAAAAGTATTCTTGGCATGTTTATCTGACTGAAGGACACTGGCTTGGAATTTGATCAACCCTTAATTTGGGTAAAGTTGTAGATGAAATGTGATGGCGTTGGGGCTAAATTGGATTACACAGAATGTATCTACAATATTCAGTTATTGAAGATTCTTTGAAGTCCTAGGACTATGTAAGCATTTAGAAGCTGTTAGTCTCTTACAAGGTCACACACATTTTTTCTTTTCATGCTTTCCAGTGTTATTGGTGGACAGACTATGTTTGACATTGACAGAGTCCTTGTGAAATGCTTTAATAATGACATTTTGAAATGACCTAATTGTAGGGGGTCTTCATCAATGTACCTGGGAGTTCATTGGGCTGCCTGAGAAGTGGGCTAGTTGAAGATGACCCTGATTTCACATGGTCTATGAGGAACTGTGTCAACAAATATAACTGACTTTAAAATAACGAAAAAATACTTTCCCCTTCTGAGATAATTGGTTAGATAAAATTAATGGATAATACTGCGAAACATAGCAGTATTTTTCAGAAGGAATGAGCATATGAGCTTGGGAACAAAAGAGGAAATCTGTGCAGGGCGGTGGGGTGAGGAGGACAGAAATGGGACCACAGATCATTCTTCATTTATGAATCTATAGGGTGAAAACATGCCCCATAGTTCTATGCATTTAGCTTATTTTGTATGTACAGTAGTCCTGCAAATATTATGATCTGATTTGGGATTCCAAAGCATATTAGTAACAGTAGATAGACAAGAGAGTTTATTTGTGTTGTGTTTGTCCTTCATTCCCGAAAAAGCCCATGACATCAGACAAATGATGACGTCTTTCACTTTACTTTGTTTTGAGTGAGGGAGGGATGTGTGAGGCTGTCAGCCTCACTTGTCCTCTGGAGCCATCTGGATCCATTGACAGATACTGATCAGGATGACTGGAGATGGCCCAGGATGCAATGGAAAACCTTGGCACCTTTAGACTAAGGCCTATTTGGTACTCACTTAGGGCAAGGTAATGCCCATTCAGTGAATAGACTTGTTTGAAGAGTATATTTAGCTTATTTTTTATGTATAGCAGTCCTGCAAATATTATCTGATTTGGTATTCCAAAATATATTAGTAACAGTAGATAGACAAGAGAGATTTTAGCACCAAGGAGAAAGTGGGAAGGAACGAACAGGGATAACTGGAGGGATGGGATATTGTTGGATATCAGTGTCGATTAAAGTCAGATAGTGGTGACTGTGTACGCAACTACAATGGAATAAATATCAGAGGCAGAAAAAAAGGAAAAAAATCTGAATATCACAATGAAGAGGAAATATATTAATTTTGATCTAGAAGTGGAATAAATTGTCACAATACAATTAAGACTATGAAGAGGGACAAATATAAAAAAATCTTCAAGTCTCTTAATCAATGCAAAGTAAAAAAAATATAATTCCAATATGTAAAGAAAAATACACACAAACTATGATGAAATTCACATAACAATGAACAAAGATGAATAGACAATGAATTTTCACCAAAGATTAACAGTTATTGAAAATTACTGAAGTATTATATGCATTGAAATTAATTTAAAGAAGGCTAAGCAATCTGTAGATTATATTGACACTCAATATTAACTTTTAAATTAATTGCTTAATAAAAGTAAAATAATGAGTCATATTGCAGAAAGCACATGCAAACGATCCTGGAAATGGAATTTCAAGGATTTCTTTCTTTAGAAGCACCGTTGAATCAGATCTGTTGGTGGTACTATCCATTCTACCTTGTACAGCTTAGAAATTATTTGTTACAGTTTTAGTCCTGCATTAATAACTAAGGATAACTTCTTCCCATGCTAGACATGTCAAATTCAACAATTAGTAGCCTCAGTATGCCCAGGACTGACTGACAAAAACGTTCTGGAATGCTGAAATTTGAGAGGTAGACATTCCTGGAATGACTCAAAATAACTAACTTAAATAGTTTGTCTGGTTGCTTGAAGAGTGGTCTGGTTGGGTGGACTGGACTTTTAGATAGTCTCTGGGGGAATTTATTCCATTAATAGCTTCAGCTGAACTAAAACCCTCAGAATTCTTTCGCTTTCTCAAATAACTTGATGGTGGCCACTAAAACATACCATTCTCCATTTCTGATCCACTAGAGAGTTGTATTTTCCTTCTCTACAGGATATGTTGTGTTTCAGTATTGAAGGAAAGGGAGAAATTCCTTCAAACTCTGAAAACAGGACTCTATAAAACTATTACAATTATAGTTGAAGTTCCAATATAGAAAATGAAAAAAGGAGCTTAAGGATTGCAGGATTGTCACTTTTTCCAGTATAGGAATTAAATACAGTTCTTAAGGCCAGTAGTAATATTTATGATGCAGATTTAACATATATAATAGAGTTAATTAAACTCACTCATAAGTCATCCCTCAATCTTCCATTTCATTTGTTCCCATATTTCATTGTCTTCTCAACACTGTAGTAATCTAGAATGTTTGGCCATCATTAATAATGAATGCAATTGCCTCTTTTTTATCATGAATAAGCAGTTTCCATTTTCCACACTATTTTATTATATAACCTTGAGAAATTGTCCCCAATAAATTTAATTCATATATCTTAGTTAAGTTCCTTAATAACTATGATCAAATAATTATTTAAAATACTTAATACACAATTGAAATCAGTAATAAAACAAAATTATAGATAATTATTCACAATATATTTTCCTAAAAGGAAATTCACAAAGTCACCTCAAACCTTCACTTTAACAGTAGATGATTTTTGTTCATTTTGGGGAACATAATTCCATGTTCTAATTCCTTCAATATGCTGATTAGAATCTCTCAAGATTCCTCTTGATATTTCTCCTCAAGATTAATATGAAATTCAGTCTGTCAGGAAATAAGTTAGTATACTACTTCTTATTTCTCCCTATTTAGCCATTAATAGCTTTATCAGTTCTAACAAGAAATATTTTTCTCCTCATCCTCTTTGTCTCTATGTTCTCCACATATTCTTCATAGATCAAAGTTAGCTCACACACACACTCTTCCTGACTCCATAGGGAGAAGCATCTCATAGTGAGACAGCTAGCAGTTACTGAAAACAATTGTTTTCTTCATATTTCATTTGAATCTCAAAGATAAACTAATATCATCCTCCTTCTTTGTGAGAGAACCTAGTGAAACAGGTGTTACATTAGCAGCACTAGAGACACATAGCAGAGGACAGACATAAGGTCAAGCAATTGAAAACAGCCAATTTAAGTGGAGAAAACGTGGGAAGATGCTAGAAGACTATGAAGTCATTAGGGAGCGCAAGTAAACTGGGAAAATTATGGAAAGTAGAGATGGGATCTTGCTGGAAGCTTGAACAAAGATTAAAAATTCCCAGAGTTCTTAAAACTGATCAGAGTTTAAATTAATATTTGTTGTTACTATAGAACTTTGGGTATGTTCCACAAACTTGACTGAAACAATATAGCAAATGGGGCAGAAATTCTATTTGAAATTCTCTTGATGTGTATTAGAGACTCAAAGAATATGGCTTGGACTTATTTTAGCCTTCTCTTTGGACTCACTTGCCTATAAGATCTCATAAAACTGTATAAGTTTCTACCTGTTTCAGTCTATCCTGGAATAGAAAAAAACAGTAAACACAACAACACACACATACACACAAAAAAAACAAATAAAAAACCTTTGCCCACTGTTCATCTATGAAATTTCAGCCCGGAGACTGGATAAGTAATGAGAAGATTTCAGGCTATTCCAAAACTTCATTTGTCATTTTTGACAGTCACCATTTTGTGATCTTACACTAAGCCTGGACTTGCAGATTCTTTGCACTCCTCAAGAAAGGCTTTAGGATCCCCACATAAGTAGTCCATAGAAATGTACCTGGTAGCTTACTACACCACTTTTCCATTAAGTTAGCTGAAAATGATCCTGCTTTCAGAGGGTTAGAAGACCATGGTTCTGTCAAACCCATAACTGATTTTAAAAAAAGACAATATTTACTACTTTGAGAAGTATTTGGGGAAGACTAATAGATAATAAACCCAAATGTCTCATAACGACACAGACGAAGCTAGCACATGAACTAGGTCTCGCTAGAAAGATAAGCCAAAGTCAAGGACCATTTCTTCCTCTACAAGTCAGAAATTTCTCCTTGTCAGGCTATGCATTTTGTCCATATGGCTTACAGAGAAACCACTGGGTCCCCTCAAGAGGTCATTGCAAACTACTTAAACTTGAGTGCCAAGAGGGCAAGTATTAATGGAAGTTTGACAGAAAAACTTCTACCCTCAAAAGTTTTCAGGCAAATGAAGAAGGGGGGGAATTGTTAGGTAAGTCAATGTATGCTGGTATAAATACAAGGGAGCAGTGCCTTTGGTACCGACAGACCATCAGCCTACAACTATGTTGCAATATATGCTAGTGAGAGAGATGAAATAGAGGACAGGACAACAGCAGACAAACTTGAGGAAGGCAGCTGAAATCAGGAAAAGAAGGGAATTAGATAGAAGGTAACAAAATCACTAAGGTGAGCAAATGAGTCTATGTTGTAGGAATTTGAGGAAGAGAAATTGTGTGTGTGTGTGTGTGTGTGTGTGTGTGAGAGAGAGACAGACAGAGGGAGAGGGACAGAGAGAGAGAGAGAGAGAGAAAGAGAGAGAGACAAAGAGAGAGAGAGAGAGAGATCTGAAATACAGGCATAGTCATCGATCTTAACCTATGATGATAAACAATGATGAGTACCCTCCCACGTATAGAACCCTCTGTGTAGTTTCTAGGAGGTACAAAGTCAGAGGGAAATTTTCAAAATATCCATCATGCCATTATAGTATAAAAAAAACCCTAATTCTAATTCTTCAGACAGAAATAAAGAATATATCACTAGAGCCTTGTGTCAAAGCAAAATATACATTGAACAAAATACAAACTGAGACAAAATAAATGATATAAAATGAATGAGGATAGATGTACAAAGGATTAACGTGTTGACTTAGTGAGGTTGATTAAAATTGTTATAATACTCATGAGTTAAAATAAATTTAGTTGTTATGTAAAGTTTCATAGGTTACATCAAAATTAATGTTTGGTTTTAAAATAACAGCAAAAGCAATTATAAAGAGGCAAGGAGAGATTTATATTAAGCAAAGAATTCTTGGTGTCAATCACAGATCCAAGTCTTCTTAATTGATATGTCTTTGGAAGCAGTATTTACTCATAGTTGACAGGGCTGGACTCAGTTCTACCCTATCCTGGTTGGACTTGATTATGTACCATACCTAGACGCTGGACAGGCAATAAATATTAGGTCCAGTTTTAGTCCTTGCTCAAAAATATGAACCACCTTGTCTCAGTTGCCAAAATTAACACTTGGTGGCATCTTATGCTCACATCTAACAGATGCAAGAACTTTTAAGAAGTCATCCAAAATGACTGATTTTTCTTATTTGCACTTTGTGGCTTAATGAGTTGCCTAACAAGTTGAGCAACTTATAAAGGTTCTCATTTTCATAAAATTTATGCATGAGCCTATTAACAACGGTAGCTAAAGTAAAAAGGTTGGTATTTATTCACATTTCCCAGATAATTTGTTGGAAGAGACTAATTTGGAATAAAAATAACTATCTGTTACGAAATTAATAGATTTGGATTTTCAGCATGGATTTAAAGGAACTTGTTCCTTTTGAAATGAATGTGAACTGAACCTACAGGCTATTCCCCAAATCTAACTCTATAGGGTTATGTTTGCCCATTCATGGCTTAGGCTTCTAAACTTTACTTTATCGGAGAGAGAATATCAGGTTTTTTTTTTCCTTTCTAAACTGCAAAACTATAGTTTTTATGAGGGTTCCTTAGAACAATATGTATAGGAAATGATCAAGCATGCCTATAGATTTGATTGTGGAACTGAGTCTTGTTTAAGTAGGTATAAGGGAGCAATAACATTTATTTGGATGCCAGCTAATTTTTACCATGAGAGAAATACAAGAATGGACATTGGTAAAGAGGTCTATGTGTTTCTCATATCTTGGCCTGAATTGTATGCTCCTTCTCTATATTCTCTTTCTGTCTCTCTCTCTGTTTCTCTGTCTCTGTCTCTGTGTCTCTCTCTCTATCTCTGTCTTCCTAGTTTCCCCTCACCCTTTACCTCTGCTGGTAGGTTGCTGTGCCCTATAAGGAGGAGTAGCACTAATTAGCACTGTACTTTTTCAGTAGGTTTGTTCTTGGGATTCTGAGGGTGAACCTTATTGTTGAATATGAGCCAAGAATGATTGCATTACTTTGACCCAAATCTTTACTAAACAGAATGTAAAGCCTTATACATACCTATAAATATAGGAATCCCTTCAATACACATAGGTCCACATGCAGAAATAGTCACAAACTTTAATTGCCATAATGAGTCTCATTTAAGAGACAAGCATCTGTCTAGGGGAACTTACAGATCTGGAACTTCAGGACATGACGCCATTTAACTTAGGTTGCTGATGGGATAGAGTTTGTCAAATGAGTGGCTTTACTATGAAACTATGGGCTGTCCCATAGTTACCAGGGATTCACTCCTCACAAGGTTCAGTGTCTCAATTGGGCAAGACACTGTACCAGGTCTCTCTACTGTTGCTACTTTACTAAGCTAAGGTCCTCCTTTCAGCTGAGTTTAGCTCTTGAGAGCTACAGTCTCTGCTAGTTTAAGCTTCAGACTTGACCCCTTAAGCTGAGGTACTCATGCTTACTAAGGGCAGAGGACTCCTCTGGTAGGATAGACAGAAGCCTTTCCAGTTCTGCTGCCAGCTAGGCTCTGATGGTCTTCTCTACTTCCCAGATAAAACGTTTAAGTGTAGAGATGTATCTTTTTCCTCTTCTTTTCCTCCACAGCAAGAGGTGGCAGTATGTAGAAATATGTCCTTTGGTCATTTTCTTCCCTGCCTCCTTGGCAGCAAGTTCAGTACAGAGAGACATATAACCTCTCTTTCACCAAACGAGTGATAACAGATGAAAACACTCAGCACTATAGCTTCTCTTTCATGTGGTTTTGAGGCTTCCTTTCCTATGCCTCTCTGAGGTCTGATGTCTCCTTATCCAACTCGGCCTTTTATCCTTGGATCCAAATTTGAATTCTGTGTTTTGACTCTTTATTTTGCCTAGTTTGGTAATGAATTCTCACCTTGAGAAATAACTCTCTAGTTTATGATGAGTAACCAAATCCTCATCTCTGGAAGCTATATTGTAATTAAGCAATGTACAATTGTCCAGTAATCATAAAACAGTTCAGGAGTTCAAAATTCCCTTACTTATTAATTTTAAAGTTCTCCAGTCAATCAAACATAAATAAAAACCTGACTGATAGGACCCTGAAACCAGCTTTGACTCAGATACGTGTATTGTTTCTGAAGCTACTTCCTCAGTGTGATTTTTTTTGTCTTTGCCCTTTCCCATCAACAAAGCTGTCAAAGACAATAAAGGGCATTCTATTAATGTTCTCCTAAGTGAAAACATTTCATTCTCTGCAAATCTTGCAAGAAACTAGAACATTGTATGGGCATGTCATCATTGTATATTCAATAATGTCATATATTTTACATAGTTGCATTTAAAACAATATCAGAACAAGTGGCAATTCATATATGGAATAATCAATACATATAGTAATGTATTACATAGAACGAGGTACTCACCTGGAAATTATTTTCTTCTCTGTTCATCTATTATGCTTAGCTCACCTGGGTTCATCATCTCTATAAAAATGATTTTCAGTCTCTATACTACTCTCACCAATTATCTTTTGGGCGTATATAAAAACATCATCTCCAACACAGAATTTGTTATTTTTGTCCCCAATCCTTGTTGTCTCCCAAACTTGCCTTTTATTGTAGAGGACATCACCACTTTCTCAGTCTCTCAGGCTGCCAATTTCTGTCATTCTTGACTCCTCATCTCTATAGCTATATCAGCATTTATAGCCACTCTGAATATGTCCATTATATACATATTTATTTGCATCCATTATAATGTTATCTCCTTGAAAATGCTTTTCATCTTCAGCATTTAACTAAAGTTTTTTGACTGACCACCAAAGACATTGAATATATAGATGATATATAGCAATCTATCATATGTATATTATAATAATTTATATCAAAAGCATAAATATGAAATAAATAAGGAATGTTGCACATAATTTAACCACTTGAAATATAGGAAAAAAGTTCAATAGCAAAATGAATGGTATTTTAAAATATAATAAAATAAATTATAGTGGCATGCAAAGGATACTTTATATATGTATATATAAATACATGCATGCGTCCTTGCCAGGTGACTCAAGGTTTTTCAGGCTTCAAATATTTTGTTCATTTCATTTCACTTTGCTTCACTTTGTTTCATCTCCAGTGCTGTAGTGCTAAAGCTACATTTTTGACCCTGATATTTTATGTTACTTTTCTGGATGATGATACCATTCACTGAAATTTGACACTTTTTTGATGCAAGATATGGAAGGCACTCATCACCTTTGGCTACTTGTCATATTTCAGATAACTTTTTTTTCAAAATGTTTTAATAATTAGTCTCTGTTTACTACCTCATTAATTAACATGGTTGTAATACTACATAGTATCCTCTCTCCTAAGTGAGAGGTCTGGTATTTAGGATCCACAAAATTTTGCCTTTCACCTCATATCCTTTCCTGAGTATTTAATATTTCCCAAAATTGTTAACAGCATCTCATGAAAAAGCTCTCAATATCTGTTTCTTAATTCAGGCAGCATTCTTTTAATTAGAATTATTCATGTGGCCCTATCTGTGTGGCTAGACACATGCTCTTGTGATGCAAAATGTCTATTTTGATATCTGTATTGTATAAATCAAGTCACAAAAATATGTGAATTTAACTAGTCTCATTTAGAAACACATTGAAAAACTGATTATTCAGTTATTAAAAAATACGGATTTTACTTTCTCTAAAAAATCCCTGTAAAAGTAGCATATCCAGGGAGATCTGAATTAAGAGTATCTTCAGAGAATCTTTGCCACAACAAAGGACATTTTAAAATATTCCAAATGAGTACCTCACAGTGATGAAATGGTTAAATTTCCCTTTTAAGCTTCCTCTACTTTGTCCTGAACTGCCTTGGTTTAATTAGACTCTGCCTCTTTTATGGCTCTTTTCTCTCTCTGTATCTCTGTCTCTTCTGTCTCTCGTTGACTACTGTACATATTCTTATTAAGTTGGATTTGCTTAGTGGAAGAGTAGGTGCTATCACTAAATAAATTTAGGCTTCTACAGGGTGTCCCTTTCAGCTGACTGTTCCTTGTAGCATAGAAATTCATGATTTTTTTACTTATATACTTCCTATTAACAAGTCAACATTAACTTAACCAAAACATTTGCTGAGCATAGCAAAAAGCAAGAATAAAACATCCAAATAGTCTATGCACAAATCTTGGATAAAATCTCATATAAACACAATATCCAGCAGGAGAGTGGGCACAAACTTCAAAAAAAACATGGTAATGAGTCACACATATGAGGCTAGGGCAACACCAATCTGGAAATGAAGGCCTTGATGTCTGTCTTTTTGTCAGACTGTCCTTCCAAATGTCACTGATAGGAATCACACTTTTTTTTTTTTAATAAATTGGCTGTTCCATGGCTATATAAAATTTGTACCTCCCAGGAAGTAATATCTTAGCTGAATGATTCCATACTGCACTGTTTCTCCATTATGATGGAATTTTCCTTTTCACAGATGAGTTTATTATTCCATGGCAGGCACAGTCTCTGGTAATTATAGATTCAGAATCAGATGGTGGCCTTAGAGGATGAATTGTTAGGCTCTTTTGTCGAAGGCAGAAACCTTTCACTGACTGAAGTCTCTCTAGTTAGACTTGTTCAGTGTGGTTCTGAGTTTCTTCTCTATCTGCCAAGCAACAGGTAAAATTCCATAGATGTATGCCCTTTCCCCTTCTTCATCTTTATCTTTCCATCAGTAAATGATAGCTAAGCATACAGTATAGACTCCCTTATGCTTAACAGAAAACAGAATCTATTATATGCGTATGTGTGTGCATGTGTGTGTGTGTGTACATGTGTCTCATCTAACCCTGTATTCTATTGTCTGACCCAATTTTGAAGTGTATTCTTTGACCCATTACTCTGCATCATTTGGTAATGGATCTTGACAATGAGAAGCATCACTCTATCTTAAAATAAGTAACAGAAATCCTCACCTCTGCCTATGCGAAACCATAATTAAATGTATAATTATTCGGTGATCATAGAGTCATTTCTAGATTCACTTATCATTTATTTTACTTTATAGAAATTCATAGGTAAATAGGTAAATAGAGCACATTGAAGCTGACTTTGTCCCCGTTACGTATACGGTGTCTGAAGCTACTGTTTAAGTGGATCTCATGTTTGTTTTTGTCTTTGCCCTTTGTAATCATCAAAAATATTGAAGACTGAAAGGGGCACCCCTTTAAACAAAAAATTACAGAGAAATCCTGTGCAATGGAAAACATAACTGACACAATAGAAAATTACTAGAAATAGCTAAAGGAAAAGGACAGAACATAGCTAAAGTCAAGGAAAAAAAATAGAATCAAGGAGTATATGCCAAATGAATTTTGATATATTTCTTCATTTCATCTTGCTGGATAAAAGAAGTTATGTTATAAAGCATTCTAAGACCTTTCAGTATTAGGCTCAGAATTTCAAGAAGCTGACTTATTCATTCCTTTCCAGGATCAATAAAAATTAAGACTTTGATTCTCTGTTCTGCAATAAAGGCAAAGACCATCATCTCATTTTCAGAGCACAGCAAGTGTGGATTCCTCCAAACTCTATGATTACCCTAACACTGAAATAGAAATCAAAAGAATATTGACAGGTATTTTATGTAAAAGATTCTTGGTGGAAGTTACAGATTTAAAGCCTTTGACTTTCAATTTAATCAGCCTGCATATAGTACCTGGTGATAATAAGCATACTTATTTTATACTTTAGTCATTATAGATGAATTTAGGTAGAACTTCAGAAATTATGTTCAGAGCTACATTGAAGTTCAGAGCCTGGCTAAAGAATTGTTAGCCCATTTCAAGACCAAACTTGTAATCTTCCATTTTGATATTTGACAGACTTAACATCGGTGATTTCATTAAGTTTCATGCTGCCTATAAAAATCCTTGTGGAGTCTTTCAAAGAAGCTTTGACTTGGCCCAACAGACCCTGTTTGTATCTGGTTACCCATTCAACGGCCTGAAGAGGAATTTGATTTCATATTGTCTGTAAGGAAATCCAAAGGACTTTCAATGGCTATAACTAACTTCAAAACAACAACAACAACAAAGAAGTTAAAAAAAATCCTGGGAAAATCTTTTAAGATTAAATGATTTGAGGAAGATTACAGGAAGAAAAATGTTTCTGTTTTATGTATGATCGAGTGTGAATTCTAAGACTTGGGTCCTCCTTAGCAGAAAAGAGAGTTCACATCTATAGATTATTATCCATTTCTGGTCCTATATCAATTACATACACAAGTGGGCAAGTATTCAGCCCACATAATTTTGTACTACTCAATACTAATTATCAGGCAAGTGTTGTGTACAAACACGGGGATGGAAGCAGGTATACAAGGTAACCCCAATTGTCATGTCAGAAGTTTTGGTGTTCCGGTGCCATTGAGTATGTGAATTCTAAACAAGTTTTAGTGTGGCAGACACAGGAAGTAAAGAGATGAAAATGAAAGTTGAGCAGAAAAACCTATGAACTGGAGAAAAAAAAAGAAAAGATGGAGATGTCACAGAAGTAGATTTAAACTAATACCAGACTGACATAGCAATTGTGGAATTTGCTATGAGTTCCACAACAGCTTCTTTTCTTCTCTGTGCTTTCTAAGAGAATATTGACTTGAAATTTTTTTTTTTTACCAAGAGTTTAAATCTTTTTCTTTTCATCAACCATTCCTTCTGGTTCTAGCTCAAAATAGAATAGAAGAGGGCGTAAAGAGGTGTCTGTCACAGTGGGCACTAACTTTCTTTGAATGTCCAGTTATGTTTTCTGTTAATTTATATTGCTAATAGAAATTAAAAGTGATTTTGATCTAAGCCTACACATTTGTCATTAGAGGAAAAGAAGGAAAGGTAGCCTATAGCAGGACACATTTCCCTGTTTTCACTCTGGGTGAGTTCATTAGAGAAATAGATTAGTCTTTTTTCTAACAGTATTCCAAAGCACATTCAAAAGAATGCCTTTGAATTGTTGGGGAGAAGGGGGGAGAGAGAGAGGGAAAGGGAGAGGGAAGGAAAAAGAACAGGAAGAGGAGAGGGAGAGGAGTGGAAGAGAGGAAAGGGGAGAAAGAGGAGGAAAATGATTTAGTCACATTGTGTTTCTCTCTAAATACAATTGGGACACATTAATCATACTATTTTACTCATCTACATGCAATATTGCACCACGTTGAGGCTCATCTTGGATTTTTTTCATGTTTTTTTCTTTCTCATATTTAATATTTAAAAGTTTTATATTTTAAAGTTTGTTGCTTAAATTTTTCCCCTTGATAGGAATTTTCTCTCCCGTGAAAGATCAATTGCAATTCACAAAATTTAAAATGAAAATAGCTTATATTTGCTAAAGATGATTAATGCAATAAGGCTGTCATTTGAATTAAATAATGGTAAATGAATATTTGGTCAACTTAATTGATAGTATTTGCCTATTTCTTGGTTGCTGCCTGGTGGTTTATTAATTCCCATACAAATTTGATGATTCACCAATTTCTGATACGGTGGCAGTAGGATATGGTACATGGAAACAGTACCTATAAATCTGTCTCTAGATCCCCTTATGAAAATGAGTTGGTTAAAACTGAAAAATTTAAAAAAAAACTTGCCAATAGAAAATAAAAATGAGAAGCATGCTCACTTTAGAAAGGGATGACTCACCTGTAGGTAGGTGGTGTCAAGTCTAGATCTTTTATATCAAAAGGATATTATAGTCTCAGGAATCTTCTCAGAGGAAGACTATCATACTCCTGGGTAATAACCTTGGGAAGTACTGATTAGCCACATGACAGAGTTGCTACATTGGCATTTACACAAGTTAGAAAATTTGAGGTAAATTTTTGGAAAGTCTTAACATACATTTTAGTAATATTTAGACTTGAACAACAATATAAACATGGTCAGTATATGCCATTTCTTGTACAAATATACAACTCTAACTCAAATCATGGCATAGTCTATATGCCATATTTGTTGTTGTTTGGCTAGAGGCAAATATACCTTGACTTGAACTTCTGTGTCATGAAAGTTGGAGAGGATACAGAATATCACAAAGAGTACACCTAAGAGAAAATTTTAAAACCTAGTAGTTCATTATGATTTCATCTCAGATGGATCTGACTGAAATAAATGATAAGATGTGCAAACAAAATAAAAAAATATTACTTCATGATGACAGAGGTTTGATGAAAAAACAGTGGTGTATGAGGAGCACAAAAATCCATAGATTGATGGAATTTTATTCCATATTAATTGTTGTGTGATGGGGATTCCATTTTATGGAATAGTCCCAGGAAATGCCTATAAAATCAATATATCTAAATTACTTATCCACAGAAGAGAGAATTGGACTTGTTGATGAGCAAAAGGTAGGTATGATGGAAAATTAGTTGAGTGTAATATGATCCTTATTAGAAGAAAAAACTAGAAACAAGTTGTAGAATGAGTGTCTGAGCCAAAGAAGATTTCTAAGTGAAGATGATACTAAAAATTGTAACCTAATAATCTTGCCTAAGACTGATAAAAATTTAAAAAAAAAGAACAGTTCAGAAGTGGGGGTGAAGGGCATGCTGAATCCAGAGGCAAAACAATTAAACTTAAGGTATAGAAACTCACAGATACAGAAAGTTAGAAAAGAGAGAAACACTCAACCTATAATTGGAAGAACTTTGTGATGTTTTAAGAGAAAAGTAGTCTGCTTTAATCAGATGATAGTACCAATGTTACATAATTAGATAGAGAAATATAGAAATATCTCTGTCTAGAGAGAGTGTGTATGGATACATTATATATAATGTATATATGTATATATATGTCATGTAATTGCCTAGGTTATGTGGTTAAATATTATTGAATTATTTGTATTTATTATTAATAATTAATGTTGCTGATTATTAATGCATTGTATCTACTGTAGTTTGGTGGGTCCATTGTTATGTATACTTTGACCTGTGGCTCCAAGAAACTGTAGCATGCACAATAGCTACACTGCTTGAAAACTGTTTGAGCAGATGGGCTAAACTATATTAAGGGAACTGACAGGCCTCATAACCATCAGTGAGTTAGCGGGACATCTACAACAACTTTATGAAAACTTCCCTTCATATGAAAACTCATATGAAATGAGTAGATCGAGAAAAATTTGTTCCAGTGGTTACAAGGCACCTGAAGCAGGTTCTGTAAGTATTCTTAGAGTTTGGTCAGATGTGGAAAACATCAAAGCAATCCACTACATTTTGGGCCATTATTAATCATCTTGACTTCTGTCTTGCTACAAGACTTTAATGACTCTGAAAGAGTGAGACTGAAGGCTTGTTCTATCCAGTTTCACTTAAATCCAATTCACAAGTTAAAATATCACTGTGAGGGCATGGAGCCTTCAAGATGACAGAGTAGAAGCCAAGAGTTACTAGAGCTCTCCTCCCAAGCCCAGCCAAATACCTAAACAAATTCTAGAGCTATAGAACCCCCAGAATGATAGAAACAAATCTCCAGCCCAACACAGACTAAAAGGTAGATGGGAAACATCTCTTGCACCACACATGGAGCAGAGCACAGTTCAGGATGGACTGCTCAGGCACAGATGGAACCTAAGCAAGCCTTGGGGACTGAACATCTGGCACTTGTGGCAGTTTTGAGATTTGATGACATCAAAATGTGGAAGGCAAATTGGAAGGTCAATGGAGAAAACCTGGCAGACATGTGTGAGAGAGTAGAGTGACTCTGCCCCTGCCTCAGGTCAGCTGAGGTGGGGAGGAGCCCGTAGCAGTCATGCCTGCAGTAGGGGCAGAGGATGCAGCTGTTTCTGGAGCTTTAGACTCACAGATTGTGGGGGAATCCAGTGACTGATAGTACATCCCTCCATCCCCAATGGAAGCAGAGAACTACCTTGACAAAGAACTCAAAAGCCAAGTAAGTAGCTGGGGAAATAAGGAAAAAAAATAGAATAAAGAATCAGACCATAAAAATCTTACTTTGGTGACAAAAAAACCCAAAATATACAAACACAAGGAGACAAGAAAGTCAAAACTCTTGTCTCCAAAGCCTTCCAAGAAAAATATGAATTGATTTTAGGCCATAGGAGAGCTCAAAAAGGATTTTCAAAATCAAGAGAACAAAAATTGAGGAGAGAAATGAAAGTGATTCAAGAAAATCATGAAAAAAGAGTCAATAGTTTGCTAAGGAAACTCCAAAAAAGCTGAAGAAAACACCTTAAAAATATACTAACCTCAATAGCAAAAGAGATCCAAAAAGCCAATCAGAAGAAGAGTGCCTTGAAAAGCAGAATTGGTCAAATGGAAAAGGAGGTCCAAAAGCTCATTGAAGAAAATAATTCATGAAAGGTTAGAATGGAGCAGATGGAAGTTAATGACTTTACAAAAAATAAATTATAAAATGAAACAAAAGAAATGAAAAAAAATAGCAGAAAATGTGAAATATCTCATTGAGAAAGAACTGACCTGGAAAATAGATCTAGGAGAGACAATTTAAAAATTATTGAATTTTCTGAAAGCCATGATCAAAAAAAAGAACCTTGACATAATCTTTCAAGAAATTATCAAGGAAAATTGTCCTGATATTCTAGAACCAGAAGGTAAAACAGATATTGAAAATCACCTCCTGAAAGAGATCCCCAAAGGAAAACTATTAGGAATACTGTAGCCAAATTCCAGAGTTCTAAGGGCAAGGAGAAAATATTGTCAGCCACCTGTAAGAAATAATTCTAGTATTGTGGAAACACATTCAGAATAACATTAGATCTAGCACCTACCATATTAAGGGATCAAAGAGCTTGGAATATGACATTCCAGAAGTCCAAAGAGCTAGGACTAAAACCAAGAATCACTTACCTAGAAAAACTGAGTATAATAATTCAGGGGAAAATGGTCATTCAATGAAACAGAGGACTTTCAAGTATTCTTGATGAAATGACCAGAACTGAATAGAAAATTTGACTTTCTAACACAGGAATCAAGAGAAGCATGAAAAGGTAAACAGAAAAAAGAATCATAAGGGACTAAAGTTAAACTGCTTACATTCCTATATGGAAAGATGATGTTTGTAACTTGAGACTTTTCTCAATATTAGGGTGTTTGGAGGGTTTATATACATATACACAGAAGGCATAGGGTGAGGTGAATATGAAGGGATGATATCTAAAAAATTAAGGGGTGAGGGGAATATATTGGAAGAATAAGGGAAAAATAGAATGGGGCAAATTATACTTCACATAAAAGAGGCAAAAAAGGGGATGTTTTGATGGACAGGAAGAGGGAGAAGGTAAAAGAGAAAGAGTGAACCTTACTCTCATTGAATTTGGCTTAAGGAGGAAATAACATGCGCATTCAATTGGGTATGGAAATCTTTCAGTACAAGAAAAGGAGGGAAGAAGGGAATAAACAGGGATTGGTGGATGATAGAAGGAAGGACAAGTGGGAGGAGGGGGTAATTAGAAGTATATATTTTTGAGGAGGCACAAGTTCAAAAGAATAGAATAAATGGGGGCAGGATAGGATGGAGGGAAATATAGTTAGTCTTTCACTTCATGACAGTTATGGAAGTATTTTTCATGACTACACATGTATAGCCTATGTCAAATTGCATGGCTTCTCAGTGGGGATGAGTGGGGAGGCAGGAAGACAGAGAAATTAGAATGTTAAAAGTTGTTTTTACATGCAACTTGGAAATAATACATACAAGTAATGTGGTATAGAAATTTATCTTTCCCTACCAGAAAATAGAGGATGAGAGAAGGGAGAGGTGTGAGAGAAGGGAGGACAGATTGCAGGAATGAGTAATTGATTTCTTGGGGAGAGAGGAGGGAAGAGATAGGGAGAAAACTTGGAACTCAAAATTTTATGGAAAAAAATGTTGAAAACTAAAAGTAAATGAATTTTTAAAAAGAAATCACCCAGTGATGTCATCTCTCTTCCCAGGAAAGAAAAGACAATAATTTTACTATTAATCTATTTACATATATGCTTATGATTACTCAGGAATTATGATGTTGGACTACTCATATTGTTATAGCTAGATTTATATTTTTTTACAATTTCATAATTTTCTTGCAAGGTGGCAAAAAAGAATGTCACTGTGTTTTCCCTTTTTGAATAATTCCATCTTAGCACATGCTCCATTTCTGTGTTAATTATCAATTCTGAGTTTTTCTTTCTGTTCTTTTACTCCAGTTCTTCTATAAGGTCAAAAATAGAACAAGGAAAGTTCTGATTCTCTGAGATACCTCTACTCCCAAAGCCCAAATCAGACTAATTAGCAGAATTAATGAAGTCTTACTGTCCCCTTTCATGAAACACAGTTCTACTAATACTGATGGCTACCTAGTTGCTAAAAGTAGTAAGACTCTTTATTTTCTCCATAAAATAAGCATCTATGTTGGAAAGTGTTCATATTTGGAAGCTTTCCTTACCCTCAGATATGCACTTCCCTCTCTAGAAACGGTATCTTCTACCTTCCTAGGCTTATAATGAACACATATTTTGACTAATTTATTGTAGCCTAAATTTTAATAAAAGTTTTATAATGATGAGAAATTTATTATGGATATATATGTGCTATTTTAATGTGAACATGAGATATATTCTGAGTATAATTTAAACATTTAGTCACTGAAGCAGCCTGTTAAATGGTATCTTCAGTATTCCATTAACTGCATGCTATATTAATGTGATTGATACATATTTATTATAGAATATTCTCTGTGTTTTTGTGATAAACATTCTTGTTCTTCTGTATTTATATCACATTTTTTGTGATGTACATTTACAGATATTGAATACTCAAGTTTCTCAAAGTCAAGACCCCCTAATGTTTAGAAGGGACATTACTTGGACGCAGAGACTTTAACAGACACCTCTCAGAATATAAATTATTTTTTCCAACTTTCCAAGGAGGATAAGGAATCCTTATACTAGACTGTTCAAGCATTTTCAAGAGAGCTAATTTTGGAAGGTCTAGTGGCCTTGATTAATTTGCTCAAGAATTCATTTCCTTCCTACATTTTTTACAAGAATTTGAATCTCATTCCTTTTGTTAAACAACTTTTCTTCCCAACCCCCTAGAATAGTTTAAGAATATGATAAGGAAAAAATGAAGTTACCCTAGCTGATAGAAACCTTTAAAACCTTCTATACTTCATGGGAGTATTTATCTGGATTTTCATATTTCATACTAACAAATTGTATAACTATTAACAATGATATTTCCCTCCCTTCGACTATGTTCAGGGTTTCAGACAAAGAAGGGAAAATAGCTCACAGGAGAAGGCATTCTCTCTGTGTCTCTGTCTCTGTCTGCCTCTGTCTGTCTCTCTCTCTCTCTGTCTCTCTCTCTCTCTCTCTCTCTCTGTCTCTATCTCTCCTTCTTGTCAGTGAACCAATTAGAGAACATCTGTTATTTGGGTAATTTTCTGAGTATATTCCATGGCATACTTGGTAGCCTGATTTTTAATTCAGAGGGATATAATAATGAAACATCAGCGGGCAAAAAGTGAGAATTGGTCTTGATCAAATCCCTAAGAATCATTGTTCTTCCTTTATCATGCAGTTACACCCTATGTTGTTATGTTCTTATTTTAATCTAACAGATATGAAAAAAATTGTCTTAGTAAATAAATACTTAATATATTGCTTGATATTGGCACCCTCACATGGACCTATGTCACATAAACAAAAATAGCAGGAGAAAAAGGAGACTTCAATAAAGTCCATAGCTCCCTTACTCTTTTATTTGTTTTCAAGCTATTATGGTGTTTACCTGGGTCTGAGTAAGTGGATTTAAGCATTGCGCCACCAAATGAACTAAGACACTATTAAAATGTATAAGAAGCTTAACATTATTTCTCCAATGAAACAATGGCAGAGGCAATACTTCTTGTCTTCTTCCAAACTGTCAATCAAATTATAAGATAAAAATGGTAGTCATCTAATCAGATCTCAAAAAACTTAGAAAGTTAAAATTTATGAAGAATGGTAATGGAATATAAATTTACATACACTATCGTTAATGATGACCCTGTTGCTAATTGTATATTAATATTATTAATAAAGTCTTTTAAAACTTAAATCTTTGTTGCTAAAAATGATATAAATGCATCACATAACAATTCTTTGCTTGAGGTTTACTACAGTGCCTCCATGGGTTAGAAGTATCTTTTTACTATTTATGTGGGCTCAATTTAGAAAATTTGAGCAGGAAAGACCCTCAGGGTTTCTGATCAAAACAAAAACAATTGCTAGTTGCATGGACTCTTAGCTAGTTTGGGCCCAAACAATGACAAAGTGAAACTTGGCCTGGGATCTGTTGTTGGTCAATCAAGGAGCTGCAGAGTCATTTGGGTTTAAAGGTTGGTCCTGAAGAAAAAAATCTAGCCACAAGATATCCATCAAGCTTTCAGGGATCAAAATTTGCATTTCCTTGGTCAATGCACTGGCTGGTATGAGCATGGTATCTTAAGTGGACAGAGAGAAGAGAAAGAAAGAAAAAGATGATCATTCTCATTTTAGCTATAGTAAGCTTGAGGTGCCTGTTGGCGATATAGTTGTAAATGTATGTTGTTCCAAATGGAAGAAATCCATTTTTATAGTAATTCCTAAATCATGATATTTATTTTTAATAGTTTTTTTATTTTAGCTACTGTATTAACATTGTTTCTGATAAGTCATTTTTTTTCGAAATTAATTAGAGACTATCCAGGGAGGGAGGAAAAGAGGGAGGAAGGGATAGAATAGGAAAACCAAAACTTTTAAAAATGTTAAAACAAAAATATAACATGATGTCTTGTTGGTCTGGTTAAAGGAACCTTAGTCAGATCTTCATTTAATTCTTTTCTGATTCTTGTCTCTATCTTAAAATGAAGAAAAGAGTCAGGAAGTCACATTACTTCTGTGTCATGTGAATTCATTAAGACCAATCTTCACTATTGCCCACTGCTATCTCATTACTCTCTCCCTCTCCGTCTCTCTGTCTGTCTCTCTGTCTTTCTCCCTCTCTGTCTCTGTCTCTCTCTCCCCACTTATTTAATCATTAGTAAAATCTTGCCCTGTTTTACCCACTCAGAATTTCTCTTTTACATCATTTTCCCAGCCACTACTCTAATAATCTCATCACTCTTTGCCTAAGGTGTTGCAATTCCTTCTCCCTCCTCCAATATTAAGTTTCCATCATACAAAGCTAGCATTTACAAAAACAACAAGCTCATGTACACCAAAGAATAATTTCTAAGTCCCTATGTAGTACATTTGGTGAGGATCTGCTTACCAAAAGAAATCAGGTCAAAAAATATTGAGTCAGACTTAAGAGAATGGTGAAAAAAGCATATAATGTAATAGGAGTATTCATTATCCAGATAAACTATGGATCAGTTATTGACTAAAGTCAATAGGTATGGAAGGAGTTAGGATATAGCATGCTGAAGTAATGTATCACTGGCAGTGACCTAATTGCAGGAGTGTGACAGAAAATAAATTTGGTGTGAAGTCAGATGGGCAGTGAGTGAGAGAAGAGGAAGTAGATAAACAAATTGTAAGAGCAAGGATCCCTGCATACACAGAAGGGCCTGCTGTACAGGTTCTTAGATCTGCTTTTTTAAAAGGAAAGCAACTTTTGAGCAGTCAACAATATACTTTAATCAAGTACATATTTAGTTCGTTTAGTTTAGGGGAAAAGGTCAACATCCTGGTCTTCAGAGAAAATACAGACAGAGAATTAAAGATCAAGAGACAGGGCTTCCAACTGTCTCACTGTAAGCAATACATACATCGTTACCAGAGGGAGACACACCAACATCTGGGTTTTCAAAGCCAGGAGGTTCCTTAAAATGGCTGCCCAGAGTCTCATCTAGCGCACAACCTTGTTCTGAAAACTAGGTCCCTAACTATAACTTCATCTCAGAGTATACACTTTTAAGAGCTTCAGAGGAAGACCTTCTGAACCCAGTGCCTCAATAGAAATTAGCCAAAGGTATTCAGGCCTATTAAAGGGCAGGGAAGATCTTTAACTCTTCACTCTACTCACCATTAACCATAAATTACCATTAC
The DNA here is from genome assembly GCA_028658325.1 of Potorous gilbertii. NCBI lineage: Eukaryota > Metazoa > Chordata > Mammalia > Diprotodontia > Potoroidae > Potorous > Potorous gilbertii. The sequence continues at coordinate 15,429,479 of CM053769.1, read as the reverse complement.
ACAAATGTAGAGAATATTTTCTATGACTGTACCTATGGAATGTGGAGTCACAAATAATGAAAGAAAGCATGGCAGGCAGCATACAGTAGAAATAGTCATTTTACTACTTTCTTCTCCTTCCTCTAAATATAAGGTTGCCAGTGATAAGGGCAGCAGGAAATAGCTGGTCTAGAGTTTGAGTCAGTGTTTATTACCACCACACCTGTACGATTTTCTAAAAAGAGAGAGATTTTCCTGGCTGGTGGGTCAGAGAACAACAGGAGATGGTGGCATATGACAATTCTTGCTATAAACGTTGCAAAGAGTCTTTGCCCTTCCTAGCTTGGTAAGATATGAATATGTAATATTAAAGGGGGAAAAAACTCATTTAATCTGATTTATTTGTGTTGAATGAAATTCTCCCCCTGCTATGGCTAAGCAAACTTAAAAAAAAATTTCCATGGACTATAAGTGTGTGACTTAATTCCAATTTTGAAACTGAATTATAAGAGCTATGTTATGCTGCTCCAGACCAGTTACATATAGAGAATGAGGAAAAGCATAGGTATAGCCTGTACATTTTCCTGGTATTCACAAAGATTTTAGACTTGGCATTTTGGGTTGACCTTTTTTAGAGGTTATATGGATGAACATCAAAAATTTACAGGATGAAAAACCATATCAGGAACGTGTATGATGAAGGATATCCAATGGCATATACCTAGAAATTATGAAGGTCTCATTTTGGGGAAGAATTTTAAAAATGTTATATATTACCATCTTTTTTGTAGTCCTGGTTAAAATTTCAGGGTCATTTTCCAAATGTCCATTGTTATCCTGATTGTCATAATTTTCAACTTTCAATATCCAAGATATATATGTTTACTAAATATGAATATTTTGCTAACTGAAATTACAAATTTTATTCAACAAAAGTAATGAAAAAAAATTCTGCAGACACACGCTAAATGCAAACATTATATTTCTCTCTAATTAATTAATTAACCCATGTTTAACAGAAGGTGTTCATAATATTCATGTTCCTTCTTAAGCTTTCCCCAGCATTCCTTCACAACAGTTCTGTTGATTTTCTAAGTTGTTTTGGGCTAGAAAATTGTTTCTTCTTATCCTTTATGGGTTTTGCCTCTCTAGAATTAATTTTAAGGCATTATTTAAAGTTGTTTGAAGAGGAATTTGGAAGAGCTCAGGTGAGTTCCTGGTGTCTCTTCACTATCTTGGATCTACGTTTACCATGACTTAAGCCCTCCCTCTGAGATTATCTCCAACTCACCTTTCATATATCTTTTATGTACATAGTTGCTTGCATGCTGTCTCCCAGTGAGTTTCTTGAGGGTAGAGGCTTTTGTATCCCTAATGCTTTAGGGAAAAGGTGATGAGTATCTGACTGAGTGGTGCTTACAAGAGTCCAAGGTAGTGGGTAGACTCAAGAAATATTGAAGGGGGTAGAATAGATAAAATTTGATAACTAAGTGGGTATATAAGTTGAGAGAAAATGAATTAAGGGTGACTTTGAGGAGAAAATCTATGTACTTGAAGGATGGTAATGACTTTGGTATAAATAGAGAAGTTAAGAATAGATATGAATTATAGAGGAAGCAAAATAAATTCAGTTTTGGACAAGTATTTGAGATGTAAACTGTAACAATTACTTTGAAATATCTAACGGGCAAATAGTGACATTTGATTTCAGCTCAAGTCAGAAAATATGTTTAGATAGATAAAGATATACATATGTCTTGAATCATCTGCACAGTAATACTAACTGAACCCACTAGAGTAGAAGTCAGCAAAAAAGAGTGTTGATATTAAAAATGAAAGTTCAGGATTATGTACACCTGCAGTTTAGGTATAGAACATGGATGATGATATGTCAAAGAGTATTAGAAGGAAAGGAAAAAAATAAGGAATAATATCGCAAAAATGCAGAGAGGATACAATGTCTAGGAGTAGACTGTGCAGCAGTATCAAATGCATCAGAAAGGTGAAGAACAGTAAAGATTGATGATACAGAGATCATTGGATTTGGTAATTAAAAGATCAGTGGTGACTTTGAAGAGTAGTTTAAAGTTCAAAGATGAAGTCAGATATCAGATTCCAATACAGTTAGAAATGTAAAAGAAGAGAGGGGGGAGGAGCCCAGATGGAAGAGTAGAAAGATTCACATATGCTAGCACCAAACCCACAGCCCATAAAATATTGTAAAAAAGAACTCCCAACAAATTCTGGAAACCACAGAACAACAGAATGGAGGAGACTTCTGTTCCAGAGAGCCCTAAAAGCCAACACCAAAGATCTGTCCTGCACCAGACCTGGAGCAGAGCCCAGGGTTGCCTTGGCCATGAGGCACCAAGAGGAGCAGATCCGAGCAGGCTTCAGGGATCGAATCTCCAGTAGTCCTTCAAGTCTCTCTACCCACAGGCACACAGGTCAGTGAGAGAGTGTTTTTGGCTGGCCGAGAGGGGAGCGGGGTGTCTCCATAACTCAGGCACACTCGGAAGGCAGCAGAGGAGACAGCAGAAGACAAGGGATCCCAAAATAGGCAGGAGCTCAAATCCATTGTTGAAGGTATACCCCCTGAGGGAACTGAGCCCTGTGTGGCAGCCCTGCCCCCACCTGAGCAGCTGAACTTAATCTCACACTGAATAGCTGTCCTGCCCCTGCTGAGAGCCCTGAGGCTGGGAAGCAGCATTTGAATCTCAGACTTCAAGCACCAACTGGGTGGATTTGGAGAAAAGGTAGGTGTGGAAAGGAATCTCAGAAGTCAAGTAACTGGCTGGGAAAATGACCAGAAAAGGGAAAAAAAAAATAAGACCATAAAAGGTTATTTTCTTGGAGAACAGATATCTCCTCCCTTCCTTTCTGATGAGGAAGAACAATGCTTACCATCAGGGAAAGACATAGATGTCAAGGCTTCGGTACCCCAAACATCCAAAATAAATATTCAGTGGGCTCAGGCCACAGAAGAGCTCAAAAAAGATTTTGAAAATCAAGTTAGAGAGGTGGAGGAAAAACTGGCAAAAGAAATGAGAAAGATGGAAGAAAAGCATGAGAAGCAAGTCAATTCCTTGCTAAAGGAGACCCAAAAAATGCTGAAAAAAGTAACACCTTGAAAAATAGACTAACTCAATTGGCAAAAGAGGTTCAAAAAGTCAATGAGGAGAAGAATGCTTTCAAAAGCAGAATTAGCCAAATGGAAAAGGAGGTTCAAAAGCTCGCTGAAGAAAATAGTTTTTTCAAAACTAGAATGGAGCAGATGGAGGCTAATGACTTTATGACAAACCAAGAAACCACAAAACAAAACCAAAGAATGAAAAAAAATGGAAGAGAATGTGAAATATCTCATTGGAAAAACAACTGACCTGGAAAATAGAAAGAGACAATTTAAAAATTATGGGACTACCTAAAAACCATGATCCAAAAAAGAGCCTAGACATCATCTTTCATGAAATTATCAAGGAAAACAGCCATGATATTCTAGAACCAGAGGCCAAAATAAGTATTCAAGGAATCCACCTATCACTGCTTGAAAGAGATCCAAAGAGAGAAACTCCTAGGAACATTGTGGCCAAATTCCAGAGTTCCCAGGTCAAGGAGAAAATATTGCAAGCAGCTAGAAAGAAACAATTCCAGTACTGTGGAAATACAATCAGGACAACACAAGATCTAGCAGCTTCTACATTAAGGGATCGAAGGGCGTGGAACAAGATATTCCAGAAGTCAAAGGAACTAGGTCTAAAACCAAGAATCACCTACCCAGCAAAACTGAGTATAATACTTCAGGGGAAAATATGGTCTTTCAATGAAA
>CM053769.1:15395155-15416481 GCA_028658325.1 Potorous gilbertii | reverse complement strand
ACTACCCAGATACTGAAAAAAGTTTCAAGAGTTACAAATATTGTCTTTCCATGTAGGAATGTAAAGAGTTCAACTTTAGTAAGTCCCTTATGATTTCTCTTTGCTGTTTACCTTATCATGCTTCTCTTCATTCTTGTGTTTGAAAGTCAAATTTTCTTTTCAGCTCTGATCTTTTCATCAAGAATATTTGAAAGTCTTCTATTTCATTGAAAGACTATTTTTTCCCCTGAGGTATTATACTCAGTTTTTTTGGGTAGGTGATTTTTGGTTTTAGTCCTAGTTCCTTCGACTTCTGGAATATCATATTCCATGCCCTTTGATCCCTTAATGTAGAAGCTGCTAGATCTTGTGTTATCCTGATTGTATTTCCACAATACTAGTATTGTTTCTTTCTAGCTGCTTGAAATATTTTCTCCTTGAACTGGGAATACTGGAATTTGGCCACAATGTTCCTAGGAGTTTCTCATTTTGGATCTCTTTCCAGTGGTGATCTGTGGATTCTTTCAATGCTTATTTTGCCCTCTGCTGGCAGTTTTCCTTGATAATTTCATGAAAGATGATGTCTAGGCTCTTTTTTTTTTATCAAGGCTTTCAGGTCATTCCATAATTTTTAAATTGTCTCTACTGGATCTATTTTCCAGGTCAGTTGGTTTTCTAATGAGATATTTCACATCATCTTCCATTTTTTCATTCTTTTGGTTTTGTTTTGTGATTTTTTGGTATCTCACAAGTCATTAGCCTCCATCTGTACCATTCTCATTTTTAAAGAACTGTTTTCTTCAGTGAGCTTTTGAACCTCCTTTTCCATTTGACTAATTCTGCTTTTTAAAGCATTCTTCTCCTCATTGGCTTTTTGAACCTCTTTTGCCAATTGAGTTAGCTTATTTTTCAAGGTGTTATTTTTGAACCTCTTTCGCCAATTGAGTTATCCTCTTTTTCAAGGTGTTATTTTCTTCAGCATGTTTTTGAGTCTCCTTTAGCAAGATGTTGACCCACTTTTCATGCTTTTCTTGCATCTCTCTCATTTCTCTTCCCAATTTTTCCTCCACCTCTCTAACTTGATTTTCAAAATCCTTTTTGAGCTCTTCCATGGCCTGAGCCCATTGAATATTTATTATGTATGTTTGTGATACAGAAACCTTGACTTTTATGTCTTTCCCTGATGGTAAGCATTGTTCTTCGTCATGTGAAAGGATGGGAAAAGATATCTGTTCGCCAAGAAAGTAACCTTCTATAGTCTTAATTTTTTTTCCTTTTTTTGGGCATTTTCCCAACCAGTTACTTGACTTTTGGGTCCTTTGTCAAGAGTAGGATATACTCTGGGGACCTGTAAGATATCAGTTCCTCCAAGGTGGCACAATCAATGTGTGCTGGTCTGGGCACAGGAAAGGATTTTTGTGCCCAGAATCTTAGCAGCATTTCTTCTCCACAGGAACCTGACCTCCAGTTCCACCAAGCTAGCACTGGGGGTTGGGATTCAGTCAAGCTGTGGGGGCAGGGCCTCCATTCAGTTCGAGATAAAGACCAGCTAGCTGTCTCAGGGCATCTATATAGGGTTGAGGTAAGGCTCAACTCTTCAGTGCCCCCAGGGGTTTTTGCAGTCCAGCTATGGTCTCAGGCTGCTGTAAGGGCTTCCCTGAGAACTCTTGCTACTTGCCTGATGTGAAGACCCTTCTCCCTTCCTGGCCAGCTGAATAAACCCTATCACTGACCTTTGGGGACTGTGGGTTGAGGGATCTGCGGACCCTCTGCTGCTGGGACTGGAGATTCCACCCCAGAGGGCTGTTCACTATCCAAGCGCTCTTGGCCAAGGCTGAGCTGAGCTCTGTCATCCCAACTGGGCTCCATGTCAGGTGCAACTGATGTTTCCTATGGGTCTTTCAGGTCACCCTGGGCTGGAAATCTCCTCTACTCTGTTGTTCTCCACTTCTACTGCTTTAAAATTTGTTGAGAGTCCCTCTCTGCAGGTGTTTTGTGGGCTGTGTGGAGACAGCCTCCGTATGTGTGTCTTTCTACTCTGCCATCTTGACTCTGCCCCCGTGTTCTTTTTTAAAAGACCATATCCTTCATGACTTTTTCTAGTCATGAGTCCTAAGCTGATTTCTAAATTGTGTCCCAACGTTGGGCTATTGGTGCTTCTTTTCCAGAATTCTGCACATCTAATTATCTAACCTTCTCTGGTATTGTCCTTCATATATTGTAGCTCATGCCTATAGTATTTACTTTTGTTATTGTATATAGGAATTTGTGTCTTCCCCCTTCCTTTTTTTGTTTTAAAGTCAGATTGGTTAAATTTGGAAAATTTCAGAGGGAAAACTCAAACCCAGCTATTGCTGACTACTGCCTCTCATAATACATTTTTTTACATATTGTTTAAGCAGCTCATTCTTGAAATTCTTCTTTATTCTTTATGCCACTGGTTCCTTTCCATGATATTTACTAAACATTCACTTAATAATACTTGCTATCATTTTCCTATGAAGCATTGACAAGATTGTTAATTTCTAGTTCAAACACTTCACTCTTTTCCTTTAAAGAAATAGAAAGCAGCACATTTATCCTTCTACAATCCTTCTGAGCCTATTTGTTTATTGGCAATTTGTCTTTTCCTCTTTGTTAGATTGGAAGTTCCATAAGGGCAGAATCTACATATTATCCATGCAATGTAAGAGTTGGAAAATAGTACTTATATCAGAACTAAGAGACATGGGTTTAAATCCTGGCTTCTAGATTTACTCTCTGTGTGCTTAGGCAAACCACTTAATTTCTCAATCTAATATTTCCATTCTATTTTTCTGAAACTGATGTCAATATTCAACATATCATTGAAAAAAGTTACTACTATTGTATCATGTATCATGAAGTGTTAATACTTTTGATATAGTCAAAGCAGCTTTCTCTGAGGAGGGTTTTGTGCATTCTCTTCTGCCTAGTTAACAATTATTAGAAACCACTAGCAAGAAAAACAACACAGGTTTATATTTGCTACATTCCTTTATTATTTGTGTGAATTTTAGCATAGCAAAATTGGGGAAGGAGCTGAATCAATGAAATAATTTTCTTGATTCAAACTTAGAAAAAATAGTTTAAGATTCTGATTCCTTGGAGGTGAGGAGGCATGGGGAGAAATGACTTCTGAAGGGCAACATATAAAGACTGACCCAATCAAAATCTCTAGATGAATGTTGAATTGTGTGATTTATTTTGCCTGTGTAAAAAGTTGTCATCACCAATAGCTCCTCTTGAAAGTTAGCAGGATTTATTTGCCATTTCATTCTCTGCTGGCTTCCTGATTAGAAAAGAACATGTTAAAAATAAGGTGGCCTTGAAAGGAAGTGGAAAGTTAAAATAATGCGTACTATATTTCACTAAGTGGACATTATTTTGAAGAACAGAATATTAATGGTTAGTACCTTTATTTTTCATTGACTTGACATTGAATGTTATTTTCATAATCGCCAGGAGGGTGATTGTATCATGTCCTTGTACGGTCACCAGTGACCACCATGACATCAATATGGCAAAAAGACTCACTCATTGAGATTAATTTTTATCTTTGAGCATCAAAGATTTCTCACAACATGTCTTCTCATTATTTTTTCCTTTCTGGGAACAAGAATTGTCCTTCTACTACCCTACAGTAGCACTTGCACACACAAACATATGCACACACAAATGCACCCATGTACACATGTACAATACATATATTTACTGTTATCAAAGCATTTTCTAACAAAGAGGTTTTTGAAATCCCATCACATTAATAACTCTGTCAAACTTTGACCATTTCACTCATGTTTGAATTTGTTTGTTATAGTCATTGTATCAAACATGAGTCATAACTGCAATAAGTATAAAATGCAAACTTTTTAAAGATGTGGTTAAAAGTTCCAAGTGAAGAAGTTGGTGAGTAGGAATTCACTTTGGTACCATACATCCTTTCTTAATCGAGCTTCCTCATTTTCCACATGCTGTTCACCTGTGAAATACAGTACCACTAGTACTGTCCTGTCAAAATGAAGCAGTAATTTATTAGCAATTGGACTGATCAATATCCACTCCAAAAAAAACAAAAACAAAAGATGCTATGATTTCAATGTTGAGTACATGCTCTTTCTCTAGGTGCTTACCTCACAGATAATCCAGAAGCACTTGGAAAGTGCTCTTGACAAATCATGTATATCTATCTATCTGTCTATCTATCTATCTAGCTAGCTAGCTAACTATCTTCTGTCTATCTTCTTTTCTTTCTATTAATCCTGTTACAGATTTATTTGTATATATCCATATAGACATTTCCTTCTTTCCCCAGTCTACCATTTCCCGCCATTAGCTGAAGGCCTCTGTTAAAATTATATAACATATCTATAGGAAGTAATGCATTAAGTTATTATAACCCCTTAACTTTTCAGACTGATTAGTCTATCTGTCCATTTATAGATAGTAGAAACCAGGAAAAATAAAACGAGTTATAAAAAGGGAAGTTTTGATGTAAATAAAAAAAATATGTTGATCATGATGCTGTTGCTGAACCCTGAAGAAAAATTCTAGTAAATATTTCAGAGGAAACATGTAGAGAAAAACAAACCAAGCAACAATAACTGAGCATTCTGGGTCTGATGTTGGGAGTACCCGAATTCAAGTCTGTCCTCAGATACTTAGTAGCTCTTTGACACTGAGCAGTCACTTAATTTCGGTTTTCCTCAGTTTCCTCATATATAAAACAGGGATTACAAGAGGACCTACCTATCACAGTTTTTGCAAGGAACAAAAAGTTAATAATTTTTATAACACTTATCCTAGTGTCTGGCACGTAGTAAGTGACATTTATATTGTTGTGATTATAAATATCCTAAAATCACCTAAGCAAAAGAAATATGTGGGTTGGTATAGAAAGATATATTAACATAGCACTTGTCTTGCAATTTGTCTTTTGAAATTTGTGAAATACAAGAACCTGGTGAGGTCACATAAGTAATATTATTTCTTTTATTTTATAGAAAAGAAAGCTAAGGATCAAAAAGTGTTAAGTAACAAGTTTGTCACAATCTAGTGTTAGCCTATAGATTTAAAACAAGCTCTCCTGAATAATCTTCCAGGGTTCTTTTTGCTACTTCCTGTTAGCCCTGACTTTATCTCTTTAGGGTGACCAAGTGAACACAGATTCAGTAGACCAAGAACTAGACCTGCATTCTTGTCCTGGCTCTACCACTAGCTTTCAGTTTGATCTTGGGGAAGTAGCTTCACTTACCTGGCCTTCTATTTATTTACCCTAAAATGAGGGTTTTGGATAAGATGATTACTTAACGTACTCCCTTACTCCTTCCAATGCCTCGAATTCTTTGCCCCAAGTTTCGTATTTTGTCAATTATCTAACCATTTGCTCAGGCTTGAAAGCTTGACATCTTCTTTGATTCTCCTTCAGCTTCACTTCCCATTATTTCAAATTCCATTTCTACCACCACAATAGATTTCACATTTCTCTCTCCATTCACATAACCACCAATCTTGCCAAAGCCCTTATTTCTCACCACTTAGATTTTTGCAGCAGCCTCTTAAACTGATCTTCAAGCTTCCAGGCTTTCTCTTTTTCAATGTACAAGCTGACAAAATAATCTTCCTAATGTACAAATCAGACCATGTCACTATGTTGCTCAAAATCCTTCAGTGACTTCTCATTGTACACAGGATAAAACACAAAATCCTTAACTACGCATTTAGGCTATGTATTTAGCCCCACTTTAAAGCTGGCCTCCCTCATGCTTAGACTGAGTTGTGTGACTTTGGACAAGTCTTTGTTTCTCAGTACAGTAGATTTTAAGTTTCTTATATTGAATAGCAGCTGCCAATCCGTATTTTTTCACCAGATCTTCCATCCATTAATAAAATGACATGTCCAATTAAAAAAAAACTTACCCCAAGAATTGGCAGTTGTATTGGCGTGGCTCTTCTTTCTGCCATTAACAATAAAAAAACTCTCCACATCAGTTGATGGTCTTAGTGAGATGTTGTGACAAAAAATAAACAAACAAAAAATCACTAACTTATTAGCTTTCTCACATAATATACTCCCCCTCCACCAATTTCATGAGAATATGAGGATGAACATTCACGCCCCCATTTCTCAAATACTCAAAGCCTTTCCTGCTTAGTTAGTAGAAACCATGTGCCATATTTTTCACCTCACTAAAATAGCCCTTGAGAACTTAGCATTACTTAATGTCACAATTAGAATAGAATTTTAACAGAAAATAGTCAACATATTTATTGTGACATTAATTAGACTATAATTACCCTGTGAGATTATTTTTGATCCTATGTACACTCTTATTTTTATACAACTCTAAAACCGAAAATACTACAAGGTAAAGAGAGACTCTACAGATACACATGGCCTCTTATACCATTTTCCTAGGAGCAACTCAAAGTGTCTCTGAGTCTTTTTTGTCTTAACCCTCCCCTATAGCACCAAATTACACTTTTTCTCCTTTACCTGTTATGAATTCCATTTATAATGAAGAAGAAAAAAGTTTCTAGGACTCTGTCTGTTATTACTTTTATTTTTTCTTAAAGGTTACTCTGCAGGTATTAAATACTGAAACTTCCATTACTGCATGCGTGGGAAATAATATTCATCCTAATAAAATTCCCTTTTTGCCTCCTCCAACATTAAAAAGTTGTCTGTCTACACTGATAGAAGCAAATTATTCTTTAGGAATTACCTACATTAATAGAATTAATTAAAAAAAATAATAAAATCACTTCTGGTTTCAAACAAAGAATCAAAAAAAAACTACTTCAAGGAACTGTAATTATGTTGATATAAGTCATCATTCCACCACTGACTATGAGAAATCTTCATATGTTTTTTGATGATATCCATGAAATCCTGTGACAAAAAAAGAGAAAAAAATCATCAACCTATAACTAACTTTCTCAGGTTTTCCAAAGGAAATCGAGGAAGGGAAGGTGAATCAAGAAAGTTTAGTTAGTGAAGTATAGTTCTGAAATTTCTATGTTTTATGGTAGAGAGGCGACCTGTTGGGTTTGTCAGGTAGATTCATTTTACTGAGTTCAAATCTGACCTCATATACTTGCTAACTGTATGACTATATGTAGGTCACTTAACCTTTGTTTTCCTGTGTCTTTTTTGATTGAAATAGGAATAATAACAGTAGCCACCTCTCTGGAGCTTTATAAGCATCAATTGCAATAATACAATTGCAACAATATTTGTAAAGTGTTTAGTGAAATGCCTAGCACATCGGGGCTACATAAATATTATCTGTCATTACCACCACCTTCACCATCATCATCAGCATGTTCTTACTGCAGAATTAACCTTTCTGCCCAAACCCAATATCTTCTCACCACTCCTCCTTCCCAATTTTCCTTTTTCTTATCTGTCTCAGACAAAAATTTTGCTAAATTTTCTCCATGTTTTGTTCATAAAGGCCAGTGGACAACTCTGTGGTCATTTGGCATAATATGGAAGTAGTCTTATTTCAGAAGAGGGAGCCATTAAGGAAAGAAGGACTTTTTAGTCAGTATGATGTATATTATGTTGGTCTCCTGAGACTCAAGAAAACATATGACTGATGGAACACTTAAGACAGACTGAACCTCTCCTTTGAGTGATCAAACAATCCCGTGGTAATACTACAGAAGTCAAGGAGAGGTTTAGGGGCTTAGATAGTTTTCTTTTTCTAGACAGTAATCTTCACTTTCCTTTGTGGCTACAGCCATGGATAAGATGTCCCCAGAGTAGTCAACGTAGTTACAAATTTTTATTTCTTATTTTTTCACATGGAAGAAAAAAGACCCTTTGTCCTACTTTGAGTACTCCCATTAACTATTTAGACTTAGACTTTTCTCCCTTCTGTGTGCCTCACTTTTTACTTATTTTTCTAAAATGAGACAATTTAGCTAAATTACCTCTAAAACTCATTTCAACTCTAAAATTCTATGACATATATCCATTCCATGATAGTACTAGTGAAGGACAATATGTGTATCAATAAGATAAAATTTATTCTCTGGGGCATACTAGTATCAGAGTATTAAGAATGCTGAGGAGATAGGATTTAGTTTAAGGGCGAATTAGTAGACTAATCAAGCCCCACAATTTTAATTTGAGCATTTATAAGAGGGTGTAAAGTTAGAGAACAGTGCTATGAAGTAAAAAGTCAGAGCAGTAATTCTAGATTTCTAGGTACTACTTTGTGAGATAGGAAATACTAGAAACTGGAAAGTAAATTTAGGTTTTTGAAGTTGCCAAGGAAACCTCTGCTGTATATATTTCAATGGGGTAGAGCAAAAGGTACGTAGAAACAAAGGAAGTCCTATTACTAAGAAAATAATGCCTACCAAATTTTAGTGTCCTGTTGATTTAGTTTAAATATCTCTTTGTCTTAAATAGTAACATGACAGAAAATGACTAGGTTTCCCTAAAGAGAAGCCTTCATGTATTGGAGATTACGTTATGATGGGAATGACATATGTTTACATCATTATACAGACACATTGTCTCACCCATACATATTCTACTAATTTTATCCATCATTCATTAGTGGAAACACCTTAGGTAACTGAACAGAAGTATTTCTTTATTCATCTCCTAGATATGCACACATGATCTGTGCGACTTTGGATGAATTATTTAATCACCCTGGATCTCAGATCCCTGGTTGTTAAAATGAAGGAGTCAGATAAATCTTGGGTCCTCTGCAGGGCTGCACATATATCTGCACCTCTGTTATTTTTCCTTCCCTTCCTACTTTGGAAAGATAAAAGGAGATTATAGATGAATACTTTATTGGAACTCTCCAGAGGCTCAGTTCAGTGAATACTTGTGTGAGGTTATTGGAGAGGGGTTACTTGATCAGATGCAGGTTGCATTACATGGACTCTGGCATCATTTAAGGTTCTGTGATTCTGGATAGATTGTATACCATTTAGGAAACCAGAAAGTATAAGCAGGAGCAATTGAGGGAAGTCGTACATAGGCAGATGCCAGCTAGACATGAAGTATATATTCTCCATCAATTAAAGCTCTTCAAAAAAAGGATGAACTGCCTTGTGAGGTAATGAGATCCCTTTCATTGCAAATGTTCCATAATGGGCTGACTAGCTACCCTCCTCTTTTCTAGCAGAGTAGATTGCATACTTTATTATGGCTACTAAGATTCCTCTCAAGACTAAGACAAATTTTTATCTCAACATCCTTCACTAAAACCCTAACTGGGTGCTGCATTGCAATGTGGAGTTGACTTTGAGTTTTCAATCTTTATGCCAACTAAGGTTATAAACTCTGTTGTCTCTGGAAACTAAAGGAAATATATACATATACATATATGTGCATATACACATATATTTATATATGTACCTAGTGATGAAAACTGAAGTTATGTCTATTCTCTCTCTCTCTCATACACACACACATACACATAAACGTACACATATACACCCAGAGTGGGTATATCTAAACAGGCATATATACTCATATATGTGCCTAGTGATGGATACTGAGGATATACACATGTGTGGACATACATATATGTATATCAGTATGTATGGATTGTCATCTAAGTGATGTTCTCTCACTCCATGTTCAGAAAAAAAAATCATTGCAATTAAAATTTTAAGCATTGAAACATAATGCACTATTTACTAACTACTTATGGAGGAGGTTGTGTTCTCTTAAAATAGAAGGTGAATATGATGAAATCATAGATACTTTAGGGAATGAATGAATGCAACATATTATTTCCTACCAAGATGTTTTTATTGTCTGACTCTGGAGAGATGTTAGCAGGGTAGTTTATTCTAGTTTTTGTTCAGGCTTAAAGACAAATGTATGCAAATATGATTTCCCAGATCTGACTGCTGTGCTTTATCTTTATAGCACTGAGGGCAGAGAGAAATTCAGTGTGTTTTGCTTTTGCTTTCCTTTTTTGTATTTTATTTTTTCCCCCAGGTCAAATAAAAGCAATTTTTAACATTTGTTTTTAGAACTTTTGAATCTCAAATCCTCTCCTTTTCTCCCTACACCACCACCTATTGAGAAGACAAGCAGTTTGATAATAGTTATGCTTGTCTAATCATGCAAAGAATATCTATAATATTTAAGCTATAGAGTAAAAGATAATGTTTGCTTCAATCTGTACTCATATACCATGACTTGTTCAGTCATTCCCCAATTGATGTGAATCTTCTCAATTTCTAAGATTTTGCCACCATGCAAGGGTTGTTATCAATATTTTCATACTTGTAGATATTTTTCCCTTTTTTGTGATGTGACTATGACTATGAATATGCATTGGAGATACATTCGACTTAGTTTTAAATCACCAAGTATTATAGACTCTCCATATAGAAGGCAGAAGAAAAACATTTATTCAGATACCAGAAAGCAAAATCCCAACACCAGGAAGCCAAGTCCCTCATAGTAACCAAGAAGTCAATACACATTAGCACTGTAAGGGACAAAGCCATTCCAAAGCCTTCCCCCACTGCTACTGGGACCTGCCCACAAACACATGACTTGATGTGCCTGCCTGTGTCTTCTCTTCTATTCCCTAACTGCTCTCACCAACTTCCTCCCAGTTCTGCTCCACTCTTTCTCTTCCACCCTTTCAAGCAAGCTCCTCCCACCACATGTGACTTAGACTCCCATGTACCTTAAATAGGTCACCATGAGCATGTTAATGAATGGGAAAGATCTTCCCATTTAAATTACCATTGCCTTGGTATACAAAACTTGTGTGGTATTTCTGAATCAAAGAGTAAACACAATTTGATTCCCCTTTGATTTCCAAACACAATTTGATAGCATAGTTCCAAATTGCTCACCAAAATGATTGGATCAGTTCCTCACTCTATCAATGACATGTTAGTGTCTCAATTTTTCCACATCCTGACCAGTATTTATTATTTTCTTTTTTTTTGTCATATTAGTCAATCTGATAGGCATGAGGTGTGCCTCAGAATTGTTTTAATTTGTATTTCCTTTAGTCAAAAGTAATTTAGAACACTTCTTCATATGTTTATAGATAACACTGATTTCTTCATTTGAAAACCGTCTATTCATATCTGTTGACATCAATTGGGGAATGACTTCTATTTTAACAATTTTGACTCAGTTCTTTATATATTTGAGAAATGAAGACTTTATCAGAGACAACTGATGTAAACATTTTCCTCATCTTTCTATTTTCCTTCTAATTTTGGTTGCATTCATTTTGTTTGTGAAAAAGCTTTTTTTAAAAAATTTAATATAATTAAAATTATCTATTTTACATTTCATAATGTTCTCTGTCTCGTTTGGTCATGAACCTGTAATTCACTTAATTTCTCCTTTGAGAAATTAGATGCTATACTACTAGGGACATATATGTTTAATATTGCCATTGCTTCTATGATAGCTTTTAGCTAGATGTAGTTTCCTTCCACATCTCTTTTAATTAGGTTGATTTTTGCTTTTGCTCTGTCTTTTTTTTTTAACTTCAGCTAAAACTTAATACATTCCACCCCAGACCTTTATCTTTACTCTATGTGTCTCTCTACTTCAAGTGTGTTTCTTATGAAAAATATATTGTAGGATTCTGTTTTTTGATCCACTCTGCTAATGATTTCTGTTTTGTGGGACAATTCATCCCATTCACATTCACAGTTATAATTATTAACTCTGTATTTCCCTTATCCTGGTTTTTTTCTCCTGTTTGTCCTCTCCCACCTTTTCCATTCTTGGCACTGTTTTGCTTCTGTCTACCTCTTTCTCTGGTTTCCTTTCTCTTTTGTCAGTACCCACCAACCTCCCCTCCTGTAACTTTTGCCTATATTTAATCTCCTCTTTTTCTACTTTCCTGTTCGGTACAGATAGATTTCTATACTCAACTGACTGTGCATAGTATTCCCTCTTTGAGCCAGTACTGTTGAAAGTAAGGTTCCAGTGATGCCCCTCTTTCCTTCCATTTTAATCAGTTTTTTCTTTCTTCATGTGAAATAATTTACCCCATTCTACCTCTCCTTTACTTCTGCACAAAATGCTACATTTCAATTAGAGGTTAGTGAAAATAAACATTTTTTTCTCCATCCAAATTCACAAATCCTTGACTAAGAACTCCTGTATTAGTAGAATATAAGGGTCTTGGAGACTGAAAATCATTTGTCTTATGTTTATATCTTCACCAAATAGCACAGTGTCTTGGTGCATATAAGGATCTCCCTATGAAATTTTTCTTCATTTTGAAAAGAATTGAAAGACGATTACATTTCCTAAGTCCTTGTTCAGAATCTTCACCTTTGAATTAGTGTGTTATTAGGGGCACAGGTGCATGTGCTCAGGGGGAGCTCTTGAGTCTCCTCTTTTAAATCCAGACAGCCAAATTGCTTTTTTAAGTACTCACCACATCGAAATGAGGCCCTTCAAGTGCCTCTTATCCCTGACAGGCATGTGACATTCCTTTCCAAATCATAAAATAGTATTCCTCTATTTAAAAACAGCAGTTGTAAAAAAACCACTCATAAGTGCTACTGGGGACTTTGAAGAGAAGGGACCCCAAATAGCTCTGCAGGTTCTAGACAGTGTTTTCCCAGTGATTTAAGTCATTACCGTTGAAAAGAAAACATATTCTGTCAATCTTCATTTTTTTAGTCAAGTGCAATTAAATAATAGGAATAAAAGTTGCATTTTAAAAGCCAATGATACTGGGACTTTCTGTCTTGATCTCTGTCTGTCGTACGTATACATACATACATATAAAATCTTTTTGGACCGCTGCAGAGGATACTTTGTCAGAGCAAATCAGAAAAGAATCTCTTTCCCTGCCCTAAGGTTAGCAGTAATATGAGTTTTTCTACTACTCACTTCACAGAATATGTGCCCTTTACTGCTATTGATGACAGAAGGAAACTTACATCAGGTTCTCAAAATGCATTTGACCTCAGAGGTCCTTTCAGCCAATGCCCCAAAACGATTGGCTTTCATGGATAGGGCACAGGTTTCACATTCAGGGTGCAGTTCCTTCCTGATTGTGGTGTGCATGCTCTGAGGGACAAAGGGATACATGGCCTGAGTGCCTATTATAGGTGGGGCTTACCCTATAATGCTAAAGGAAAACAAACTTGATTCTGGTCTCTTTGAGCTAAGTATGGAAATCAAAAGCTCATGAATTGAATCTCAGCTTTGTGCAGTAGTAGCACTCTCTCTGTTTCTCTTCTATCTCTCTGTTTCTATACCTTTGTGTCTCTCCTTCTATATCTCTTTTTGTCTCTCTCTGTGTATATACACACATATATATGCATATATATATTTCACAAATTAATTATTTTAACACAATTGACTGTAATCTTTCCTGTCTGTAGAGAGAAGGATATAACACCCTAAAAATATAAGGCATGACATAAATGTGCCCCACACATTGCATTATGTTGTACACTTTGATTATTTTACAAGTAAACATTTATTGAATAGTCAACCTGAAAAGACCTAATTTTTATTTATAAAACTAAAGAAATAAAATTATTAAAAAACAATTAAACTTAAAAAAGGATTACTGTATGCCATTTTTTTTGAGCCTGGGTATACCTGAACACAAATCTCATTCCATATGCATATCTGTGATTCTCAAATATTCATAGTGATATGTGATTTTCTTGATTTGGGATTTGCCTCTAAAGACGTGGCTCAAAACCTGTCCATTCTCTGTGATTCTTGTCCTTGTTCTCCTGAACATTCACCCCCCAGAAAGAAGGTTTGTCTAATAATTTACAGGATGCTCACCCTCCCTTTCCCCTAAGATCAAGCACCAACAGGACATTTTTGGCTGTCCACCTGTCATCTCTCACTGTCTAGTTAGACTATCCTCCCTTCATATCATATTTGATAATGTCCCTTATTTCTTTTTATTCTTTAGAGTTTTTTCATTTGCTATATGACACAGGTTGCTTACAAACACTATGCTTTTGTGTTATACTCATATTAATTCTTTAGAGACTGTAGTTTTCTACATCTCACTGTCAGATAACAACATTGGTACTTAGCATTGAAAAGAAAGGCCTTTTTTATTCATTGAAAGCTCATGATTAATAAAAACAGCTTTGCAATTTTCTGAAAGCAAATCAGTCTACTGTTTTCCTTTTCAACTCTAGTCCCAGGTCATTGTCCATCTGTATTTTTCCAAACATATATTGATGGACAAATTTTATTGAGCTTCCATCAAAGTTCAAGTTGAAATCTTGGCATTAAATGACTCTTTACCTATTTTGTCTTTGTTATGTGATTGGTCAGGCCAATTTCCTTTGAGCTATTATGGATCTTTTCTACTAAGTTCTACAAGATCTCAAGACTTGAAGTAATGAATGTAATATCCACAAATGGGATCATCTAGAACATTTCACTGTCCATAGGGAACCCATCTTCCACCTTGAACCTGTGCTTCATCTCTTCCATCAGCAGACTAATTACCTTTTGTGAATGTAAATCTCCAGGTCTTTTTGTTTTGTTTGTTTTATTTTGGTTTGATTTCAGGTTCTTTTTAGCCTCACCTAGCATTTACTATCACATGGTTATTGAATAGAACTATTTGTATTGTTACATTTCCCTAGCAATTCTCAGTGATTCTGATTTCAGAGACAACTTGCAAGAAAAGCACCTATAAGAGTACATTTTCTTCTACTAAAATAAGATGCATGTTTCCATAACCAACTGACACAGTAATCAACAAATATATGATGACATCTTTTAGATTTATATTTCAGTAAATTATGAGAAGGGAAAAATGTGATCGTTTTTTCAATATTCCTTCTAAATGAGTTCCCTCATTGAGAATACTCTTAATTCACATATAGATAATTCTCATAAAGATTTTGTATAGATGAAAGAATGGACAAAATGATTTGTATTTATTTTCCGTCACTTTTTGTCACTATTAAGTCTGAAATTCTTCCTGCTTCTTAGACACCTTGTCCTTCAGGTAGCTTGTGCATCAGTGCTTTCACAATTGTATCACTTCTAGCATGGATCTCATAGCTATGTAAGTTTGGTTCAGATGACCTATTTTTCTTCTTTTTTTCACTGTTGTCATTAATAAATCCTCTATTAGAACTTTGGTAACTGTGATACTGAAGTCCAAGTGTGGTGTTTCCACTATTCTTGATAGAAGATATATATATATATATATATATATATATATATATATATAGAGAGAGAGAGAGAGAGAGAGAGAGAGAGAGAGAGAGAGAGATAGATAGATAGACATAGATAGATAGATACAGATATAGATAGATATATAGACAGATAGCTAGAGATAGATAGACAGACAGATAGATAGATAGAATATTTATTAAATTTTTAATATATGACAGGCACTGTATTAAGTTTGGGACATATAAATTCAAGCAAAGAAGATCAGAACTTTTATTTTAATGAAGGGATACCACACATAAAGGAGATGTGTCCCATGATATGGTGTGGAGAAGCCCAAGGAGTAGCAAAGAAGACTGATCCCAGGCAAGTGAAAATCAAATCAGAGCTAGACAATCTCGGCGGTCTCCAAGGCTGTCGTGGAGTGGAAATGAAAATGACCAAGAAAGTTTGAAGTAATTTTTGCAAATGCTTCCCATTTTTTCCCCTTCTATTTATAGTCCTTTTATGACTTTACTTAGTTGTTTATTTTGACAAGCTTTCTTTAAACTGTTTTCACACTCCACTGTTTCCTTCTGTTTTATGAGAAATTGCTACTCATAATTACCCATCATCATTCTTCACAGTATTTTACAGATGTGTTTACACTCTCCACTGCCCTTGCCTCTTGCTGTGCTATCTTCTCTCTTTTGTTTGTCAATTGAGGCACATGTTTTCTAAGGTATTTTCTAAACTTGTTTCTTGGTCTCTGTTCTAAGGACATATTTACATTGGTTAAAGAATGAATAAAGTTTTTACTATTGTTGCTGTATGTGCCATTCCTGTTATACTTGAACATTTTTTTTTAAATTTCAAAAATGTGTTTAAATAGTCTAAGGTTAAATCATTTAGTTTTACATGATAGCTTTTTCTTGTTTATTGTTACTATTATACTAGTAATTCTGATGTTAATCTGACATAATTAAACATTTAACTCTACGTGCACTGATGACTGAGGAATAAGGAGCATTTATATCCACAATGAGGGTTTTCTCATCAGTTAAAATACCATTCTTTAACATGTTATATTTTATGCTTGCCATGTCCATTACTCACCAAATCCTTCCTTTTCTTTTCTTCCTTTTTTTTTTTTAAAGAAAGTGCTGATAGTGTAGTGGTGTGAGAATTCTGTAAAATACTTAAAAGTCTTTGGACTCTTGTTTCTCATGAACCATACTTTTTCATACATTTCCTCTCATCCTTAGTCTTTCCCATTTTTTCCCCAGAAATCACCATGTATTTTGATTTAATTTGAAGGGCTTTATAAAATTCTTCACATAATTTTTTTACTACCTTGTCCTCAGCAACAGATGCTGCTGGTGAGTAATGTGTGATTATTTTCATTCCATTTAATTATAATGTCATCAATTACTTGTAAGTAATAGTGAAATGTCCCATAAAATAATGCTTTTTTTGTAAGTCCTCTATGTCTAATTAAACCTCTTCTTCCCTTTGCTTCTCTGGAAGCAGTAATATTACATGCAGATGCAACCCCCTTGTTTCTAATAGCTTTGTTTATAGAAAAAAAATAAAATTATCATAAGTCCACTTGCTGGTAAATGGACCAAGACCTCAAATTTAGGGTACCTAACAGTCCAACCAAAGACAGTTGATCTTCTAACAATTCTGTGATTCTTAGTACTTTCTAATCTATTTCCCACTATTCTGCCACCATCACTCCTAAAGTAGAAGAGGGCCACAAATGACTGGCATTTGATTTTATGGTTTCTTTGTTTTGTTAGTTTCCACAGATAAAAAAAAAATCAGCTCCAGTTGGCCA
This sequence comes from Potorous gilbertii, assembly GCA_028658325.1. Taxonomy (NCBI): domain Eukaryota; kingdom Metazoa; phylum Chordata; class Mammalia; order Diprotodontia; family Potoroidae; genus Potorous; species Potorous gilbertii. The sequence continues at coordinate 15,399,517 of CM053769.1, read as the reverse complement.
TAATTCTGTTGATGCGCCTCTTGATAATCAGTACACCTACGAAGACAGCTAAACTTTGAAGGAGCTGCTAAAATTGCAAATAACAAAAGCAGCATGCTTGTTTGTTTACTAAATTCCATATTAACTTTATTTCACTGAGGACAACTCTTTGGCAGGTACACTTTCTACATCTGCTGAGATACATTGAGGCAATCAAGTTTAAAGGTGTTATGTTCCCATAGCTTTCTATAATAGAAAAAGTCTTTGAAGCATGATGTGTGCAGGCCTACCTATTTTCTCCCAGCAGGCTATACTGAATTTGGAGTTTATGCTTTACCTCCAGAAAGAAATTCTATTGCAAAAATGACATATCCACAGATTCTCTTGTTTTTTCCTTAAATTCATAATTAAAAAATATAAACCCTACTTTTAGATGATGTGAAAAATATGTTTGAGAAAAATTAATCAGCAAAAAATGTTCACAAATGAAAATATTAGATATTTATTGTATGTCAAAAACTGCAGTTTCTCAAAATTCCCAAAATGTATTCTTAATTAAAATGTTAATCAGAAAATATTTTTAATATTGTTTTACTCGTTTTTGATTTTTTCTGACATTTATTATTCTTACAATTCACGTCCATATTTATTCCTTCAAAAATCTTTATTGATCACCTGTTAGAGTATTGTACTAAAAATTATGGAATATAAAAAAATGTGAAATAAGATACAGTAACAACTATTTCATGAGACATTAGTTGGGATTAAGGTCATTATCGCTTTCAGTTTTTTGTGCCTGATCCCTACACTTTGATTTGAACCTTTATATCTACACCAAAACACTTATATTTTGCATGGTTCTTTTTGGTCCTTGTTTGGGCCCTGATTGTCTTAGAATGTGTGTAATAGCATTTGTTTCTGTTTTGACCAGAAACTCTTTCCCTCCCAGACTGATATTTTTCTTTATTGACTGGGTAAAAAGGCCATTCTTTGCCTCATTTCTCACCTAGCCTTAGTCGCTGAATGAGTGTTGCCTGAATAAAACTGAGACTTGTTATAGAAGATAGCTTAAAAAGGCTAAGGTCTCCCAGTGTATTCAGGGCCATCTCCAGTGGCCCTGATGTATATTTTGTCACTAGACTCAGATGGCTCCAGAGGAGAAAGTGAGACTGGTGCCTTTGCACAGCCCTGTCTCACTTAAATCCAGTATACTTGCATGTCATGGCATCACCTCCCTGATGTCATGATCCTCTTTGAGAACAAAGGATAAATAACAATAACACTGATCTCTATATTAATTTTTGTTGCAGACAAAATTATCTTTCTGATTACTCAGTCATAATTTGAAATGGTGAATTATTTATTCCTACTTATACTTGATGTCTAGTTATATACACAGCAGTATTTCTCATATCATCTACTTGCCATTCCCATTACATTTATGCTACTTCAAACTATTCATCTCTTCTCTGTTAGTCAACTGCAACAGACAACAACAATTTTTTCTGCCACCATATCTCCTTTCCATGTCTTATTCACACTAATTATGAAACCATTGTATTTTTGTGCCCTAATAATCATCCTAAAATATTGCTTTATGCAACTCCTCTGTTAAAAAATTGTTTAGTACTTTCCCATTTCCTACTAAACAAAGTATAAAAAAAAATAAAAAATGAGACTCCAAACTTTTTTTCAAGCCATATTTCATACTATTTCTCTTTATTTAATCTTCCTCACAACCCTCTGCCATCTCCCATCTATATGTTTTACTCACTTTGTTATTTATTGCTAGAATGGTCTCTTTCCTCAAAGACATGCAAATAATGCATTTATATATGTATATATACGTATATGCATATATATACATACATATATATAAAATTCTGACTTCCAAATTCTCTTTCCTTTTTCTCTCCTACTCCCTATTTAAGAAGACAAGAAAATTTAAATAGATTATATATTTTTAGTCATGCAAACCATTATATTAGTTATGTGGCAAAGAAAACATGGGCTGATAATAACACAAACAACAACAGCAAAGAAAGTGTAAAAAAATATACTTCACTCGGTGTTCTGACTCTTTCAGTTCTTCCTCTGGAGGATAGCATTTTTCATCATGAGTCCTTCAGAATTTTCTTAGATCCTTGAATTGTTGGGAATAGATTCATAATTGATAACTATACAGTACTGCTGTTATTGTATACAATTTTCTCCTGGAATGCTCATTTCACTTTGCAGCAATTCATCCCAATCTTCCCAGATTTTTCTTAAAACGTCCTGTTCATAATTTCTTTTAGCACAATTGTAGTCTGTCACAATCATATACTACAACTTCTTTAATCATTTCTCTACTGGTTATCTCTTCAATTTCCGATTCTTTGCCACCACAAAAAGTTCTGCTAAGATATTTTTATACATACAGTTCCTTTTCTTTTTCTTTTTCCTTTTGTATATCTTTGGAATATAGACCTTGTCATGGTATTGCTGGATCAAAAGACATGCAAAGTTTTATAGTTCTTTGGGCATACTTCCAAATGCTCTCTAGAATGGTTGGATCAGTTCACAACTCCACTAATAGTGTATAGTGTAGCAATTTTTTCACATCCCTTTCAACATTGTTTTTTTTATTTTTCTTTTCTATCATATCAACCAGTCTGATAGGTATAAGGTGATAATACAGAGCTGTTTAATTAGCATTTTTCTAATTAATAGTGATTTAGAAATTTTTATATGACCATAGATAACTTTAATTTCTTCTGAAAACTACCTGTTCATACCTTTTTTTTACCATTTACCAATTTATTTTTAACATTTATCAATTAAAGAATAGTTCTTCCTTTTATTCAATTCAGTTCTCCATATATTTGAGAAATGAGGCCTTTATCAAAGAAACTTGCTGTAAATTTTCCTTATTTCCTGATTTTCCTCTAATTTTGTCTATATTGTTTTTGTTTATGCAAATTTTTTTAAAAAATTAATGGAATCAAAATTATACAGTTTGTATCCCACAATGTTCTCTTTGATCATACATTCTTCCCTTATTTATTGATATGGCAGGTAAATTTTTCCATGTTCCAGTAATTTGCTTATAGTATCAACCTTTTTGTCTAAATCATGACTCTATTTTTACCTTATTTTAGTGTACAGTGTGAGATTGTGGTCTGTATTTGGTTTCTCTCCAGTGATTTTCTACTTTTCTCATCAGTTTTTGTCAAATAGTGAATTCTTGTCCCAAAGACTCAGATGTTTGGGTTTATTAAAAACAAAGGAACAAATAAACAAACTAGGTCACTGTGGTCATTTATTACTATCTGTTATGTACTCAATCTATCCTACTTATCCACCACTTTATTTCTTAGCTAGTTCCACATTGTCATGATGATGACAACTTTATAATAGATCTTGAGATTTGATTCTGCTAAGTCATCTTCCTTCACATATTTTTCAACGATTCCCTTGTCAGTGTTGACCGTTGGTTCTTCCAGATTAATTTTGTCATTATTTTTCTGCCTCCATAAATTAATACTTTGGTACTTTTATTGGTATGCACTCAATAAAAATAGTTTGGGTGGAGTTGTGATTTATTTTTTGTTGCTGTGGCCTATCCATGATCTATTAATATTTTTCAAATTATAGTGTGAAGTGTTTTGTGATTGTGTTTACATAATTCCTGGGTTTGTCTTTATGGGAGCACGTCTAAATATTTTACATGGTCTATAGTTATTTTAAATGCAATTTCTCTTTCTATTTCTACTGGATTATGTTGGTAATATACAGATATGATAATGATTCTTCTGTTCTTTTAATCCCACAATTTTGTTAAAGTTGTTAATTATTTCAATTTTTTTAGTTTATTAGCTAGAATTTCCAACTATGACATCATATTATCTGCAGTGTTTTGTTTTCTCGTTGACTAATCTAGTTCTTTGAATCTCTTTTCCTTCAAGTATTACTATATCTTCCATTTCTAGACATTCAATAACATTCAATATTCAAAATATTCAATAGCAATGGTGATAAAGAGCAACCTTGCTTCACTCCTAATTTTATTGAAAAGACTTATAGCTTGTCCCCATTATAGAGAATGCTTGCTGGTGTTTTTAGACTTACTATTTTAAGGTAAGCTCCATTTATTTCTGTGCCTACTAGTGTTATTAATTGGAAGGAGTATTGTGTTTTGTCAAACTTGTTTTTCTGCCTCTATATAGAAAAAATTATGTTTTCGGGTGGTTTTATTATTTAAATGGTCAGTTATACTAATAACTTTCCTGATAATGAACCAGCCTTGCATTCCTAGTGTAAATCTTACCTGGTCATAATACATTTTTTGGTGATATATTGCTGTATTTTCCTTCTTAGGATTTCATTTAATTTTTACATATA
>CM053769.1:15383713-15394655 GCA_028658325.1 Potorous gilbertii | reverse complement strand
TATTTTTCTTTGGTTTAGATATCAGCATCATATTTGTACTGTAAAAGTAACTTGGTAGGACTCCTTGTTTGCCTATGTTTACAAATAGTTCATGCAATATTATAATTGTGTTATTTCAGTGTTTGGGGGACATAATTTCTTGTGAATTCATCTGGTTCTCAGGATATTTTCTTAGGGAGCTACTGACAGAAGTTCAATTTCTTTTTCTAAGATAGGGTATTTAAGTATTCTATTTCCTGTTCTGTTAATCTAGGCAATTTCTGTGTATATGTGTCTGTGTGTGCAAATATCCATCCATTTCACTTAGATTGTAAGGTATATTGCCATATAATTGGGCAAACTAGCTCCTAATAATTGCTTTAATTTCCTTTTCATTGGTAATGAATTCATCTTTTTCTGTTTTGATTCTGGGAATTTGATTTTCCTCTTTCTTTTTAAAATTTTTTCTTAGTTTTTTTCTTTTATTTTAAAAAATCTAATTAACCAATTATTTATATATTACAACCCCCAAACACAAAATAAAACAACTCCTGGTTTTATTAGTTCAATGGTTTTCTAACTTTTCAAGACTTCTAATTTGGTGTTTAATTGTGTATTTTTAACCTGTTCTTTTTGGTAGTAATTTTCAGTTGCATGTCCAATTCATTGATCTAATTTTTTAAATTTATTTTTATTATTTTGTTATTAATTTAAATATTTCAAGGTGTAAATTTTCCATTAAATACCTTAAGTTCCCATAAATTTTGATGAGTTGTCTCATCGTTCTCATTTACTTTAATGAAGTTATTGTTAGAATCTACGATTTGTTCTTTGACATACTCTTGGGAGACTAATATTTAAACCTTATTAGATTATAAAGAAGATTACGACCCTGCTCATTGGGTATTCTACATTTCACATTAGCTTGGTATAGTCTAAATAATCCTGTCTCATATATCTGCTGGTAAGAAGGCCAGAACTGGGCTAATCCTTCTTTTGGTGGCCATCTTCTCCAAGAACTTTGGGATATTTTCTGGAGTACTTCTTTTCCTGATATCATTTGACTCTGAACCAGGGGAATATAAGATTTCCAGAACTCTCCATCTTTCAATGTTGCTTCCCAGTCTATGCCTTTTAAATCTCTAGATAGACTCTCTTTAATCTGAAATTAGGAAAGAACACAAAAAATACAACCCAAATGCAACCTGAGACTTGCTAAAGCTAGACATGTGATTTAGATGCTATGTAAGCATAGCCACATGCAGTCTGGAGTGGAAGATGAGGCAAGTTGCCCCTTCCCTCATCCTCCTCTCAGGAAGTGGCTCAAAATTGTTCTGACATGATTTGTGTCTCTAAAGGAAGAAGATGTTGAAAGTATGGCACTTCTTTTTAAATATCTTCTGAGTCGTTAGTACTTTTGACTTTACCAAATAAGAGGACTCTTTATCATCTCATGTACAAATTCTTTATCTCAAAAATTGCAAAGCTTCTATGTCATCCCCTGGAACCAAGAATGTCAATTGAGTATTCTTTGTAATGATGGCCTTTGTTTCATCTCTATTGGCTTGCTCTTCCTGGGGATTCTCCCACACCAAGAAGAGTTATGTGCCTAGCACATTTATATAGTCTCCTTGGGAGTACATCAAAAGATATAAGATAATGAAGAAAAATTATCATCATCTTCTTTTGTTTTCCACAGAAGACAGAGATTGTAGAATAAGTGACTGACCCATATTCAGGGGAAAACAAAGTTAGAAAATTCTGCCCTGTTTAATTTTGGTTTTCATATTTTTTTTTCAAGAAAGAGAGATACTGGATGTATCCCTACATAGGAACATATTTCTCTTTTAAAAATTAAATAATAATACTAATACAAGGAGCTTATTAATGATTTATATTTATCATTTGTTTGATGTTTTTAACTATCAGATAAATCTCCTTGGGTACACATAGACTGAAAGAAAGAGCTCTGTAGGGAAAAGTAAGGGTATAATGCCCCCTGACAAATGAGATAGAAAATTGTTTCATTTCTCATGCAACAGAGCTTAAGAATTCCCTGCCAAGTGTATAGCAGCTCTTGGAGGAAGGTTCCCACAATAGTATCCCTTGGGAAGTCATTAAAGCTAGCATACTGCATCATAATGGCCAGCTCTAAAAAGGGGAAAAAAGTGTTTTTAACAAGGAGTAAAGACGTTAGTAATAGTTCTCTAAAGTACACAGAATAAGATGAAATGAAAGGATATCTGAATTAGAAACCTGAAAACCTGGATTCTAATCCACATCCAGATATTGATTACTTGATTGATCTTTGGAAAACTATCTTACCCAATTAGTTTCCTTTTATTTTTTGATAAAATGGTAGGGTTGAAATGGTTGACCTTTGATGTCTCTTCCAACTGTGTTTCCATTAATTTTTTTGTCCTGGTTTTCTCCTAGGGCATTTTCCTAGAATGCATCATCAAATAAATACCTTTTGTCTAACAAGTATTTGATAACAATACTGAAGTCTGCACCATTGGGGAGAGGTAACAAATCTATTGTGAAAGGAAAATTCAAATTCTAGTCATCTTTACTCCCAGAAATTTTATTATTAGATGAGGGATATGACAAAATCTTTTTCTAAAAAGAAAAATTCTGAACTGGGTTTCTGATAGAATAGTCTGTCTTTTCCAGCTCAGTAATATGTATTTCAATTACACTCTCTCATTCATGTGTTGTTACAATGTGAACAAGGAATCCACAATGAAAATCCTCAGAGACCAATGAACTCGAGATACAGGCTTTTCAGTCACTGGAGAGTCCTAAAGCTGAGATAATTTGACAGATCTTTCCAAAAGAAGACTATCTTGGTCTCCTTGGGGCCACATACATAGCATATGAATTACCATTGTCATTCAAGTCATCTGAAGGAAGTAAAGTGTACATATGGAAATTAAATGTTAGCTCCAAACACAGAGTGAAAGTAAATCAATAAAATTCCAGATTTACAGCATCTAGTTGCTTGCAATATTTTTTCCTTAACCTGGAACTTTGGAATTTGGCTACAATAATCCTAGGAGTTTATCTTTTTGGATGTCATTTTTAATTCTTTAAAAATTAGAACAGAACAGATTGAAGCTAATGACTTTATGAGAAACTAAGAAATTACAAAACAAAACCAAAAAAATGAAAAAATGGAAGATAATGTGAAATATCTCATTGGAAAAACAACTGACCTGGAAAATAGATCCAGGAGAGACAATTTAAATTTGTTTAAACAAGTTTCTTGAGTTCTATGACAATAAATATGTTTCAAAATCTCAGGAAGTGAAGAGCTTTTAATGATCCTATGAGGTCTTTTAGTGTCTCCCATAGAGATGGTGACCTATAAATCACAGATGTTTCAATAGCATTTGCTGGGTGAGCTGCTTCAAATAATATGAACATAAATAATGTGGTGATGTAAGTCTTTTAATTTCTGGCCTGAATTTGCCTAATTTGAAACAGAATTAAAAGAAGACATCTCTCTATTATCTCCTCAAAAGTGAAATCATTTTTCCCTTTCGTTCTGGTGAGGATTTTTTCATGGCTTAAGAATGTAAGTGAAGGGAGGATGGAGCCAAGATGGCAGAGTAGAAAGATGCACATATTCTAGCTCTTCCCCCACAGTCCATAAAATACTGTTAAGAATGACTCTCAACACATTCTAGAGCAGGAGAAGCCACAGAATGACAGAATGAAAGAGATTTCCATCCCAAGGTAGTGTGGAAGGCCAATAGAAAAGGTATATCACACAGGGCAAAGAGCAGAGCGCAGCCTACCCTTGGCCATGTGGCACTGGGAGGAACAAGACCAGAACAGGCCTCAGGGCAGAATCCCCACCAGCAGCTGACATTCTCAGATTCCTCAACTCACAAATGCCAAAGGTGGCTTCAAAGGTCAGTGATTTTTTTACCTCGGTGACAAGAGAGCAGGGTCCTCCCCTAGTCCTGGCCCCAGGTGGCAGTGGCAGCATCAGCTTCAACAACAGCAGCAGCAGCCTCCTTTAGTGTAGCCATCGGCCTAAGGCCCCTAGGGAAATTGAGTAGCTGATCTGAATCTCAGCCCTGAGCATTGTCCTGGGGCATGACGTGCTGGAGGTGGTTGTAGAGAGGGAATCCTACTACTCACATATTTGGGGCAGAAAAACTTTGGTAGCTCCAAGACTAGTGCACAGGCCTGTGATTGTGCCACCTTGGAGGAACTGAGAACTTACAGGTCCCCAGAGTATACCTTCTTCCTGACAAAGGAATCAAAAATCAAGTACAGTGAGAAAATGCCCCCAAAAGAGAAAAAAAATAAGACTCTAGAAGGTTACTGATCACCTCATGAAAGGGATCCTAAAAGAGAAACTCCTAGGAATATTGTAGCCAAATTCCACAGTTCCCAGGTCAAGGAGAAAATATTGCTAGCAGCTAGAACTAGATAATTCCAGGTTTTTGGAAATACAATCAGGATAACACAAGATCTAACAGCTTCTGCATTAAGGGATCAAAGGGCTTGGAACATGATATTCCAGAAGTCAGAGGAACAAGGCTTAAAACCAAAAATCACCAACCCAGAAAAACTGAGTATAATCCTTCAGGAAAAAACAATGGTTATTCAATGAAATAGAGGACTTTCAAGCATACTTGACCAAATGACCAGAGCTGAGTGGAAAATCTGACTTTCAAACACAAGAATCAAGGGAAGGATGAAAAGGTAAGGAGCAGGAAAGAGAAATCATAGACATTCTAATGCTGAACTGCTTACATTCACAAATGGAAAGATAATATTTGTAACTCTTGAAACTTTTCTCAGTATTTGGGTCATTGGAGGGATTACACACACACACACACACACACACACACACACACACACACACACACACATACACACACATATGAACAGAGAGCACATGGTGAGTTGAATAGGAAGGGATGATAACTAAAGAAATAAAATTAAAGGGTTAGAGAGGAATGTATTGGGAGGAGAAAGGGAGAAATGAAATGGGGCAAATTGTCTTACATGAAAGAGGCAAGAAAAAGCTTTTTCAATGGAGGAGAAAAGGGAGGAGGTGAGAGGGAAAAAAATGAAGGTTGCTCTCATCATATTTGGCTTGAGGGAATAACATGCTCACTCAATTTGGTGTGAAAGTCTATCTTACACTACAGGAAAGTAGGAGAGAGGGGGACAAGTGGAGTGGGGGGATGATGGAAGGGCAAATGGGAGGAGGGAGTAATTAGAAGTAAATACTTTTGGGGAGATTCACAGTCAAAAGAGAGAATAGAATAAATGGGAGCAGGATAGGATGGAGGGAAATATAGCTAGTCTTACACAACATGTGTATTTTGGAAGTCTTTTGCAAAACTACACATATATTGCCCATATTGAATTGCTTGCCTTCTCAATGGGCGTGGGTGGTGAGGGAGGGAGAAAAGTTGGAACTCAAAGTATTAGGAATGAATGTTGAGAGTTGCTTTTGAATAGAACTGAGAAATAAGAAATACAGGTAATTGGGTATAGAAAACTATCTTGCCCTACAATTAAAGAGAGAGGATGGGGATAAGGGAAGGGAGGGGTGTGATAGAAGGGAAGGCAGATTGGGGGAAGGGATAATCAGGATGCATGGTGTTTTGGGGTGGGGAAGGGGAGAGATGGGGAGAAAATTTGGAACTCAAAATTTTGTGGAAATGAATATTGAAAACTAAAAATAAATAAATTAACTTCATTTGAAAAAAAAGATAGGAAGTGAAAAGAAAATAAGAAAGTCAACTGAAGTTTGTATTGTCAGTAGGATTCACACCTGGCATCATCTTGATGAGTCTCTCCTTCACATATGTTTTTATATAACTTTGTTCCCTGCGCAGTAGCTTGAAGTCCCACCCTCCATTATGGACTCCCCTATGCCCACTTAATGGAAATTAATTTTGCTCAGACTAGAGACACATTCCAGCTAGTCTGTCTTATAATCATACATTCAATTTTATAGAAATACTTCAAAGGGTCAGGATCCACTAAAGAAACATACATTTGGGACTAACAGAGAAGTTATCACCTTTCCTATTGAGTGGACAGTTTCTGAGTAACAGTGTAACAGCACCTTGAAAAGTCCAGTTCCTTTGATTCTCCATGGCTTCATGGTTCAACATTATTCCTTCCATGGAGAGAGCTATGTGTATATTACTCTTCTGTCTCTAAGAGGTATGAATGCTTAGAAAATTGCCCTTTTCTTAATAGAAAACCAGATATTTGAATTCTCAATTCTAGGGCTACTCTTGGTGTAATTACCAAAGTTGGAACTCCCTCTAAATTTTGTCTTCTTTGGTTTAACAGATTAAATTCTGCTACAATCAGTAGATGCCACTATGTGGCAAGGTATACAACTCTGTTTGTGTGTGTGGGGGGGCGGTGTGGGTGTGTATGAGTGAATAGACCCATTCTTAGGAAAAACAAAAGTGTTTTTAAATGCATAAAAATAAAACATATGTGATTAAAAAGGAAACTCATTATAATAAAATATATTTAACTACATATTGCAAGAACAAATGGCAATTTTTACAAAAATTTCATGGACTCCAGGCTAAGAACTCTTGGCTTAGTGGTTAAAGATTTAAAACAAAGTAAAAAGTAAAGGATGCTCACTCCTCTGGTCACTTTTCTGACATAAGATCTTTCTTTTCCCACTGAGATGAGCTATTCCTCAGTTACTACATGCCCCCCATGGGTTGTGCTTGAAAAGAAACCAGTGGGGTAGGAGGGGGCTCAAGATAATAGTATTTCCTACCAAATCCTTCCAACTCACTAAATGAGAGTTTTTATTAACCTGAAGGGTAGATAGAAAAAGTTTAGATTCAGTTTTAATTGTGCCTTTGGGTATTTTATCAAAAGTTACTGTATCAGCAAGAGATAGAAAGAGACCTAACATTTCAAGTTCCTGTAGACTGTGTGAGAGTCTATTTGCCAAAACAAACCCAAGGATTATATGAACACAATTACAAAACACTTTTCACACAAATACAGTTAGGTCTAAATAACTGGAAAAACATAAGTTGTTCAAGGGTAAGCCAACCTAATATAATAAAAATTAAAATTCTACCTAAATTAATTTTCTTATTCAAAGCCATACTAATAAAACTACTAAAAATTATTTTATAGAACCAGAAAAAAATATCAAAATGTATGTTGAAGAACAAAAGTTCCAAAATATCAAGGGAGTTAATGAAAAGAAACGTTAGGGAAGGTGGCGTAACCATACCAGATCTCAAATTGTATTATCAAATAGCAATCATCAAAATGACTTGGTACTGGCTAAGAAATAGAGAGGTAGATGAGTGTAATAGGTTAGGTACACAAGACATGGCAGTAAATGTCTATAGCAGTCTACTGTTTTGATAAACCCAAGAACCCCAGTTTATGGGATAAGAATTCACTTTTTGACAAAAACTTCTGGGAAAACAGGAAAATAGTGTGGCATAAACTAGGCATAGACCAATGACTGACACCATAGAGCAGAATAAAGTTTAAATGAGTTATACAATCTAGGTATAAAACCTGATGCTATAAACAAAGTAGGGGGGCAAGAAATAGTTTATTTGTCAGATTTATGGAGAATGGAGGAATTTATGACAAAACAAGAGAAAGAACATTTTGAAATGCAAAATAGATCTTTTATTACATCAAATTGAAAAGTTTTTACACAAAATCAATGGAACCAAGATTAAGAGTGAAGTAGAAAAGTGGGAAAGAATTTGTACAACAGGTGTCTATGATAAAGGCTTCTTTTCTAAAATATATAGAGAAATGAGTCAAATTTATAAGAATACAAGTCATTCCCCAATTGACAAATGGTCAAAGGATATGAACAGGCAATTTTCAAAGGAAGAAAGTAAAGCTGTCTATAGTCACATGAAAATATGTTATAAATCACTATTTATTAGAGAGATGAAAATTAAAACAACTCTGAAGTACCGCATCACACTTATTTGACTGGCTAACAGGATGAAACAGAAAAATGATAAATATTGTAGAAGATGTGGGAGAGTTGGAACACTAATTGAGTATTGATGGAGCTGTGAGCTGATCCAACCATTCTGGAGAACAATTTGGAACTATGCCCAAAGGGCTATAAGAAAGTGCACATCCTTTGACCCAGAAATACCACTTCTAGGGCTCTTAAGAGATCATAAAGAATGGGAAAGAGATTCCATGTATACTACATATATACACACATACATATGTGTGTGTGTATACACATATATATGTATATACATACATATATATACATATATGCGTGCACACACACACGGCAGTTCTTTTTGTAGTGGCTCTTTGTGTACCGGAAATCTAGGGGATGCCCATTAATTGAGGAATGACTGAACAAGTTATGGTATATGAATTTAATGGAATACTATTTTGCTGTAAGAAATGACAAACAGGTGGCCATCAGAAAATCCTGGAAAGACTTATATGAACTGATGCTGATTGAAGGGAGTAGAACCAGGAAAACATTATACACAGCAATAGCCACAGTTTGATGGACTGTTTTTGACAGACTTAGGCCTTTACAGCAATGCAAGGACCTAAAACATTTCCAGAGGATTCACGGTGCAAAATGCCATCCACATTTGGAGAAAGAACTATGGAATTGAAATGCAGAATGAAGCAGACTATTTTCTCCCTTGTTTTTGTTTTTCTCTTAATTTCTCCCATTCATTTTAATTCTTCTATTCACCATAACCAATGTGAAAATGTATTTAATAGGAATGAGTGTGTAGAACCCATCTAAGATTTAATGCTATGTTGGGAAGGGAAGATGGAATGAGGGAAAAAAATTTGAAACTTATAGAAGTGATTGTTGAAAACTGAAAACAAATTAATATATTTGGGGGGAAAAAGAAAAAAATGTGTGTTTGAGTGTCTCCCCCTTCAGCATAAAAACCTGTATTCTCTGCATAACAATATCAATTTTTTTTCTTTTTTCCTTGTACCTTTCCTCTTTTCACAAATAATTTTGGACACATATCACAAGCTTTAAGACTAGGCATAATTTTACACTAAAATGTTAAATTCACAAAGGAAATACTATTGATATAAATTGTAAACACTTCAGAACACAAGGGACATGCAGGTCAAATTTGGGAGAGGCAGCTGAGGGGAGTAGGAATTCAATTTTCACAGCATTCCCAGAATGCCAAAAGCCAGCAGGTTCTCTCTTCCAAGTCCTGAGTAGGCATGAAAGAGCAGCAGAGGAATTCATCTGAGTCCCAGCAGGAAAGCCATGGCCATTTCTTGCATTATTCATATTCAGTCCCTCTTACCTTCTCTCAGTAGTAACACCATCATTGTTTTAGCTCCTATCATACTGCCTTGAGCTGCAGCTCCTCAAGACACCCAATAAAAACTACTTAGTGTAAGCACAGGTGATGCATCTGAAAACAAAGTCTTTGACCCAGTCATCAGTATCACTAGTTCTCATCTGATTTTTTTTAAATCACTTAGGGGAGCTGTCTGTTTTCAACATAGTTCCTAGGAATCATGCAACTGTTCTTCAGTGTCTCCCTGATCTTTAGGGAAATTTGTTACAATGTTGGGCTATACTAGGATCTTATTGATGCAGTTTAAGAGGTTCAGGGACCCCCTCAAGAACTGTAATACTGGACAGGGTTGTCTGGAATGAATTCACACACCCAAACAATCTTTAAGTGAAGTATATTGTTAATGTTTTCCAGCGGTCAAAAGTTTTTAAGGAACCTATCACCTTAAAGGGGTACAGTTAAAGTTTATATAAGATAAACTATAATAAAACATGTGCCAAGTATGTTAACTAGGAAATATGGGATGGGATTAGGGAGTGGTTAAGGAGTGATCAGTTTTTAAAGGAACATGCACTTTAAAAAAAAGTTTACTACACAGGCATTTTACCTAGAATTCACTGAGAAAAGCTCAAGGTGGAGCCACAGGGAGGTGCGATTTTAGACATGCTAAGTCACTAAGTTAACTGGAAGTCATGAGCTGACTGAGAATTGACCACCCATCAATTTCTTGTTTGGTGAGAGTTGTAGAGAGTGTCCATATGTTTAAAGCATAGGATAAAAACAATGAGGAGTATAGGATGGATACAATGAGGCAGAGAGTTGGTGTATATATAATCCAGGGTGCACAGAGAGCATCTTTATGAGCCAATACAAAGCCAGTTCATGGTAATAATTCTTACTGGTTCAGTTTGTTACTGTACCAGGGAGAGAGAGAAATGTTTTGCTGGGGACCGCTCATGAGTAAATGCTAGGCATAGTGTCCTTGGCCTGGGGAGAAGCTGCCAGGGAGAGTGTTTTGAAGCTAGGGAGAAATCTGATTTTGGAATTGGGGTCCAAGCACAAGCATTCAAGGCCTCTATCAATACTACTTAGAAATCTTCTCTCCATTAACCAGGAGGCTAGGATTTAGGGCTTCCATTATTCAGGAATTTAATTCTCAGGCCAAATGAGTGAGTTAATTTGTCTCTTCTTTCAAAGGTACCTTTATCATGTCTTGAAGAAGAGGTATCAAAAAACTTGTCTACATTTGCATGCCAGCAGCACTGTAGAGTGGATTAAAGTAGCTTAAAATAGATAGTGGCAATATATAGCTTTCTAAGTCAATACGCCACCGTTAGGGACCTTTACCTTCAATTTTTTTTACCACTTTTCTATTTAAATATGGCACCACTGTCCTAGGGAGATCCTGCTTCTTTCTGCTAAACTTTCAAGATCTCTTTGACAGAAGGATGGAAATCAAAAGGTGAAGTCAATCTGTGAGCTCCTTTTCATAGGACTACCAAGAAGGGTGAATTATTCTACAACATATTCATGCTCCCAAAGTTTATCTTGCTTGATAGAACTTCTTTTTGTGGCAGGAAAGAGCACACCATTTTAGTAGAGTAGGTGATGTACATACTTTAGAGAAAAGAAAGACGTTCAACTCTGTT
>CM053769.1:15352899-15383613 GCA_028658325.1 Potorous gilbertii | reverse complement strand
GTAATATACACATGAATGTATTTACATGCACCTATATATACACATATATTTACATAGCCATGTATTTGTGTGTTTATATATACATATGAGTATTCATATGTGTAATTTCTATGTACATATGTTTTATTCTAGCCTTTTCCCCATAGAAAACAAACTATTTGATAACAGGGACTGTTTGACTTTTTGTGTTTGTATTCTCAGGACCCAGTACAGTGTCAGACATATAGGAGGCTACACTGGTGATTGTTTGGAGGACAGTCAGACCTAAGGCAGCCATAAAACAGAACTGAGGGTGGAATGTCAAGAGTAATGTCCAGGTTGCTGTAGGGTAGGACCAAGGGACAACATCCATCAGTGGAGAGAAGGACCCAAAACACTTTCTGGAAACAGAGAGGTGAGAGCTATTCCAATGAGGAAGAGCTCCCCAAAGGGAGCTGTTCAGAATGAAAACCCAAGAAAGAGACATGAAGTGAAGGAGGGAAGTCTTTTGCCCTTTTGGGACTATATCCAGGACAGCATTGTAAATCAGAAGGATGTTTTTTTTTTTCATTTCTGGGGGGGAATAAAAGGTGGATGGTAAGAGTGCGTGTATAGGATAGGGATAGGCATTTCTTGAATCTCATTAAACCCAGGTAAATATTATTTTTACGTAAATTCAACTGTCCTGTATTTTGCAGCCTTCTAAACTTGGGTTTTAAAGAGCGCTTACCTATTTGCCAAACTTGATGCTTTCTTTATGAATTTGCACAAACTCTTTCCCATATTTGGAAAATACTCTTTCTTAATCTCTGCCATTCAGGTACTTCACTTTCCTTTCAAGTCTTAGCTTAGTTATCAGTTCTGATGGAAAGACTTTCCCAATCCTTACGCCACTGCTATAATTCGCTGATGTTTTAGTTCTCATTTTTACCTAAAATACTCATTTGTTCATGTGAGTATATTGTTTGTCTATAGTGTGCCCAGGTGTATATCATGTTCTGCAGAAGAATATAAGCTACTTTTGGTCAGGTAGTTTTTATCCCCATTTGCTACCATAGACATTTTAACATAGTTGGTACTTATGTTAAAACTATTACTTACTGAATCAGATTGAATGTGGAGAGAGACAGAGAGCGTGAGACAAACACACAGAGAGAAGAGATGGAGAAGAAAGGATTGAAAAGAGAAGATGGAGATAGGAGAAAAGAGAAAAAGAAAAGAGAAAAAAAACCTGTTGTATAGCACAATGAGACAATAATTTTGAATTTTCCTGTTCTAGCATTACAGATTGAGATAAGAAATATTTTCATAGCATTATTAGAATGATTTTACTACTAAGTTATATGATGCAAGTTATTAAAACATTTCATAAAAGGCATTTAATTACCCCCACCACCACCACAGTGCAACCTGCCTATAGAACAAAATTTCTCTGAATTTGTGAGGTCAAATTACAGGTTGGATTCCCCCAGAACTAGAGGGAATAGTTTGGTCTGTTGTATAGAATATTCCTACAGTCAGTAAAATATGAAATATTACTTTAATTTAGATGTATTTGATGATAGGCAGCAACTACTGGCAGAAAGTAATTGACACACCCAATAGCTTTCCTTCCTGAACATAAAATTTGATAGGTATTTTGCATAGTATAATTAAGGTATGAAAAATTTCTATCTTAAACCAAATTGAAGGTTTTGTTACAGTTTATGTGAATGATTTCACATGAGCTATTAAGGTAATTTTGCCTTTTGCATACTTAGTATGATTGTATAATGTTATTTGTATTTAAATCATACATTTTAGTATAAATCCTTAGTTGCTAAGGTTTTTACAAGGTGTTCCTTCTGTTGTTACATCTATTTTTTCAAGTCCTCTGAAAAATATGTAAGTGCTAGTGGAAGACAGGTGGCTTCCATTTTATGTAATAGATCTATTGATACAAGCCTGTTCACACTCTTTTCTACTAAATCAATTTAAATGTGCCAGTAGAAATATTTATAAAATTAAATATTTTGATAAGTTCATTTCCAAGGAAAAAGAGACTGCAACTAGAATATTGTGGTCTGTTCAATCACATATGAAATTTATTCATCTCATAGCACTCCATTTTAGTGAGGGTATTAATTGTGTGAATACTCTCAAAAGGAGATTTTCCAGAATAGTGAGAAGACTTGAGGTTCATTCATATGAAGACCAGTTAAAGCAAATTGGGAGTGTTTAGTCTAGAAGCAAGAAAGGTTATATTATGAGTTGTGGTCACTATTTTCAAATATTTGAAAGATTGTTATATGAAAGAGATAATAAACTCATTCTTCCTGGACCCATAGGGCAGAATAAGGAGGAGTGTATAGAAGTTGTAGAGGGAAAAAGCAGATATTAGTTTAGTTTAAAGAAGAATTTCCCCTAAATTAAAACTTACCTAAGAAGAAAGCTCCCCAGCACTTGAAAATCTATCAGGAGCTGTGTAACTACTTGTCAGGAATATTAGAAATAATATTCCTAGTAAGAAAACTAGCATTATAAATCATCATTGAGGCTTCATCCTATTATGAGATTCTGGGATTCAAAAAATACCCCTTAATTTATTTGCTTTTCCAATTAAAAATTTTATATACTGCATTTTCATATAGAAGAATGCATCTATAAATTGTTGGATTTTTCTTTGTTTTTTAACTTTTTTTGTCTCATTTAACATTTGGATTTTCAGAAGTAACAATGTGGCTTTATATTTAATTCCATCCTGTATTAAGTCATTTCCCTCTTCCTTTTCAATGTACACATGGTTTATATTTAATTATCTATGGTTAAATAGGAGGTAGCTAAGGTTGCTCAGTGGATAGAATGGCAGGCCTGAAGTCAGGAAAACTCAGCTTCCTGTATTCAGATCTCATCTCAAACACTTATTTACTAGTTGGGTAATCCTGAGTAAGTCACTTAATCCTGTTTTCCTCAGTTCCCTCATCTATAAAATGAACTGGAGAAGGAAATGGCAAACCAGCCCAGTATCTTTGCCAGGAAAACCCCAAATGGGATCACAAAGAGTCAGACATGACTGAAAGATGACTGAACAAATCTCCTTTCTAGCTCAGCTTTCCCTAACATAAAGCTGCTGCATATCTTAAGAATATAAACTAGTATTACCCTTCACCTGTGGACAAGGAAGGCAAGTCTGGTAAAAAATATTAAAAACATTGTAAGATCACATTTGTTAGAAATTAATTTAGATTATTTTATATTGAAGTAATCACCTCCTTTAGAATTTACAAAATATTTTTTTTACAACTTTATGAAGTAAGGATTATTCTCAATTTTTTTTTTTGGATGAAGATGATGGCTCAGGATGAGAAGTATCTCACCAAAGTCAGGCGGTTAATGCATAGCTGAGCCAGATCTTCTGACTAATAGTTCACAGTGTTCTCCATGGTACCATTCTCTCTTTCAAGAAAGGCATCCATTAGAAATGTAGTATGGTGGTGGTTATGAGGGAAGTCAGGACTGCATTTAGCAATACTTGTGACTGTTCTGGTTTTTGTTTGTTTGTGTTTGGCTTTTGGGGGCACCAGGTCTTGTCACTATGTCTAATTTCCATGTAAAGGAATCTAGGTTTCATTTGTTTTAGGTGGAGCCGATCATGGAGTTTAGGAACTTAGTGAGAAATCCTCAGCCTGGTGTTAAAAATGTAGTGATAATAAATTATGAGTCGAAACCATTAAAATTAAATAACTTCATTTGAGGAGTGAAATGAAAAGGTTTTAGCCAAACTTGTTTTTCCTTAACCACATTCTGGGATTTCAAACATTTGGAGCATGTTTTCTTATGATTTTCTTAGTAACAAAGATTCACACCTAATTTGACATGATTTCTTTGGCAGTTAATAACAACATGTTAGGTAGTTTCATGAGTCTGCAAACTAAATAATGGTTGTATTGGGTGTGAAAATAGGGATATTTAAATGCATAAGGAAACTTAAATTTCATCCCAGTGGCCATGTAAATAGAATTCTGATTCTCTTATAAATTGCAAGTGCTTTCTTGTGTATACACATGGTAAAAAAAATCTAGCTATGCATCCATATAGATAGCTCATTATCATATTTCACAATACCCACTGCATGTCTATCATCCACTTAGCAAGTTCATTAGAATACTTACTTTGTTTTATCAACAGCAAAGCAAGTTGAAAAATAAGTCTCATTTATCAGTATTTATCCCATGAGGTTAAAGACAGCTGTATTGATGAGACCTATTTAAAATTACATCTCCACTTATTTTGATAAAAAGCTTTTAAGTGTAAACCTTCTGTCAAATAAAATCTCCATTCAGAGCCTCATTACCAGTATAAATTCAATAGTAGACAGATTCAAGAGAAAAAAAGGCTCAGAGAAAAGGGATCACATACAACGGGCATCTAAAGGTTGAAGGACAATTAATTTTCTCCAGAAGGCTTTGACCTTTGGTGCAACAATCTTTAATTACGATTTATGCCTTTTGTTAAAAAAAAAAGTTTACCTAGAATTTCACCACAACAAACAAACAAACAAAATCTAGAGGTATTTCTTTAATAAAACCAAGATAAACCTTCTGAACACTTTTAGAAAGTGTATGTGACTTGTCAATATTCAGCTTATGCCATAAAGCTAATTTATATTCAGAAAGCAGGTTTTAAAAGACCATGATAGTCTATTCTCATCATTACCTATCTCTCCTTGCTAGCTTTAGGGTAGAATTTGTTAATTTCAACATTAGTCAGAATATTCAAAACTGCTGGGTTGTTGTGATGGTTAAACTTTCAAAAAGTAAAGGAGGCATTTCATGGGCCTTGGAAAACATTGGGCCTACATGTCAGGGAGCTATAATCTGGAAATTGAAGGTGCCCACTTGTTAATATCCTAAAGTAAGGCTTTCTTTAGATATGGAATAATGAAAAAATAAGTATTGTTAAATTAAAGGATACTTGAGGACAAAGACATATCTTGATTTATTTTTATACATTTCCAAGTGCCTGTAATAGCATATTACATATAGTAGAACTGAATAGATGTTTGTTGCATGAATGAGTTGAATTAATAAATGGGACCAACTCACAACCTACTCACCTAAGCTTGGATAGTAGAATCAGAAGTAGAATTTTACCTTACACATTTTCTAGTCATGTGACTCTTGGAAAACCATTTGAACATTTACCTCTAGCTTTCTCATCTTTAAAATGGGGGTAAAATATCACAAGATGGTGGTGATGATCAAAGGAGATGTATACATAAAGCACTTTGCTAATCTTAATATGCTCTACAAATATTATTATTGAAGAGCAAAAAAATCTCTATTAATAAAACATCACAAATACTGAAAGTAATAGTGAAAGAATGAGAGAATTAGAAAATATAAGAAGGATTCATCAAATAAGACCAAAATGAAAATTTGAGAACCAAGTCCAAGAGAAAAATCTAAAAACCATTTGAGGCAAAAAGAACACAGATCCCACGGAGCCAGAAGCTTCAATTGAAAGTGATACGGACAGACATGTCTGTGATTAATCTAATGGTTTCAGCTGTCAGGGCACCAAGAAGAAATTTGCCTAGAAACCAAAATGCATGGTTGAAACCTGACTCACAATCGTTGCTAGAATATAAATGCCTTGCCAGGAACAGTGAACTACTGTGCTGTTCTCTTGAGCTACTTCCTTAGACATATCTTCCCATAGACAAATTATCAAAATAGATGGAACCTTAATAAAATGAGAATATAGATCCGTTATTCTTAATATTTCCTGAACACACATGAAGTATATATGTGTACAGATTATATATAGATATGTGAATGAAGGCATATATATGTATCTATCTTTCTGTCCACGTCTTTTTAAACATGGTGATCTAAAGCTGGCATTTGTCCCAAGCCCCTCAAGACTTCTAGGTGATAACCTGTAGGGGCAGAGCCAACTCTCAAGAGAAAAGAGTTCCTAATACCTTTTGCTTGTGGTGCTAGTTCAGGATGCATATGCTCATAGTCTTTTTATGAAAAAATCCTGTGGGATGCATATGCTCATAGTCTTTTTATGAAAAAATCCTGTGGTATGATCTGGACCCCCTGAATTAACAATCTTCTGATCCTTTTTGACTCTCTTTGGGCTAAATCAGAGCCCCTGAGTTTGCCCTGAAGATTCATTTGCCATAGCTCTTTTGATGGAGAGACTTGAAAAAAATCATCTTTTGTAATAGGGATTAACAGCTTAAATAATAATCCCTAGAACCATCTATTTCATTACACTTTTATTAATTTCATAGGACTGAGCTGGAAGCAGTCTTAGATTTCATCTATTGAGGGCTCACAATAATGCAAAACTGTAAGCTCTAAATGCTTTCAATTTTTTCCTGTTCATGGCTCTTTGTGCTGCTGCTTCAAACTCTGAAACTGGAATGTTTAGTTCTTTCAGTTGTTGTTCAATGGAGAGGCATAAGAACATTATACAAACCTCTTGGCTTCATTATCCCTTTGCCTTCTATCCATTTTCTCCCTGCTTCTATTTTCTACTAATCTATACTCACTTGGTTTTCCACAATAGGTTACCTCCATCTAGTTAGCTTTCACCAAATTTCCTCTTTTTTCCCCTTGTTTCTTTCCAATTAATGGTCCCATCGTGTGATGTCTTCAGATTATAGGAGTGATGATGAAATATAATAGCTTCCATTTACATAACACTTCACTTGCAAAGCATTTCCAAAATAACAACCTTTTGAACCAGAATAGAAATATCATTAGCCCAAATGGATGAGCAATCCAAGTTTCTAAGAATTAAAGTGATTTGCTAGTAGTCAAATTGCTACTAATTATCTGAGATAGGATTCAACCCCCTGAGTACAAATCCACTACTTCTATTATGTCATTCTGCCTCTCACTAATAATCTTAGTATTTTTATCATTCCTTTAACCAGCTCTGTACCCAAGCTTCCAATAACCCCGGGAAAGTACACTAGATATGTAACTATAGTCATTAGCTTGTTAGGGTTTCTTTTAAAATGTATTTCTAACAAAACTCATTTGACCATTTCAGTGTGTTTGTGGGATATTCTTCAATACAAAAAAAGGCATGGGATATTCATGAAAAACAAATTTGAGTTTTATAGATTAAGAATTTGCCCAGGTCCTGAGATTATGCTTAGGTCCAAGGGATATTGTTTAGATATGATTTTTTTTTAAAGTAGTCATTCTGTTTCCTGTAGAAGAGACCAATATAGCTTGATATAACTTGGGAATTGGTATGGCAGTGGATGAGTGAGAGAGTGGGGTGAACTGAAAGGAGACATGAATGTTGATGATCTAGGAACCATCCAGGGCTTAGATTAAATATACCTGGAGCTTTTAGATTGTGTTTTCATTTTCATTCCTACATTATTTTTTCTTCTGTTTTCCTGCACAAAAGACCTAAATTCCTTCAAGACATCACTCAGGGTAGAAAGGGAAAAGAGCTACATTTGATTTTGCCTCATTCTTTCCTGGCAGAAACACAAGAAAAGCAGTAAGTGTTTTCCTAGCTCAGGCCTTTAATTTGCCTGATCTTCTATTAGTCTTTAGTAGTTTCATTTCAAACACTCTGATAAAGTTTATTTAACCAAGATTAGTCTAGATTTGGAGGGTATCCACGGAGGAGGAGGAAGGTCTGATTGACCATTTGGTAAGTTTCAATTTTGTAATCAATAGGTTGTCTCACCATACAATAAAAAAAAGCAAATATTTTCCCTGAATGGTCAGGTTACCCATTAATCTCTCTGAATGAATAACTATCTCTAGAACAATTTATAAGGCCAGGTCATGCCACAGTTTCTTAGGAAAGACTTTAATAAGGTCTTTAGCTGGATTCTTTAATAAGGAGTTTGTATTTGTCCTTCAGTGAGTGTGGTTTTGAGCCTAAAAGACTAACTTTTCAACTGATTAAGTTAAATCTCTTTATTTATATATTTTTATCGCTTACAATCCCTTTTCATTGTGTGAAAATAAAACTAGTTCATGCCAGATAAATGTTTGTACTCTGTATTTCTTTTTTACCTTCTTCCCTCTTGCTGGGGAAGATGTGTGAGACCTGAATCAAAGGTTTGTCAAGACCTGAAGAGAAAACTGATCTGGAACACTAGAAAACCTAGTTATTTTATTGGGGAGATAGATAGGCCAAAAGTAATGAGGCCAGGATGAAATGTAAAGGCAAATAAGGAAAAATAGTGGTCAGTACCTCTGTGCCCTCAGCTTAGCGATACCTGGTATGAAAGCAATTTTAAAAATTTCCTTTTGAATTCAAAATGCAATAATTTGTGTAAAGGAATTGCCAGCCACCAGCCTCTTGGACGGCATTCACTGGTCACGACTTAGGTAAACTGAGGGGAGACTGGTAAGACATGAACAAGATGGCACTGGGAGGAAGGGTTCCACCCTTGTTTTGCTCAAGATTATTTTCCCGGGCTTTTCTGAGAACAAAGAAGCCAAAAATGTTTTTCTTTCTTGGGGCTACATGTCCGCCCTGGGCAGTCCTGGCTTAAGATAAACTACTTCCTTGTAAGGGCAAACTACTAGCTGATAGGTTCAATTAGGGCACTGGTGTCAGCTCACTGCTTCAATAAACAGAGTTCTTACTATCTTGTCTCCCCCTCAGTCATTGCTTACAGCTATACTCCACCAAGGCCTGCAGACCTCTGCTGGTCAGATAAGCCTGTGGGCCCGAGAGATCAGGCCCAAACTCCCGGGGTCCCTAACAAACTTGGTCCTAGGGAAATTTGCAGATTTGTCTCCTTATTAAGACCTAACATGCAAAAAACATTATGAGTCGAAACTAAGCTTTGACTAAAGAAAATCTCATCCCTTTAAGATCCTTCTCCATTCCAAGGAGTAAGGCCATTTTGATCCATTCTTCTCCATTCAGAGTAGATTGCTAGGATTGATCATAGGGACAAGACCTTTACTATCATTGATTTAGAAGGTCAAGGAAGCAGCTGACTAGTGGCTATTATTTTGGAATATTAACCTCAAAACATATTATGACCAAAACTTATTGGGTAAGATTTCTATGATGATCCAACCAAGAAGACTGAACAATGAGCAGGAAGGAGAAAAATCAGGAAAGATAGATATGACTTGACCAAAAAAGGAGCAAGCATTTGTGAGAAGGGGAACTGTTTGACAATGTAAAGGGCTGTAGAGAGAGAAGTACGGTGGGAATTGAAAAAAAATACTTAATTTGATTTTACACTTAAACTATTACTTAAACTAAGTAATGCCTTAAGGGAATCTAAATCATACTATATGGCTAGCAAGGGACAATTATAAGCTGGAGAACATCCAGAGGAATACCCCCAAAATGGAAATGACCTTGAGTACATATTATATGAAGATGTATTAAAGAAATTATGTGTATTTGGGGTAGAGAAAACTTGGAGGCCAAGTCATGATAGCTGCATTTAAGAATTTGTAGGCCTATAAAATGAATATTAGATACTAGTTATTAGACCTATTCTATTTGATCTCTTAGGACAGATACAGGGAAAGGGGGTGAAAGTTACCAAAAAAGTAAATATAGGCTTGATTTCAAGAAGGAATTCCTTCCTATTAATTAGAGCTATTAAAAGTAGAATCAACCAGTTCAGATTGTTGGGGGTTCCCGCTGATAAGGGTTCTTCAAACAGTGGCTAGATGATTTCTTTCTTTAAAAAAATTATTTATTTATTTTTAGTTTTCAACATTCATTTCCACATTTACAGATTTTGAGTTCCAAAATTTCTCTCCATCTCTCCCCTCCCCCACCCCACAACGCCTTGCATTCTTATTACTCCTCCCAATATGCCCTCCCTTCTTCACAGCTCTCCCTTCCCTTATCCCCATATCTTCTATTTTCTTGTACGGCAAAATATATCTCTGTATCCCATTACTTGTATTTCTTATTTCTCAGTTACATGCAAAAACAATTCTCAACATTTATTCCTAAATCTTTGAGTTCCAACTTCTCTCCCTTCCTCCTTCCCCACACATCCCCACTGAGAAGGCAAGCAATTCAATATAGGTTATATATGTGTAGATATGCAAAACACTTCCATAGAAGTTATGTTGTGAAAGAATAACTGTATTTCCCTCCATCCTAACCTGTCCTCCATTTATTCTATTCTCTCTTTTGACGTTGTCCCTCCCCAAAAGTGTTCACTTCTAATTACGCCCTCCTCTCATTTGCCCTCCCTTCTATCATCCCCCATACATCCCACTGATTCCCTTCTCCTGTATTTTCCTGTAGTATAAGATAAATTTTCATAGCAAACTGAGTGTGCATGTTATTGCCTCCTTAAGGAAATTTCTTCCTCTCACCTCCACACTTTCCTCCTCCATTGAAAAAAAGATTTTTCTTGCCACTTTTATGAGAGATAATTTGCCCCATTCCATTTCTCCCTTTTTACTCCCAATATATTTCTCTCTCACCCCTTAATTTTATTTGTTAGATATCATCACTTCCTATTCAACTCACTTCCTGTCCCCTCTCTCTGTACATATGTAATTGCTCCAACTACTAACTACTGAGGAAAATCTCAAGAGTTACAAATATTATCTTTCCATGTAGGAATGTAAGCAGTTCAAGTTTAGTAAGACCCTTATGATTTCTCTTTCCTGTTTCATGTTTTTTTTTTATTTTTCATACCTTTTCACACTTGTCTTTATTCTTATGTTTGAATGTAAATTTTCTATTCAGCTCTGGTGTTTTCATCAAGAATGTTTGAAATTTCCAGTTCCAGGAAAAAAATATGTTGGAGTGATCATTAAATGCTATGTTCCTCCCTTTGTTGACCTTGACGAACTCAGAGTATATCTCCTCAGGAAAAACCATGGAACAGTGGGAGCAGCAGAAGGGATAAACAGACCCTTAGCCCATGAGGCTAGAAAGATGGCTGAGGAGGGTTCATCTTGCTGTGGCCAAAGGTAACAAGTGTAGGATCAGGGCTGTCCCAGACAGCCCAACCTCAACAAACCAGGAGAAAATCCTGAGCCCTAAGGAGGTAAAGCCAGCAACTGGCAATTCCAGGACCCCAGGTGTTCCTCAGCACCTCAGGGAACATGCTAGTCCACACAGCTGAGCATGCCTATGCTTTAACTCAATAGAGTCAAAGTGAGTCCTGTTGCCAGACTAACTCTCCCCCACACTGAATAAGCTCGGGGAAACTGAAAAAAGACCTCACCTGGCCTCTGTTTCCAACACCTACCAACTCAGCATCAGGTAAGTTGCAACATTTTAGCTTCTATCAGAAAGAACCACAGGCCACAAAACACAAAGCCTCAAATTTTAGTCACAAGAACTGTGCGACAGAGCTCCTTGATACAGATGTACAGATCTTCTTTAAAAGTCAGGAAAAGGGTGATTATCATGAGGAAGAAGCAAAGCAGAAAAAAAAACACCATAGAATCTTTCTATGGAGAAAAGGAAAAAAGCACAAAGAGCAAAGGGGTCAGCATTGAGACTGTAATCCCATCTGAAACTTCAGAAGGGAATATGAACTGGTCTGAAACACAAAGAGCCTTGTTGGAAGAGCTCAGGAAGGATTTTAAAACCCAAATTAGAGAAATAGAAGAAAAACTAACCAATAACATTAAAAATATAAAAAGAAATCACAGAAGAATTTAAAAGGACAATTGGACAAATGACAAAAGAAGTACAAAACCTAACAGGTGAAAATAATTCTTTGAAAGGAAAAATTGGACAGATGTAAAAGGAGATGCAAACAGTAACTAAAGAAAACAATTTGATAAAAATTAGAATTGGGCAAGTAGAATCCAATGACTCTATGAGACATCAAGAATCAGTCAAACAGAATCTAAAGAATGAAAAGATAGAAGAAAATGTAAAATATTTAATTGGAAAAGAAATTGACCTGGAAAATAGATCGAGGAGAGAAAACCTAAGAATTATTAGTCTACCAGAAAGCCATGATGAAAAAAGAGCCTGGACAATATCATCCAAGAAATCATCAAGGAAAATTGCCTAGAAGTACTAGAGCCAAGGGCAAAATAGTCATCAAAATAATCCTCTTTTCAATTCCTGAAAAGGACCCCAAACTAAAAACACCAAAGAATATAGTTGACAAATTCCAGAACTATCAAGTGAAGGAGAAAATACTGCAGGTGGACAGAAAGAAACAGTTTAAATATCCAGGAACTACAGTCGGTATCACACAGGACCTTGCACCTTCTACATTGAAAGATTGAAGGAATTGGAATATGATATTCCCTCTATTCCCTAAGGCAAAGGAGCTGGGACTACAATGAAAGTCTTAATTACCCAGAAAATTTGAGCATAATATTTCAGGCAAAGAGATGGTTATTCAATGAAATAAGGGACTTCCAGATCTTTCTAATGAAAAGACCAGAACTCAATGGAAAATTTGATCTCCAAATGCAGGTCTCAAGAGAGATATAAAATGGCAAACAGGGGGGAAAAAAAACTAACTTGTTACACAATATAGGCAGACTGTTTACATCCCCATAAAGGAAGAAGATACTTGTTAATCTTGAGAATTATATACTTATTATGAAATGGAGAAAAGAATATATGTAGACAGAGGGAGTGGGTATAAATTAAATAATGTGATAACAAATGTAATGTAAGGGTGGCAAGGGAATGTAATGGAAGATGTGAGAAGGTGGCAGCAGAAAAAAAAATTCCATTACAGGAAGAGGCACAAGAATATATTAGAGGGAAAGAGGAGGAGGAAGATGAGTATTGTTTGAAAAGAATTTATCTGATTGGATTCAAGAAGGGTACAAAAAACTCAGTTAAGTACAGAAATAAAATTAGCTCTGTAGGCAGCAGGAGGTGGAGGAGGAAAGAAAAGGGAGGCAAGGCTAAAAGGGAGGGAAGAAGGAGTAAGGGAAAAGGTGATTAAAAGGGAAGGGAGGGAAGGAAGAAGGGAGGAAGGGAAGGAAGAAGGAAGAAGGGAAGGAAGACTGAGGGAGGTCAAAAATTAAAACTCTATTGTGGAGGCGAAGGGACAAGAGAGAACTGAAAGCATAAACAAGGGGAAAGGGGACAGAGGGAATGACACAGAGAGTAATCATAACTGTGAGTGGGAATGGGATGATAGCAGGATGTATTAAAAACCATAATCAAAAAACATGTTGTTTACAAGAAACACATTTGAAATGGGGGCATATACACAGGGTAAAGGTAAAAGGCTGGAGCAGAATATTTTGTGCTTCAGCTAATGTAAAGAAAATACAGGGGTAGCAATCTTAATCTCAGACAAAGAAAAAGCAGAAATAGATCTAATCAAAAGAGATAAGGAAGGAAAACATATCCTGCTAAAAGCCACAATAGACAATGAAGCAATTTCATTACTAAACATATATGCTCCAAGTGGCATAGCTTCCAAATTCTTAAAGGACAAGTTAAAGGAGTTACAGGAAAAAATAGACAACAAAACTATAGTAGTGAGGGACCTCAACCTTCCCCTCTCTGAACTTGATGAATCTAACCTCAACATAAACAAGAAAGAAGTTAGGGATGTGAATAGAACACTGGATAAGGTAGATATGATAGACCTCTGGAGAAAACTGAATGGGAATAGAAAGGAATATACTTTTCTTCAGAGGTACATGGCACAGAGGTACATGGTATCATAGACCATGTACCAGGCCATAAAAACTTCACAATCCAGTGCAGAAAGGCAGAAATAGTCAATGCATCCTTCTCAGATAATAATGTAATAAAACTTATACATAATCAAAGGTCATGGAAATATAAACCAAAAACTAATCGGAAACTAAACAAAGTAATCCTAAAGAATGAGTGCATTAAGCAACAAATTATAGAAACAATCAACAACTTCATTCAAGAGAATGACAATAATGAGGAAACCAACCCAATCTTATGGGATACTGCAGAAGCAATTCTTAAGGGAAGTTTCATATCTTTGAATGACTGCATGAATAAAAGAGAGAATGAGAAGATCAATGAATTGGGCATGCAGCTGAAAAAGCTCGAAAAAGAACAAATTGAAAATCCCCAAGTGAAAACCAAATTAGAAATACTGAAAACCAAAGAAGAGATCAATAAAACTGAAACTGAGAAAACTCTTGAACTAATAAATAAAACTAAGAGTTTGTTTTATGAATAAAACAATAAAACTGCTAAACCTTTGGTCAATTTGATTAAAAAAACAAAAAAATGAAAAGGGTGCACACACCTCCAATGAGGTAAGGAAATTGAACAATCATTAGAAATTACTTTGCCCAAATGTATGCCCATAAATTTGACAATCTAAATGAGATGGTTGATTATTTTAAAAGATATAAATTTCCCAAACTAACAGAAGAGGAAGTTGAATACTTAAATATTCCCATCTCAGAAAAAGAAATTGAACAAGATATCAATGAACTCCCTGGGAAAAAATCTCCAGGGCTGAATGGATTCATAAGTGAATTCTATCTAACTTTTAAAGAACAGCTAATTCTAATACTATGTGAATTATTTGGGAAATTTGGGGAAGAAGGAGTCCTCACAAATTCTTTTTATGATACAATAATGGTTTTGATACCTAAACCATGAAGAGTCAAAAAAGAAAAAGGAAATTATAGGCTGATTTTCTAATGAATATAAATGCAAAAATTTTAAATAAGACTTTAGCAAAAAGAATACAGGAATTTATCAACAGAATAAAACATTCTGATCAAGTAGGATTTACACCAGGAATGCAGGATTGGTTCAATATTAGGAAAACTATTAACATTACTAATCATTTCAACAACAAAACTAACAGAAACTCCATGATTATCTCAATGGATGCAGAAGAAGCTGTTGATATAATACAACACTTGTTCCTTTTGAAAACACTGGAGAACACAGGAGTCAATGGAACTTACCATAAAATAATAGCAATATCTACCTAAAACCTTCAGCAAGCATTATATGCAATGAAGATAAGCTAGATGCACTTCAAGTAAGAGCAGGAGTGAAACAAGGATGTCCATTATCACCATTGTTATTCAATACGGCACTAGAAATGTTAGCTGTAGCAATAAGCAGAAAAAATAAATTGAAGGAATTAAATAAAAGAAACTATATTATCTGTCTTGGCAGATGATATGATCATATACTTAGAGAATCCCAGAGATTCAAGTGAAAAACTACTTGAAATAATAAACAACTTTGGCAAAGTTACAAGTTAAAAATAAACCCATATAAATTATCTTCATTTGTATATATTACTACCAAGATCAAGAGATAGAAAGAAAAATCCCATTTAAAGCCAAGGTAGACACTATAAAATATTTGGAAGCCTACCTGCCAAAACAAACCCAAGGAATATATGAAAACAATTACAAAACACTTTTCGCACAAATAAAGTCAGATCTAAGTAAGTGTAAAAACTTCAGTTGCTCATGGATGGGCTCAGCCAATATAATAAAAATGACAATTCTACTTAAATTACTTTACTTATTCAATGCCATACCAATCAAACTATCAGATAATTATTTTGTAGAGCTAGAAAAATAATATCAAAATTCATTTGGAAGAACAAAATTTCCAAAATATCAAAGGAACTAATGAGAAGAAATGCTAGGGAAGATGGACTAGCTCTACCAGATCTCAAACTGTATTATAAAGCAGTAGTTATCAAAACAACTTGGTACTGTCTAAGAGACAGAAGAGTAGACCAGTGGAATATGTTACGTACTCAAGACACAGTGGTCAATGAATATAGCAATTTACTGTTTGATAAACCCAAGGATCTCAGCTTCTGGGATAAGAACTCACTGTTCGAAAAAAAAATACTGGGAAAACTAGGTAACAGTGTGGCAGAAACTGGGCATAGACAAATGCCTGACACCATACACAAGAATAAAGTCCAAATGGGTACATGATCTAGTTATAAAGATTGATACTATAAACAAATTAGTGGAGCAAGGCATAGTGTATTTTTCAGATTTATGGAGAAGGGAAGATTTTTGACTCAACAAAAGATAGAAAACATTATGAAGTTCCTAATGGATAATTCTGATCACATTAAATTTAAAAGTTATTGCACAAACAAACCCAATGCAACCAAGATTAGGAGGGAAGCAGAAAACTTGGAAGGAGTTTTTGCACCTAGTGTCTGTGATTAAGGCCTCATTTCTAAAATATATAGAGAACTGAGTCAAATATACAAGAATATAAGACATTTCCCAATTGATAGATGGTCCAAGAATATTAACAGGCAGTTTTCAGAGGAAGAAATCAAAGCTATCTATAGTCATATGACAACATACTCTAAGTTACCATTGATTAGAGAGATGTAAATCAAAACAACTCTGAGATAGCACACCATACCTATCAGATTGGCTAACATGACAAAATAGGGAGATGATGAATGTTGGAGAAGATGTAGGAGAGTTGGAACACTAATTCATGGTTGGTGGAGCTGTTAGACACTCCAACAATTCTGGAGAACAATTTGCAACTATGCCCAAAGGGCTATAAAAATGTGCATACCCTTTGACCCAATACTGAAGCAATACTCCTTCTAGGACTATATCCCCAAGAGATCATAAAAATGGGAAAGTGTCCCACATGTACAAAAATATTTATAGCAGTTCTCTTTGTGTTAGCCAAAAGCTGGTTATCAAGGGAATATCCATCAATTGGGGAGTGGCTGAATAAATTGTGGTATATGAATGTAATGGAATATTATAATGCTATAAGAAATGATGAACAGGAAGACTTCAGAAAGCTCTAAAAGACTTATATGAAGTGATGCTGAGTGAAAAGAGCAGAACCAGGAGAACTTTGTACACAGCAACAACCACAGTGTGTGAGGATTTTTTCTGGTATACTTAGTACTTCATTTCAATGCAAGGACTTAAAAAATTCCCAGTGGTCTCTTAGGGCAATATGGCTTCCACATTTGGAGAAAGAACTATGGAATTCATTCGCAGAATGTAGCAGATCATTTCCTTTTGTATCACCTTTTGGTTTGTTTTATGATTTTTCCAATTCATTTTAATTCTTCTATACAATGTGACTAATTTGAAAATGTATTTAAAAAGAATATATGTGTAGAATGTATTTAAAATTGTATGCCATCTCAGGGAGGGAGAATGGAGGGAGTGGGGAAAGAGATGGAGGGAGGGGAAAATATCTAAGTTATAAGGAAGTGATTGTTGAACACTGAAAACAAATAAAATAATATTTAAGAAAAAGAAACACATTGATAGATGTTGGTTCGTCAATGATATCAGAAACTTTAAACTAAAATGTTAGAAGTCACTGATAACAGGAGAGTATATTAGGAGTGTAGATAAAGCATGTATAAAACTATAAGACAGATCAATAGGAAAAACATGATTCGTGTTATAAATTGTATGATACACATACAACATTTTATGAACATATTTTATTCAACCACATAAATAAAGTATGTTTTTATGGAAAAAAATAGAATGCTTTAAAGTCATTTATTTCATTGAATGACCATTTTTTCCCCTGAAGTATTATGCTTAGTTTTTCTGGGTAGGTGATTCTTGGTTTTAACCCTAACTCCTTTGACTTCTATAATATCATATTCCAAGTCCTTCGATCCCTTTTAATGTAGAAGGTTCTCACTTTTTGTGTTATCTTGATTGTATTTACACAATACTCAAATTATTTCTTTCTGGCTACTTGCAACATTTTCTTCTTGACCTGGGAACTCTGGAATTTGGCTACAATATTCCTAGAAATTTTTATTTTCTGATCTCTTTCAGGAAGTGATTGTTGGATTCTTTCAACATCTATTTTCCCCTCTGTTTCTAGAATATCAGGGCAGTTTTTCTTGATAATTTCATGAAAGGTGATATCTAGGCTAGATGACTTCTTACTGGAGACATATTATAGTGGGAATTCCTTTGGGATTTAGGTTGGACTAGATGGCTCTTGAGCTCCCCTCCAATTCTTGTATTTTGTGATTCCATGAAGATTTTACCACTCTCTGGGTGGGCAGTTAAGTTGAAGTAAAGATGTAGGTCATGAAAGTTCAGGGGGTTGATGAATAAGAAATGCTGAATGCTCATCAATGGATATATTAAAGTTCCATTTTGTAAAGATAGACATTGAAGTAGAGATGAGCCAGGTACTGAACTCCATAAGAAAGGAATGAATTGGATGATGGTAGATGACAATGACAAGCATCAGAATTAGGTGGAACAAAACTGATAAGCAGCCTCAGTGAAGAGTAGGGACTAGGCTTCTTCCTTACTGTTCATTATATTAGATTGGGCACTAGGGTAATGGATGCTTGTTGTTTGAAGGAAATTATCTAGTAAAGAGATCATCCAAAGAGACAATATCTTCTGTAGCAAGTCAAGTCACCTTGAATGCAAATGATGGAAAGAATATGAGAAGAGATTTGAGATAAAGGGAATCCTGTTCATGACAGAATGGAAGAAGCAGAGGACATAATATAAGGAAAGGGAAGAGGAAGAGATGGTTGGGGGTAGATGAGCATTAGAGCTTAAGATAAGTAGGAATTAATTAGCCATCAAAAAGAACAGGACTCCCACACTCCTCTGTCTTGTGATAATAGAGGGTGCATTTAGTTTGTTCTCTTTCAGACATTTTGAAAAAAAATGCCTTGAATAAATGAGATTTGGAGGAGAGCCTACTGAATCAGGTGCTTCTATGTAGTTAATAAACAGTAAGCATAGTGAGATTTTTGAATCCTTGCAGTTTTCAGGCAATTATGTGATTCTAAAGGTGTGGACTATGGCAGAGGATAATTTTGAAAAGCTTGCCAGTTCCTTTCTAAATTCTTCATCAAGGCTGAAAGGGGATAAACTCCATTTTCTGGAGGTCAAATCTGTTTTCTGGCTCAGAAGAAACTTTTTAAGAGGCAAGGCCTCTACCCTATCTACCTATACAGAGTAAGCTCCTAGAACTGCACCTTGCATACAAAATAGAATGGGGTAGTTTGGAAACTTAAATCCAAGCCAACTATCAGTAATCTGACAAGTCTGTTTTAACCAATTGCTTTTGAAACAAGAATTTTTTTAAAGAGTTAATCTGTAAATATTTGCACTAAATGGCATTTACTACAAAAGATAAGAACATCGTTCAAATTATATGTTTTCTAACATTTGTAATATCAACAAATTGAGAGACATGATTCCTTATATCTGATTACAAATTCTCATCTCAGTTTTCCTGCCTGGCTTCAAGTATTCTCTCTTTCCTTTAGCTAGTGCAATAGCATTGACCTTCCCTTTAATTCTCACCTCCTATAGTCTCTTATTATATAGATTGAGTGTTTATCTTATATTAGTGCCCACGAAAATTCATCTCTACCTTTGAATCTTTCAAGATTATTCCCAATGGAGATAAAGTTTCTGAGTGTTTAATATATACTAAGTGATTTTCCTGGATCACTGTCTTATTGTGGCAGAAGGGCTTGTGTAGGTCAGTGAAACTATAAGCTCCCGTGTTTCATTGCATAATAGTCACAGATTTTGTTCTAATCTATGTTGCCAAAAAGGGAAGTGCAGTCATTATGTGAAGACTTTTCAAAAAACTGGGCTTATATTAGTTAAAAACCATTTATTACTAAACTTTCTTTGGTGCAAGTTTAGGATGCATGGAATATTCATGAATATATCTTAAAATATCACATGACTTACTCATGGCAGCTTCACCTGTCCACCTACTCCCCTTGTGCCTGCAGCTCTTCATTGTATTGAATGACAATACCCTTAGCACTACAGCACTCTAAACAAACCATGCAAGTTGGCTGTTGGAAATATACTCATAACGCCCATACTCTGAGAATTCTAGGCTCATGGTTCACTGTGTGAGGGATAACTGCATATTCATATGCCACTGATGAATACATTACTACTCTGTTTACCTTGACAAAAACATTGTACACTGTGACTATTATGAGATGAAAGGTTATAAACCATTTTGGATTGGAAGAAAACAGGGCACAATTATTAACCAAGGTAGACAGGTCATAATGGAGGCTTCTGACCAAAGGAGATCCACTGGAGAGAATGACAAACCATTGCAATATCTTTGTCAAGAAAACTCCATGGACACTAAGCAATGAGCATGAGCTTGGAGAAATGTTAGGAGACAGTAGAAGATAGGAGGGCCTGACATGTTATGGTCCATGGAGTCATGGAGAGATATGGATGAACAACTGCACAACATCAAAATATATACTAAAAGATGAATTTAGCTAAGCAATATAGAAAAAATGGAGTGGAATATATTACCTCTAAGCTGTCTCACTGTTCTAAAATTCATTGATTCTTGTCAGCTCAGCTTAAAAGATTGTATATATTTTAAATAAGTGAAATTGGATTTGCTTTTACACAAACTAAAATAGAAAGATCCATATGGGCTCTATTGTGGACAGGAAGACCGTTAATTCAAAGTATTATACCTTCTTCTTGCTGTGTGACTGTGAGCCCCTTTAGTTACATTCTTAACTCTCTAAGACTCTAAGCTATCATTAGTTGCTAGGGAATTTCCACATCAGGAATTCCAGAGTGGGCTTGTAGATTTAGAGATATAAGGGATCTTCAAGATCATTTATTTCCACTCCTTCATTTTTAAAATGGAGTTAACTGAGTCCCAGAGAGATTAAGTAACTTTCCCTAAGTCACATAGATAATAAGGTAGATTTGATGAAGAGAAAAACTAATAAGAAGTGTTGACTCTGAGGGCAGATATTACTTGATGAAATAAGATAATTTAAGCCAGAATTATCATCAATAACTACTTACAAAATTTTTAAAGTACAAGTAATTTCTTGCTTTGTTGGTTTAAAGCAAACAAGACTTTCCCAGGTGAAAAACAGTTAAAGGATATGAACAAGTAATTTTCAGATGAAGAAATTAAAGCTATCCATAGTCATATGAAAAATACTCAAAAATCACTATTGATTACAGAAATGAAAATTAAAACAACTCTGAGGTACCACATCACACCTATCAGATTAGTTAATATGGCAGAAAAGAAAAGTGATGGATGTTGGAGAAGGTATGGGAAAATTCAAATATTAATGTTTCATTGTTGGAGCTGTGAATTGATCCAACTCTTCTGGAGAGCCCTTTGGAACTGTGCCCAAAGGGCTACAAAACTGTACATGCAGTGCATATTGATCCAGCAATACTACTACTAGATTGGTATCATAAAGAGATATTACAATATGAAAAAGGAACCACATGCATAAAAGTATTTATAACAGCTCTTTTTGTTGCAGAGAATTGGAAATTGTGGGGATGTCCAACAATTAGGGAATGACGGAACAAGTTGATGTATATGAATTTAGCAGAATATCATTGTTCTGTAAGAAATGACGAGAAGATTTCAGAAAAACCTAGAAACACTTCCCTTGAGTGATGCTGAGTGAAGTGAGCAGAACCCAGAGAAAACTGTACACAATAACAATAAAGTTACAGAATGTTCAACTATAATAGACTCAGCTCTTAGCTATACAATGATGCAAGATAATTCCAAGAGACTCATGATGGGAAATGCTAACCACATCCAGAGAAAGAACAAGAGTGTAAATAAAGAGGGAAGGATATTACTTTTACTTTTTGTCTTTCTTGTGGTTTTTCCCTTTTGTTCCGATTCTTCTTTCACAACATGATTAATGTGGAAATATGTTTAACATATTTACATATGTAATCTGTAACAGATTACTTACTGTCTTGGGGAGTGAGGAGGGAAAGGAGGGAGGGGGAAAAGTTTGGAACTCAAAATCTTACAAAAAATGAATGTTGAAAATTATCTTTACATGTAATTGGAAAAAGAAATTCAAAAAAACGCTATCAAGAAAAAAGGAATGAGTTAGAGTGAATAAGGCATTTTGACTATTATAAATAAAGCACGTGCAAAGAAAGACATCATCTGCATTCAGAGAACAAATTGATAAACAGAATTAGAAATGTATGCATATGTATATATTTACATACATACATACATGTATATTTTGTCATACATATGTAATTTACATTGTTGGGGCTTCAGAAATTATGATAGGACACATTAAGACAAAAAGCAGGACATCATCTGTGTGCAGGTAAGGGAGGAAGGGAAATTGAGGGAGGGAGTCTTTCCAATAAGACCCAGGCATCCCTAAGTATACCACTGATCCCAGGGTACTTACCAGTACTTGATCAGTATTAGAAGATGGCCTTATTTTAAAAAGAAAAAAAAAAGAGAAAAGAAAAGATGTGTAAATTGCACAAATCTAAAAGACTGTTCCAGAGAGATTTTAGACATCTGTAAATGGTTTGATATCACTGTGTTCTACTCAGTAGAGTGATGTGTTTGCAGTCAGAGGGGAAATAACAGAGATTTCCTGCAAAAGAAGGTTGGTGAGCTTAAATGTATCATTAAGGAAACTGGTAAGCAAGCAGGAGCTGCCAAATGGCATCAGCTTATGTGACAAATCCCTTTGACTTAAACAAGAAAATGCAAAATTATAAGAGAAATAACTTTTCGGCCTGAAAACCTGGAGGCTCTTGGGAATAGATGATGCCAGAAAAATATGAGATTATTTTGTCTGCCAGAATACATTAATCCTATAAATATAGAAGATTCTCTGAGTAAAAAAAGATTCTTGAAGACTTACCAAATTTATGACAGTGATTCTTCAGTTAAATAGCAGAGGCACACTGTAGCAACCAATCATCCATGAGCACCTTTCTCCTTTCCCATCATCAGGTTGTTCCACATATATTCAAATACCTTCTTTTCTGCTCCTGATCTGCTACTTACATAAGTTCAATTTCAGTAGCCTGAGGTAGCACAATTAGTCATTAGAATATAGTTGCATTTTCACTTTAGATAAGAAAACAAATAATAACTTTATCACACAAACAACAGTTTTTTTCTTCCTGGTGAAGATCATAGTTGCCCCAAACCACTGTAGAACTACAGAATATTGTTTTCAATTAATAATTTGTGCCAGTTCAGTGACAAGAATACAGAAACTAAAATCGGAAAATCTGAATTTAGGGCCTGGACCTGCCTCTGATCTAACTATGTCATTTAACAAGGGGTCATTTATAGTTCCTAGGCCTCAGTTGATCATCTGTACAAGTAATATTTCTCTGCCTACTTCCTATTTATTTTGAGCATTAAATGAAAGAATTCATTTCAAGCTATTCTCCTTATAATCCTCATTTTAGAGACTTCAGTTTCATTATTTTCAATATCTCCATCATCCCTAGGACAAGAGAAATTTCTCAGATCATGTCGTTAACTCAAACACTGCTGCTTATTACTGACAAGAATACCAATGAGTATTAATGGAAAGCATAGTCTGTTCTCCGATGTTGTTGCTGTGTTGTTTTTTATATATACCAGTGAGAGATATCAGAAATAAATTACTAATTTATGACAGAAACTAAAGTATAATTGTTCCATTATAAATTTCCATAACGTTCCAGTACTACCAGAAACTGGCTCTCGGGGCTCGTTGTTGTGACAGTAATCATTCACAATTAAATATAGAAAAAAATCTTTGTGATTTTGAAACCAAAAGAAAGTGTCCACAGATTGAAAATTGTATTCTAGATGTTGGAACTCATTGGTAGATACATATCAGCTGATCTGACTACTCAGATCATTGTTTGGGAGTGTCATCTTCATTAAAAAAACAAAACAAAACACAACACAACACAACACTAAGGTGGAAGGGGTTTGGGATTCAATAGTCTCTAAGTCCCCTGCCATCTTTTAGATTCTATGGTAATAAGACAAGTCTCTAAAACTCTTTAATGGACATCCAGGGATGAAATCCTCATTTGCATGAGCCCACTTTCCATTTGAATATTTGGCAGAAGCACTCTATAGTACTATGAAGTAAAGCACTTGACCCTTGGTTTCAAATATCAAGATATTTAATTCTTTTTCATAAAACATAAACCTAGGACAGAAACTTAGAACTCTAGGTCTAATTGAAAGATTAATTTAGTGAAATGCTAATGCATTTTATCTGTAAGAGAAGAAGTATTTTCTGCATTGGCTTGTGTGCTTTCTAAATTATTCAAGTATGTGACTTTGAATTTGACACAATTTGTATGATCAGCTTATATGGATTTATTTAATTAGGTCTAATATAAGCCATATAAATAATTGCCAAATATGTTACCATTTCAGCCAGCTAATTCATATTTCCTTAAAATTCAATGAAAATGTACTACCCCGGAATATGTTTGGGTAACATATAAATGCATATATACATACATACATATGTAAATATATATGTCTATGGTTACATATACATACACATTAATCCTTTCAGGAAAAACTTTTATATTCTGGCTCCTAAAATGGTTAAGTGAGGACAGAAACTTAAGGACCTCAAGCCTGAACATTTCCTAATTCTGATGAGACATAACCAGACTCAGTGAGATTCTCTGACAATGACACATTTTGTCATTTCTTGGTCATCTGAATGGAGAGGCTGGCAGCAGAAGGAAAGAACAGATGGGAAAATACAGCATGGCATCTCAGGGGAGAGTTCTGCCTGACAGTATTTCTATTGCTTTAACTGTTATGGTACCTCATTGGAGCAAGATTTTCATGACAATTTAAATGTCTTGAGGTCAAAGTATAATGAATGATGTATACTCCATAGTTTTCACTTAAAAAAATAAGGTTAAGATTCACGGAATGATATCCTAAGCTTACATGTTTAAAGAGCCTCTTGGTAGAGTGGCAATTAGAGTGTATCATTTGCTGTATAACAAAATGAGAGCATAGTAAAAATATAGACAGGGTTGGCTTGGAATGAAGATAAGTGCATACATTTTATAGGTCTATATGAGAAATTTGTGAATCGTTTTGAGCTAATGTGTACCCTGCAGCTCTATGGTATAGGATATGTGATCCAGAACAGAGTAGAATATATTTTTTAAAATCCCCCTACCCTTTGCCCCATAAAAATCTCCAATATAATAACTTCCTTTTTATGTCCAAACAGCCTAAAATCCAAACACAAAAGGTCTGCTGATAAGAATATCTTTTTCGGAGTCTGACAATGACAGTAAATGTGCAACAGCTGAGCATGGGAGGTAGAAAAGACATAGCTACTTACAGGTCCCAGTTATTACCTGAACTTACATAGGAAAGAAAGTTCAGGATATTCTCCCATCCCTGACAGTTCACTAGATCCCTGGATAGTAACTGGTCCCTGGGTATGGTGCAAGAAGGAGCAGGACTGAGATTTATCAGTGAAGCCAAGATGATTGATTCTTGATTTGATTGAGAATACTAAGGGTAAGTGAGAAGGAAAGACAGTAGAAGTACAAATAAGACAACAGCATCTGGGACTTAGAATATGAAAAGGAGTTGAGACAATAAACTGAATCAGAGAAGATTCATTCTTAGTTTTGGCTAGGCTCTGCCGATCACCACATGTGTAAGAATCTGGTATGAGTGACAGATTGTTTAAGAGCAGAGGGATGAAAACGTTATTGATTTGGTCTGCATCTTAGTAGCACTCAGTAATACAGCATCTGAGGGGCCAAAAAAAAAATGATAATCTAGGTAGATATTAAAGTCAGCCTGGGGGTCAGAAGAGAGGCTTGTGTCAAAAAGAGGTGATTAAGAACATAATGGAAATACATGAGATGTCTCTGTCACTTTACTTGGAAAAGTCAAACGCTAATTTTTCCATCTTTGTTTAGATAAATAAAAATGTGGATAGTTTTACAAGTATTTAGGGAAATTTATCTCTCAAAATAAAATTCTATCTTTACTATGCTGAATTTCAAAATTTATACTTCAGGTGTTCAATTTTAAATACCATGCAGTCTTTGTGAATTTTAAGACATCTTGGGTCTTAGGAATTAAAGTAGGAATTTGTTGTTGTTGTCTTTGTGCTTTTCATCTTCCAATCAACTCACCATGAATTTATTAAGTGATTACTGTGTGCCAGGCGCTGGACCAAGGGCTACGGATACAAATAAGAAAAAGAAAGACAGTCCCTACCTTCAAGGAGCTTAAAACCTGATGGAGGAAGAAAATACATAAAATTATTTTTACCAACAGACTGTTGGTGTTGGGCATTAGTGCTCTTTGACTATAAAATGTGGCTACAATATTGGAGGGTAATATAAGGAAGAGGGTGGAGGATAAAAAATAAAAACATGTTAAAAAGTAGTGATTGTGGAAAGGAGTGATGAGACAGTGACAATAGGAGGCATCCTGTTCTGTGGAGTTCAAAACAAGGAAAGCTGCAGATGGGAAGTGGAGCAACTTGGAACTTCATTTTTGCCCTCTATAAAGGAAGGCTTCAGAAACTTACTGCTGTACCTGCAGACATCCAGT
Organism: Potorous gilbertii; assembly: GCA_028658325.1. Classification (NCBI taxonomy): domain Eukaryota; kingdom Metazoa; phylum Chordata; class Mammalia; order Diprotodontia; family Potoroidae; genus Potorous; species Potorous gilbertii. The sequence continues at coordinate 15,357,315 of CM053769.1, read as the reverse complement.
TAGAGGGGAGAGGAAGGAGACTTCAGAGGAGGAAGGGAGTTGAGTTCCAGAAGTTTAAGTTAGTAGCATGGGATGAGATTAGAAGAGATCATCTGATCCTAAGAGGAACATCTTATTCCATCGAATGGAAACAAAACATATCTGTAGGTGAATAGAGCATGAATTGTTGACTCAGAGCTGGTTCAAATCCCTTTCCTGACACTTGTGTAACCATGGGAAAGTCATTAAACCCTTCAATGATTGAGACTAAATGCTTTAGAAAAAAAAATGTATCATGCTACATTAGCAAAACAAGTTTCCTTACCCATGAATTCCTGGTTATCAGTGAAATCACAAGTCCAGATCTTGTGTAGATTTCTTTCCAGTTTACCCCTCAGTATCTCCTCCTTATTTAAATGGCTGTATCAACTTACTATCTTACAAAAGGATTTATAGAAGTTTTGACTTCAGACTCCAGACTGTGATTTGAGTACTGCTTGTTTCCTAGAAGGAAGAGCAGGGAAAAGGAACAAATGGAGACAATATTGGATATCATGTTAGGGACAGGGAACAAATGCATTTTAAAAGGAGAAAATTAAAGAGCCCTGAAATTAGTAATTTTTTGTTTGCTACTTTCTGTTATTTTTTAAGAGAAACAACAGCAAAATTGCAAATGGAGGATAGATAGCTTAGTATAAATACATGGGGCAAATATTTAAAGTTTTTGATTAACCCTAAACTTAATGTGTGATGTACCTCCCAAGAAAGCTAATGTAAATTTATATTAAATTAATATTAATACAGTATCCAATGCATTGCTAATAATAAGTCCAAACACATCTGCACTAGTATGTTCAATTTTGGACATAGTTACCATTGCAAAATAGAGTATGTCTAAAGGCAGCCAACCAGGCTTGTGAGAAGAGTGAAATACATCATATATAAACAAGTTGAATGAAAAAAGAATGGTTAGCCTAGAACAGAAAAGTTCAGGATGCAGAGTATCAGTCTTCTAATAAGTGAAAAGGCATTGTGAGAAAGGTAAATATATATCTTTTAATGTTCCTAAGAGTCAAAGTGGAACTACTGGGTGACAAGGTGTCAGATTTCTAAACATTGCAAAAATCTTTAATTTGTGTTTTCAAAAAATGAAAAGCTAAATTGCAAATAACTAAGTTTCCCACGTTTCTGTAGAGCACAGATGACATTTTCTCAAGGATTCTATTGAAATGATTACTCTATTTACAGGAAAGTGCAAAAATGATTACCCCTACTTTCCCTTCCAGTACTCAAAACCACAGATGGAAATAAATTTAACAGAAAGAATATTAATGTAGGAGGTATCCATTAGTTATTAGGAAAAAATGGGAGTGATTCTGGAGTAGTATTTATAACCTATGTATGTATTTATATATGTATATATATGTGTGTACTATATATACATAGATACATACACACATATATTTATATATAGACACACATTCAGGGTAAGTTCAAATGAACTTGAAATTTGTAATTAAACAAGATCAATCATGTGACGTAATTGGTTTCATTGTCACTAGATGGGATAAGGCTAATAATTCAATTTTGATAACGCAAGAGTCCTTGTTCAAAAGATGTAGATTTTAGAAAAGCACAAGGAGAAACACATTCTAACAAGAAAGCATGTGCTTGCATAAAAAGCACATAAACCTAGAGAAGAGGCTGTGAAAAATGGTGAATCAGAATACAGGGGAGAAAACAAAAGTTTGGTGAAAAAAAAAGACTGGTGAAAAGACATTTCCCTTATAGAGAAGTGATGTCCTACTGATATTTTTTCCTTGTCAGATAACAGAGGAAACAACAAAAAGAATTACCACTTTGGACTTAATTTTGGTCAAGAAAGAACCAGTTTGTGAAGTCAATATGATGGAAACCTTGGGAGAAAGTGACAATGCTATTTTAGAGTTTGTATTAGGCAAGGGAGGATATATGGGTCATGGTATCACATAAACCCCAGGAAAAGATTTTTCAAGAAGTACATAGAAGAAATTGGCAAGAGAGAATAGGAATTCTAAAGGAGATCAATCAAAAGGAATGCGGGTTCATTTTCAAGAAGAAAAATGAAGTAAAATAAAAGGTCATTTTGATGAGCAAAGGGAAAATAACTAAAGAAACTAGTATTTTTGCATAGTGTCCATTATTAGTTTAGAGTATTAAAACAATCTAATAAATAGAATTAGTGCCAATCTAGGTGGAACAGTAGGCCAAATATAGATTGTTGTATTTGGAATCAGGAATATCTGAGATCAAATTCTGTCTGAGAAAATTAACAGCTATTAATTGTCTTATATACCATCAGGAGAGACAACATGTACATACATAGGTGTACAGGAGAAGCTCTGATGTATCTTCCACCACCCTACCCCCAACACACACCAACTCAGTTAATTAGCAGAATATAGTTATGTGATAGTTTTAATGTATTAGCAAGATGTTACATTCTGTGATTCCTTTTGTAAATGAGTAGAGTATAATTTGGTCAGCTAAATAAACAAATTAGGCATGACCTCAGAGACCTTGAACACCTAAATCCTACATATGGTTCAGGAACTTACATAAGGAGAGGGAGAGAATGCGCAATGGGTTCTATCTATAGAGAAGCAGGGTTCTCACTCCTCCTCCATCATATATATGATGGGGAGGTACTCCATGAATCATTAGGAGGCATTACACTTTTAAGCTGTTTCCTTCTTGATTCTTTCAGAAATATGTTCACAACTCAAAAAGGGATCATACAGTTTTACACCTTCTTGATGCATCAAAACCTCATCATGTGTGACTGCATTCAATGAATATATAAACTTAGCTTTAGGGAGGGGAAGGAGAGTCAGCTAGGCATATCTAAAATAGATATTTAATGAGGATATGATGCATTGCTGAGTATTTCAGATGGTATCATCCCATGAGTTAGATACTGGGAAGCAGATGACATCTCTTTATGTGAAGGAAACCAGGGAACTTGCTTCTAGGAGAATGATAGTGGCATGTAAGGTGATTTCATTGGAGAGACTACAGATTATGTGTGTCCATTTTGTATCTGATCGCAAATGGTGAACCACGGGTTTGGGAAGAAAACATTTTGATCGTCTGAGTAGGTAGAATTGCCAGTGTCTTCAAAAGGCCTTGATTCAGCATTGGTCTTCTTTCCACCACTCTGTCTTTAGCCATGTTGATGGTGAGTCATGTTAGGTGAGAGACTATGATTTGAGAGGATGGGTGGTAGGTTCTTTTTCTCTGAGGCTTATGGCATTAAGCAACAGAGCTTCCTTGGTGTTTTCCTTCTTTTCCATTCTGTGTGGAGGGAATACAGTTTCTGAACATGGGAGAATAAATCACAGGAATCTTGGAGTTACAATTCAGATTGGATTTTACAACCAGCCTAGCATTGATATTTTGAAGAACAAGGGGAGACCTTTGGGAGTGACTATAGTGAGCCCCGCTCAGTAGAACAGCTCATCTGACACTGATATTCCAATCTGCTGTTTACTTGGTAGGACCAATGTTACGTAACTACTGAGCTAAATTTTGAGTTTCTCTTTCAGAGGAAATGCTTATATATCTGTTCTTGTGAAAACAAACCAATTTATAGCCCTAATCCCAACACTCCCACACTCCCCAAAGGCCAAATATTATGGCGATGGAGATTATGTCCCTAAAGGGTTAGGGGAAAGGTTTTTATTTTCTTGCTATGGGTTTGAAGTAAATATCCCTGTGTAGAAATTCAATTAATGTAAGTGATTGGGAGTACTAATAACTATAACACTAATAAATGAAACAGACATATCTGGTCGGAGTTCTAGTCAGTGACAGAAGATGAGAGACACAAATCCCTTAGAGTACCTGAAAACCCTGAAAAGAGAATGAAACTGGCCTGATTCTGAGAGAGTGAGCTCAGGGCACATATAAAAAGATATGTTAATTTTAGGGAAAAGGAATATCAGGTAGGGAAATCAGGAAAGGATTCATGGAGAAGTTGAATTTGAACTGAGTCTTGAAAGAGACCAGGTATCCTAGGAAGCAGAAGCTAGGAAAAAGAGAGACAATAGAAACATAGAAAATAGAGTGATTCAATTTCTCTTTATTGTAACTTTTTTTTCTGTCAGGGAAAGTGATTCTCAAAACAGAAAAGATTGGATACTTAAATAAAATAAGCATGATTGTATGCTCACAGATATAGAGCTGGGAAGGATCTTAAAGTTCATCAATTGTTTCTCTGTGCTTTTTAAGTAAAGGAAAGAGAGACCCAGAGGAGTGAAATAATTTTCTCAAAAATAGGTAAGTGGGAGATCCAAGATTCAAATTTAGACTAATGCCACTAATTCCATCCTTCCAAGTTCAGTACTCTTCTCTACCATACCACCTTATGATTAACTCATATACTGTCTTGAAAAGCAC
>CM053769.1:15200494-15352399 GCA_028658325.1 Potorous gilbertii | reverse complement strand
GTTCATCAATTGTTTCTCTGTGCTTTTTAAGTAAAGGAAAGAGAGACCCAGAGGAGTGAAATAATTTTCTCAAAAATAGGTAAGTGGGAGATCCAAGATTCAAATTTAGACTAATGCCACTAATTCCATCCTTCCAAGTTCAGTACTCTTCTCTACCATACCACCTTATGATTAACTCATATACTGTCTTGAAAAGCACGTTTTAATCATAAAATGTTGAACATATGCAAGTTGTTATTGTTGCTAAAAACTGTAAATAACTAATGCATGTGATACCCAAATGCATTCAATACCCCATACTTTCATATCTAACATAGAAGTAAATATGAGTCTATCTTCCTTAACCATAGAATAGTAAGATTCATATCTTTTCAGAAAACATTTCCATGTGAAAACCAATCTGTGTACATAGAATAAGCAAAATGATTGGGCAGACATATAACCTATATTAAATTGCTTGCTGTCTCAAGGAGAAGGGAAGGGAGAAAGGGAAAGAGAGAGAATTTGGAACTCATACTTTAAAGAAAAGAATGTTAATTTTTACATGTAGTTGTAAAAATATTACTTAAAATTAGAAGCAACCCCCACCCCAAAACATGATCTATTAAATCCAAGGCACCTGATGGCATGTTTGTAGCAGGATTATTTCCACATGGAAATACTGACAATTTAAAAGACTAAAACAGAATGAAATCAAAACACCTGGTTTTCTTTGCTAGCAGGAGAGGAATTCTGACAAAGATACAGACCTTCTTCTTAAAGATTTTGACTACAGCTGTTAGTAACTATCAATTGCTTGGCTCCTTCAGCACATAGTTGTTATCACTAGGCAACAAATGGATGGTGCCCGCAAGTAGATGACTCAATTAAATGATCAAAACTTAAAACACAAAATGCAAAAGTGTATTACATCACAAAACAATATAGCAAATTTCAACAAACACCCATTAAGCAGTTATTTTATTCAGACAGTTCAGCTAATTGATGTGGAACTTACTAAGTTAGATAAAACTCTCCTTTATTATGGAGTTAATAGAAGCAGAACTGTATAGGGGAAATTGTGGTAGACCCAGAGTCAGGAGAGATTTGGAATAACACCTCTGACATTTGCTCATTGCATGACCCTAGGCAAGAATCTTAATAATACTGAGGCTTGATGTCTTCATCATTAAAATATAAATGATGATAAGTATCACATGAGCCTTTCACGGGATTACTCTATTATGAAGATCAGGTGAAATGGTAGATGCTGAGTAACAGATAAATGTCATTATGTATACCATCTAGAAGGGCAATAAAACAAAAATGCAAATATATATTATACAATAGCACCCAAGAAGTACATTCAAATCATATGCAACTGAGAGTTAGATGAGATCAGAGATAGAAAGAATAATTTTATCCTTTAAATATGGTGCTTGGGAGAAATCACAAGATTAGATATTGAGTGGATCCTCTCTGGTAAATTGGGTAGATATGACTGGCTTGTATCTTCTTCTTTAGAGGAAATATCTTCCCTACATCAATAATATCACAGATCCATCAGTGTAATTGAATTTGAGTAAGGCATGTTCAGTCAACAGCTTAGTTCCTTTTGGGAAATGAAATGAAAGTGATTTAAGTGGTTGGGTGCTACAGGCTATGTCACTTTCTACATAATTGGTTGAACTGATTAAGAGGTATGGGAAATCCCAGCAAGGTATCTCTTTGTAAAGGAAATTGATGGCTATGGAGAGTACAGTGATAAATTTTAAGAACCTGTTCATTAGTTATTAAGCCTTTTCTCTAAAGCTCTACAATTTCTGAAAGAGGTGAACCTTATTAACTTCATATTATTTACTATGTAGAGAAGTCCAGACACACAGACAGACACACACACACAGACACACACACACATACGCACACACACACGGATTTCTCTTACTCTCAAAAACTGTTTTGATAGTTACTGTATACATGAGTGTCAAAAAAATGACCTTACATCATATTTATATACAGACATAGATACACTTTCACTCAATAAGGAAACTTTATCCTCCCCCAAAATATATCAGTGAATACAGAGCTAACAATGTTTATATCTTTTTTCTCTCTTTCTATTATCCCTAATATCCAATTAATGTCACTAAGTTCTATTTCTCTTTATTTGCAATGTATCTCAGATTCATCTCTTGCTTTCAATTTCTATGGACTTGAAAGTTAGAGAGATCTTTCATCAGGACACATCTTGGTTAAAGAATCTTTGTGTCTGTCATACAGACCTTTTATATCTATCCTTCATACCACTGACAGCCTAGTAGTTCCTGGATTTGCTGTATGCTAGTGATGCGACTAGGCAAGTCAATTATGTACCCTTTTACAACCTCAGTGTCTTTATCACTAGAGGCAACTAAGGAAAAAGTAAGCGAGTACCCAGAGGCATTTCACCAGGCCTGGATGAAATTGCCCTATGTTGTTCAACATTCTGTTTCTTCTGGGGTAAAATTCAGTCTTCTGTTTGTCAATGCAAAGTCTTTCAAAATGTGCCTGTATCCTATCTTCCTAATGTAGGATTATGCCACATTAGTCTTCCTGGGCACTTGATTTAGTCAATTTGACCTTCTTTCTTTTCTTTGTACTATTTCTTTGTTTTTTTTTTCTTTTGCTTTTCTTTCCCTTTTCTGTCCTTTCCTTCCTTGATTTTTCCTTTTCTTCTTTCTTTCTCCTCTTCCTTCTCTTCCTCATTTTTTTCTCTATGGATCTACAGAATTCTACGCCAATGACAGCCATGAATGAAATAATGAAGGAATGAAGTATTTATTAAATGCTTATTGAGCATAAAGCACCAAGGTAAGTGCTGGGGATACAAATGGAAAGGTAAGACATTCCTGGATCTCATATTCCGATGAGGAAGTCAACATTTTTTAGCTACAAATCTGTTAGGAAAAAATCTCATGGTTCTGAGGATGCAAGAACATAGCAAACGTTAATGTCTTGTCTTTAATGTCCTTTTCATTAACGAAATGGTATTAGTTTCTGCAGCTTAACCATCTGACCTTATCAAGGACTTTCATGATAAGAACTTTCTTTGGGAGTCTTTAGCAATTGTTACTGTATTGCATTCAGAAACAGTTGCAGACTTTATCTCCATAGTCAGTACTTCCCAGGATGATTTTCAGAGGCCTTGTGGTACAACCATAGGTATTCCCAAGGCTCTGGGTTTCTGGGTCCGGGGTTGTTTCCATAAGGATCTGAGAGGAAATTGTCAATGTGATGATGGCCCTACTGCCTCCCATCATTCCCTTGTAGTGACTCTATGCTTCAGTTAGGCTGCTTTGCCTGCCTTGTGTGTGGTTATAACAGCATCATATTATGAATATGAATCTGAGTTCTCAAAGGAAAATATAATTTGGTGAGGCTTTAGCATGCTGGAAAGATTTCCAGTACACATTCAGCATCAATATGTGTCTGCTACAGTCAAGACCAGATTCACTAAAAAATAAAGAATTAATTGACAATAATGAACTACCAGAAAAAAAAAAAACAGATTTTAAAAGAGTGCAGAGTCTTACAATGCCCTTCTGATTTTCATAATGCTTATGGAATAAAATAAGGCTGATGGTACTAAGTATCATATAGTTTTCAAAATATCAATGAATATTAATTGACAGCACTTTATCTTTTATTTTTTAATTTACTTTATTTGTTTTCAGTGTTCGATAATCACTTCTATATATCTTAGACTTTTTCCACTCCCTCCCCTTCATATTTTCCTCCCTCCTCACTGCCCCCCAATATAGCATACAATCTTATATAGTTTCTACACATGCTTTCCTATTAAATACATGTTGCATAGAATAATTGAAATGAATGGGAGATAACATAAAACAAAACAAAACATAATACGAAAGAAAATGGTAGGTTTCTACCTGAAGTCCAATTCCATAGTTCTTTCTCTGGATGTGGAAGGCATTTTGCCTCAAAAGTCCATTGGAAATTTTTTAGGTCCATGCATTTCAATGAAATTCTAAGTCTATCAGAAATATTTCTTGTACATTGTGCTTGTTGCTGTGTACAAAGTTCTCCTCGTTCTGCTCCTTTACTCACCATCATTTTATAGAAGTCTTTCCAAGCTACTCTGAAGTCTTCCTGTTCATAGTTTCTCATAGCAAAATAGTATTCCATTACATTCATCCACCTCAACAGCCATTCCCAAATTGATAGATATCCTTTTGATTTCCAGTTTTTGGCCACCACAAAGAAAGCTTCTGTAAATACTTTTGTACATGTGGGACCCTTTCTTTCCCACTTGTATGAGTTCTTGGGGATACAGTCCTAGAGGCAATATTACTAGGTCAAAGGGTATGCACATTTTGGTAGCCCTTTGGGCATAGTTCCAAATTGTTCTCCAGAATGCTCAATTTAGGTAGAATTGTCATTTTTATTATATTAGCTTGCCTTACCCATGGGCAACTAATGTTTTCCCACTTACTTAGATCCGACTTTATTTATGTGAACAGTATTTTATAATTGTACTCATATAGTCCTTGAGTTTGTTTTGGCAAGTAGACTCCCAGATATTTTATGGTGTCTACCATAGCTTTAAAATGGATTCCTCTTTCTATCTCTTGCTCTTGGGCTCTGTCAGTAATATATAAAAATGTAGATGATTTATCTGGATTTATTTTGGAACCTGTGACTTTGCCAAAGTTTTTATTATTTCAAGAAGTTTTTTTGCTTGATTCTCTGAGATTCTCTAAGTATATCATCATATCATCTGCAAAGACAGATAACCTAGTTTCTTCTTTGCCTATTCTAATTCCTTCATTTTTTTTCTTTTCTTATTGATACAGCTAGCATTTCTTATACCATATTGAATAACAGTGGTGATAATGGACTTCCTTGTTTCACCCTGATCCTATTGGAAATGCATCTAGCTTCTCCCCATTGTATATAATTCTTGCTGAAGGTATTAGGTAAATATTGCTTATTATTTTATGGAAAGTTCCATTTATTCCTATGCTTTCCATTGTTTTCAACAGGAATGGATGTTGTATTTTGTCAAAAACTTTTTCTGCATCTATTGAGAAAATCATGTGGTTTCTGTTAGGTTTTTTGTTGATATGATCAATAATGTTAATAGTTTTTCTGATATTGAACCAACCCTGCATTTCTGGCATAAATTTGACCTGCTTATAATGTATTCTTCTGGTGATAAGTTGCTGTATTCTTTTTTGCTAAAATCTTATTTAAAATTTTTGCAACTACATTCCTTAGAGAAATTAGTCTATAATTTTCTTTCACTGTTTTGGCTCTTCCTGGTTTAGGTATCAGAACCATAGTTGTATCATAAAAAGAATTTGGTAGGACTCCTTCTTTGCCAGTTTTTCCAAATAGTATATATAGTATTGGAATTAACTGTTCTTTAAATGTATGATAGAATTCACTTGTAAATCCAGCTGGTCCTGGAGATTATTTTCTAGGGAGTTCATTGATGGCTTGCTCAATTTAGTTTTCTGAGATGAGTTTATTTAAATACTCAACTTCCTCTTCTTTTAATTTGGGCAATTTATATCTTTTAAAATAATCATACATCTCATTTAGATTATCAAATTTATGAACATGTAGTCGGTCAAAGTAATTTCTTATTATTTTAATTTCATTCTCATTGGAGGTTAGTTCACACTTTACATTTTTGATATTGATAAATTGGTTTTCTTCTTTCTTTTTATTAATCAAATTGACCAAAGGTTTATCAATTTTATTGTTTTTTCATAAAATGAACTCTGTTTTATTTATTAGTTCAATAATTTTCATAATTTATTAATCTCTCCTTTGGTTTTCAGTATTTCTAATTTGGTATTTACTTGGAGATTTTCAATTTGTTCTTTTTCTATGTTTTTCACCTACATGCACAATTCATTGAGCTCTTCTTTCTCTATTTTATTCATCTAGACATTCAAAGACATAAAACTTCCCCTAAGAACTGTTTTTGCAGCATCTCATAAGATTTGGTAGGTTTTCTCATTATTCCATTCTCTTGAATGAATCTTGTTGATTGTTTCCTATAATTTGCTGTTTAACCCACTCATTCTTTAGGATTAGATTATTTGGTTTCCAATTAATTTTTGACTTATATTTCCATGGCCTTTGAATACATATAATTTTTATGGCATTATGATCTGAGAAGGAGGCATTGACTATTTCTGCCTTTTTGCACTGGATTGTGAGGTTTTATGGCCTAGTACATGGTCGATTCTTGTATGTGTGTCTTGTATCGCTGAGAAAAAAGCTATATTCCTTTCTATTCCAATTCAGTTTTTCCAGAGATCAATCATATCTACCTTATCCAGAGTCTTATTCACTTCCTTAACTTTTTTTCTGGTTTGTTTTGAGGTTAGATTTATTAAGTTCAGAGAGGGGGAGGTTGAAGTACCCCACTAGTATAGTTTTGCTATCTATTTCTTCCTGTAAATCCCTTAACTTCTTCTCTAAGAATCTGGTTGCTATACCACTTGGAGAATATGTTTAGCAATGATATTGCTTCATTGTCTTTGGTGCCTTTTAGCAGGATAGAGCTTCCTTCCTAATCTCCTTTATTTAGATGTATTTTTGCTTTTGCTTTTTCTAAGATTAGGATTGCTAACCCTGTTTTCTTTTATTACAACAGCTGAAGCACAATATATTGTGCTCCAACCTTTTACCTTTACCCTGTGTGCATTGAAATTCTTTTCAAATGTGTTTCTTGTTAACAACATATTGTTAGATTATGGTTTTTAATCCATTTTCCTTTTATGGAAGAGTTCATCCTTTTCACATTCACAGTTATGTTTACTATATGTGTCTTTCCCTCTAAACCCTTTCCCCTTGTTTATGCTGTTAGTTCTCCCTTCTCCCTTCCCTTCCACAATTGAGTTTTAATTTTTGACCACTACCTCCCTCAGTCTTCCTTCCCTTCTTTTATCCCCCCTCCCTTTTACACCCCTTTTCCCTTACTATTTCTTTTTGGCCTCCCCCCATTTCTTTCACCCTTTACCTCCTATTGCCTATAGAGCTAATTGTATTTCTGTACTTAACTGAATTTGTTGTTCCCCCTTTGAATCCAGTCAGATGAGGGTAACTCAAATGGTCATCTCCCTCCCCTCTTTCCCTTCACCGTGATATATTTTTGTGCCTCTTCCTGTGATGTAGTTTTTGACTCCTCCTTTTCACATCTCTCATTACAATCATTTTACACTCTTAAATCACATTTTATCATGACTTCATTTTCTTTGTACCACTCCCTATACCTATGTATATCCCTTTTATGTATCATAATAAATATACAGTTCTCAAGATTAACAAATATCATCTTCCCTTATAGGGACGTAAACAGTTTGCCCATATTGAATAACAATTTTTTCCTCATTTACTTTTTTATGCCTCTCTTGAGATCTGTGTTTGAAGATCAAATTATTCCATTGAGTTCTGGCCTTTCCATCATGAGGGTCTGGAAATCCCTTATTTCATTGAATGTCCATCTTCTTGCCTAAAACATTAAGCTAAACCTTACTGGGTAATCAATCCTTGGTTTTATGGAATATCACATTTCAGTTCCTTTGATCTTTTAATGTAGAAGCTGCAAGGTCCTGTGTGATGCTGACTGTAGCTCCTGGATATTTGAATTGTATCTTTCTGACTGCCTACAGTATTTTCTCCTTCTCTTGATAGTTCTGGAATTTAGCAATAATATTCCTTGGTGTTTTTAGTTTGGGATCCCTTTCAGGAGGTGACTAATGAATTTTTTCCATGACTATTTTGCCCTCTGACTCTAGAACTTCTGGGTAATTTTCCTGGATGATTTCTTGAATGATATTTTCCACCCCCTTTCTTTCACCATGACTTTCTGGTGGACCAATAATCCTTAGATTTTCTCTCCTGGATCTACTTTTCATGTCAAGTTGTTTTTCCAATTAGATATTTTACCTTTTCATCAATCTTTTCATTCTTTACATTATGTTTGAACCATGCTTGATGTTTCATTGAGTCATTAGCTTCTACTTGCCTGATTCTAATTTTAATCAAATTGTTTTCTTCAGTTCACTTTTGCATCCCATTTTCCATCTGTCCAATTGTTCGTTTTAAGGAGTTATTTCCTACAGTTAGGTTTTGTACCTCCTTTCCATTTGCCAATTGTCATTTTGGATTCTTCTGTGATTTCTTTTTTTCATATTTTAAAATCATTGATCAGGTTTTTTTTTCTATTTCTCTAATTTGACTTCTAAAATCCTTCCCTGAGCTCTTCCAAGAAGGCTCTTTTTGCTTCAGATAAGTTTATATAACCTTTAGAATTTTCAGATGAGTTTATAGTCTCAATGCTGACCTCTTTGGTATTCATGTTTGGTTCCTTGTCCCCATAGAAATATTCAATGGTGTTTTCTTTTCTGCTTTGCTTCTTACTCATGATAATCACCCTTTTCCTGACTTTTTAAGTAGATCTTTGTGTCTAGGGCACAGAGGGCTCTGTCCCACTGTTTTTGTTCCCAAAACTTGAAGCTTTATGTGTTGCGGCCTCTGGTTCCTTCAGCTAGAAGCTAAAATGCTACTGCTTACCTGTTGCTGAGCTGGTTGGTGTTGGAAAGCAGAGGTCGTATGAGGTCTTTTTGGGTTTCCCCAAAGTTACCCTGGAGCTAACTGCGTTAAGTGTGGGGGAGGGGTTATCTTGCCATAGGAGGTCTCCTCTGCTGAATTAGAGCATTGGCAAGCTCAGCAATTGGTGATCCCATCTGTGCTAGTGTGTTCCCGAGTCCCCTGGGGTACTGAGGTATGACTGGGGTCCTGGTGGTGGGAGTTGCATGCTTATTGCCCCTGAGGCTCAGGATGTTCTCCCAGGTTGCTGAAGTGTGTCTGTCTGGGACATCTCTGGTACTTCATTGATCCTCTTCAGCAACAGTAAGAGGGACCCTGCTTAGTAATTTTCCTAGCCTCATGGGCTAAGAGACTGTTTACTCCTTCTGCTGCTCCTAGGATTTCAGGATTTTTCCCAGGGAGTTATTCCCAGGGAGTCAACTAGGAAATAGAGATAGCAATTGATCACTGTGCCATCTTGGCTCCCTGAACCGGAAAATCAGTGACAGCACTTTAAACATGAAGTTTACACAATGACCAGCATTAATATTAAAGTTGAATAACTGGACCATCTTAATATTGATATTCTCATGATCAATGAAATAAAAAAGGGGGAGAATTTGAAGTTAAAATGAAAGATAACACATAGGTTTTCTTTCTAGAGGCAAAGAAAGGAGTTGCCAAATTTTGGCACCCAAACAAGTCAAGAATTACAATTTAATTGGATTGCCTCATCTGCCAGTACTCATAATAAGCTTAAGCAAAAAAATTAGCTATGGTGATGCTGCAATAGGTTTTTACAAATCTCCTCTTATAGAGCTTTGAAAGGTAAAGAACTCTCCAAAAATTTAATAGTATCTTAAAAACAAAGTCAGTTTAGTCTTTGATATTCTGTGACTTTAATGTAAATAAATGAAGAGATGAAGTCATTGAAAAATATATTAGAAAATGAGCAGAAATGAAATTGGCCCAAAGTTTCTAGATTACTCAGTCTTGTGCCATCCTATATTTAATGCTTTTTTCCATAAGAGTTGGAAGACACTGACAATGACTTAGCATGGCATCTTTCTTCTTTCTTTTTTTCTGTCTTTCTGTCTTTTTCTCTCTCTGACTCTGTCTCTCTCTTTCTCTCTGCTTCATACACACACACACACACACACACACACACACACATTGATTGCTATATGTCCATTTTACACAGTAAAGTTCTGAAGCAGTTTTATCTTTCTCACTATAAATTCAGTACTCTATCCATTGCAGCAGTGAAGGATAATCAAGGGCAAGATTCCTTCTAAAAATAAATCCATTTTAATATCAGTAAAATGAGTAAATAAAGCAATTATTTAAGAACATGAATGAGAGTTGTACAGATTAAGAATCACGGATGAATCATGGATTCAACAAAGGAGAGAGAAACTATGTCAATAACTTCATGGATTGAAGAGATAGAGAGCTGTGGACCATATAATTGTTCTCCCCTATTTGACCAGAGATGGTTGCATGGTGAACCCAAATCAATTGAATGAATCAATTATCTCAAAAAGAGGTTTCTACTGGAATACCCCAGGTAACTGTGCTTGAATTTGTGCTGATAATTTTCACCATTAACTTGAAAAAAGAAATAGGTAGCATGTTTATCAGATTAGCAAATGATATCATGATGGGAGGTACATAGAACTTTCCTATATGACAAAATCAGGATCCAAAAATTGCTTTGACAAGCTGAAAAATTGGACCAAATTTATTAAGATGCATTTTCATAAGGATAAATGAAAACTATTAATATTGATTTAAAAATCAACTTCAAAATATAAACACTGGGAGAAATATGACTAGCTTATACAAAATATAATATAACTATATTATATAAAATATATTTTATGTCAATGTAATATATAATATAAAACTAGTTATGCAAAAAATAATATGACTTTATAGTAAACTGCGGGATTCACTTGAGTAAATGATTCCATGTGCAACTAAACAAAGTAATAATATTTTAATCTTTGATTGAAAAAGTGATAATTTCTGAAAAAAAATGAAATGGTAATACCGCTATGGTCTGCTTTAATCAGACAAAATCTAAAAAAATTGGTAAACCCAAGAAGTTCAGAAAAGCACAACTAGGATGGTGAATGATCTCGATGTCATGACATATCCAAGTGAATGAAGGTAGTAGAGTGGCTAATATACAGATATTTGATTTCTGAGGAAGTTTTTTATGGCTAGCCATAAATAACTGATATTTGAAGAGCTACCATGAGGAAGACAGATTAAGTTTATTGTGTTTGATTCTTAAAGACAAACTAGGAGAAATGGGGAGATGATATACCAGGACTAAATTAGGATAGAACTATCATGGAGTTATGAAATTTAAAATGCAATAAGTACTCTTGGGCTAGAAAATCCAATTAAAATCGACTTTAGTAATGAACAATTATAAAAAGTGATTTCATATTAAAAGCAAAAAGAAGTCATGGCCTTCCACATTCACAATCAGCCAGTCAGAGTGAGAATGGGAGCTTCCTTTAAGCAGTTAAAAACTCAGCAGTTGCCATGGTAACCCATCACCTTGACATTCCCTGAAAGTAGTAAAAGCTCAGCAGTCACTATGGAAACCTATTAGGTTGGTGTTCCCCTCAAGTAGTGAAAATTCTATAGCATTCTCTTGCCTGATTTTTCCCCAAATTAAGCCTTTTATGAGTAGAAAATTTACTGTCCTCTTAGGGGGATAGCCTCTTGCTCTGCTTGTAGCAAAAATGTTGCATGAATATACTGTAGGTGAAGCTAGTTGTAAAGGAAAAAAAAAGGAAGGGTGTGCAAAAAAGTAGAA
Organism: Potorous gilbertii; assembly: GCA_028658325.1. Taxonomy (NCBI): domain Eukaryota; kingdom Metazoa; phylum Chordata; class Mammalia; order Diprotodontia; family Potoroidae; genus Potorous; species Potorous gilbertii. The sequence continues at coordinate 15,340,980 of CM053769.1, read as the reverse complement.
CAAAAAGAAAAGCTAGAATAAGTTCTGGTTGTGGTGGAGGATGTAGATGCAATCACACCGTCAGTAAGGCACAGGTATGATATTCAGGCTATCTCCTCTTTAACGCCTGTTCAAAGAATTAAACAAACAATATCTAGCACAAGGTAGTGGAAAAAGAACTCTTCTCAGTCTGAACTATCTTAAAACATAATCCAGTGCACTGGGGAAGTGTGTTCCCAACTCTAGTGTTACCAGAATATTTCAGGTAAAGTTGAAATGAATGCCTGTCAGGTAATATAATAAAGAAGATTCTCACCTAGGTTTTAGGAGATGAAGCATGACACTCCTTCTAGCACTCCAATTATGTATTTCTTTGATTCATGAAATACTTATTTTATCTACTAGTAACACCTACCTTAGGCATCTAGAATGTATTCCCACAGAATACACATTTACATAAGGATGTAATCCCCACTAATGCTCTATGCTGGCTCACTCACCTAAACCTGTCTTCACACTGATAGGTCTGGGTGTTCCCAAAGAAGGGTAATCATCAGTGGCTACAAATTGCTTTCTTAGGGTTCTAAAGCTCATTCTGTTGTGAGGGGATTGGATACACTCCTATTGGTGTATCTCCTATTTGCAAAAAACCAGTACTATGATTTACGGTTTGGCATTTACTCTTAAACAAAAAAAAAAATTGACAATAAGGGAAAAACGAAAGTAAATGAAGTAATGACACGGTGAAATATACACGTAAACTTGTGTCAATCTTTTCTAATGATGCACAGAATAATCTTTGTTGGGGAATGGACAAATAAAGAAGTCTAGCAAAAAGATAGCAGCAGTTAGACAGCTCAATGAATATTGCACCGTGTCTAGAGTCAGGAAGTCACGAGTTCAAATTTGACCTCAGACATTTACTGAGTGTGTGACCTGAGCAAGTAGTTTCATCTGTTTGCTTTGGAGGCAACTAGATGGCTCAGTAATGGGGTTTTGCCTGGATTTCGGAAGACCTAAGTTCAAATCTGGTCTCAGACACGTACTAACTATATGACCCTGGGCGAGTCATTTAACCTTGGTTTTCCTTAACCCACGAGAGAAGAAATTTGCAAACCAGTCCAGTATCTCTGCCAAGAAAACCCATGGCCAGTATTGGCATACTATGATCCAAAGGTTAATAAAGAGTAGGACAAGACTGAACAAATGAACAACCATGAGTAGGGAAACACATTAAGTAAGGATGACACGTATACTCAGTCGCTTACAACTCTGGAATATACGAATTGATGCTGTTGACTTCTTCTTGAGCAATCACTACCTTACCAAGTTGTTCTCTGCTAACAGTCTCCATTTTGATCCTCAACACTCTCCTGTTGAAAAAAATCTGGTATTTTACCCTTAAAATCATGATGTGGTGACAAGCTGTTTTGTCTCACGATTATTCTTAAAAAGAAATTTTATTATGCTATACTAACGTTATGAAAAGTTGCTTTATAAGACACAGAACTACCAAGCTCCTCAGCTTAGTTCTCTGATGAATGAAGATAAGCCTGACCAACACTTCACTGAACAGACTCACAGAATCAAATGTACATTTTTTTCTTATAGCAGACCTCATGTAGAGCCCTTCTCTTCACTTCTCTTTCTTCCCATCGAACTGAATAAGTCAATAGAGAGCAACGACTTTCCCCTTTTTCAAGTTGTTCATGTTTCTGTAGAAAACTTCAACTTTCCTTGCATTGGAATGCTTATGTTTGTTTTCATCCTACCTTCAAAGTAACGCTTTTGCTCTAATCAGTAGCCTCCCAAGTAATAGCTGTTCTTCCTGGCTGCTCACTGCTCCTGCTAGTCTTTTTTTTTTTTTACCAAGAATCTGCTGAATTTTTAACTGTTTCAGTTATTATCTCCCCTTCTAGCACTCTTTTTGTTTATAATGACTGAAATTTAAGACATATTTTTTTGGCAATGGGGATAAGCGAGGCCAGAGGAAGGAATCTGGTATGGATAGACATAAAGACATTAGATTTGAAGGATTATAGATCTAGATACTTTGGTATTTTTTTGTTTCATTACTGTGTCCATCATTGGGGGGAGGGATCAAAGAGTTGTGGATGGAATGCCAGATGGATTGTGAAGCATGATATGATCTTTTACTATCTATATTTAGGGGAATAGTGTTTGTACCCATTCTTTGATCAAGAAAACTCAACTTGTGATTTTGTCATTTGACAAACAAAATGTAGGACTAGATATTTTCTCCAATCCTCACAACCTCTCAAACTTATGCAAAATAAGAATTATGTGCAAGAAGGAAATCAATTGCATCTGTGTTGATGGGCTAATATACTCCGAACACTGACGAGGGAAAGCCTTTAATGACGAGGTTACAGAATGCTAATTTCCAATGTCTGAAACACTCACTTAAAACTCCCTCTTTTACCAAACACTTGTGCTTTGGTAGAGTTTCAGAACAAGACCTAGGGGACTGTACTTGTGGATCTACTCAGTAATCCCCTTCCTTCTGTAGTCTCTGCCAGCATTTCTATCCACCCATTCCTGTCCTCACTCCAACATTCTGAGACAAGCAACAGAACTCAATTGTGTCACTTCCCACCTTATTTAAATGAGGTGGAAGAACAAAATGATATGATGTTTTATCTCTTAACAGAGAAATATTACGTCAGTTTGCTGTGCTGGTTTAGTGGTCACCCAGATATTGAAGCAGCAGAGAGAATTGGGGCAGGGTACCAGTTTGTGATGGGTTCCATTAGACTGAAAGAAAGGGGGAATGGCAACCAGTTGAGATCGGATTAATGTTTATGAAGCAAAGACTGATGTCAGTAGAAAGAGATGGGAGGAGTTTGACATACAATTAAGATCTAGCTTGGATTACCGACCAGAAGTATTCAGAAGGTAAATAATAAAGGAATATTTTTAAAAAAAGACTTCAAAAGGTCTAAGGAGAAAAAAAAAATCTCAGTTAAAAACCTTGAGCATAAACACATAAAACAACAAGGAAGATAGTAATACAAGAAAATAGATGGCTCACAGGACATCTAAATGAGTATAAACATCTCTGAATACATATTGTAAGAAAAATATTGATCTAACATGTGATGAAGCAGAGGACCCTTTAAATCTTGAGTATGGCATTCCAACAGGATGTTCCCAGTGGTTCAAGAGAGAACTAAGAATCATAAAAGCAAAATGTCAACTGTATGACAAAAATAATTGGCAGAATAGAAAAAAATAATTTGAATACATACTGGCTATTCTCATCAAAGGGAAAAAATGAGAGCAAGTGATTGGGATTTCAAATACAAAGAAGCAAAGGACAATATTTAAGAAAGGAACTAAAAACTTAAACATGTAAGGAATACATGCTATCTATATAAGCAAGTCATATTAGAGCTGAAGACAGAATATGGAAAAAAAAGATTAGGGATTATAAGTCTCCTAGAAGGACATGACAATTTATGAAGCTTGCAAACACTCTAATAAAAAAGATAATGATGATGACTAAGTTAACTCAAGGTAGCAAAGTGATGGCCAAAATAACTCACAGAGCATCCCATAAAACAACAAACAAAAGACATTAAAAACCACAAAATAGATAGTGATTAAGTTTGCTGCTTATGTTTCTTTCTAGAAGAGGACCATGATCTCAAAAAGATGATTCCACGGCATGCAAGTGAATTGATTTTAAATCAGGGAGGCTGTGCAGTCATCAGCCTCACTTTCACCACTGAACCATTTGAGTCCAGTGGTCAGATATACATCAGGAGAACTGGAGATGGACAAGGATACAGTGGGGGAACCTTTGGCCTTTAAAAGATATCATCAGGGGAGGAGCCAAAATGGCAGAGTAGAAAGATTCACATATGCTGGCTCTGAACGCACAGCCCATAAAATACCTATAAAGAAGAAGTCCCAACAAATTCTGGAGCAGTGGAAGTTGCACAACAACGGAGTAGAAGAGATTTTTGTTCCAGAGACACCTGAAAAACCAACATCAAAGGTCCATCACGGACCAGACCTGGGGCAGGGCCAGCCCTGCCTTGGCCACAAGCCACTGAGAGGACCAGATCCGAGCAGGCTTCAGGGACAGAATCTCCAGCAACCACGCAGATCCATCCACCAACAGATGCCAAAGGTTAGTGAGAGAGCCTGTTTGGAAAGTGGGGAAAGTGGGGGAGAAGGGGATAAGCAGGGTGGGGAGGATGATGCAAGGGAGGGCAATGGGAGGAGGGAGCAATTTGAAATCAACACTCTTGGGGAGGGACAGGATCTAAAGAGAATAGAAACAATGGGGGTCAGGATAGGAGGGAGGGAAATATGGTTAGTCTTACACAACATGACTATTATGGAAGTCATTTGCACAGCTACACAGATATGGCCTGTATTGAATTTCCTGCCTTCCCAAAGGAAATGGGTGGGGAGGGAGGCATAGAGAGAAGTTGGAACTCAAAGCTTTAGGAACAACTGTTGAATATTGTTCTTGCTATTAGGAAATAAGAAATACAGGTAATGAGGAATAGAAAGTTATCTGGCCATACAGGGCAAAAGGAAAGATGGGGACAAGGGAAGGGAGGGATGATAGAAGAGAGGGCAGATTGGTGATAGGGGCAATTAGAATGCTCGGGGTATTGGGGAGGGGGTAGGGGTCAAATGGGGAGAAAATTTGGAACCCAAAATTTTGTGAAAATGAATGTAAAAAGTTAAATAAATAAATTTATTTTAAAAAAAAGATATGATCATGAGCAGATTTGTTTGACTAAGGGGAAGCCTATTGAGTGATCTAGGTCTATTGTAGTTGTATTTGTCTTTCCTTTTTTAATTTATTCATTTATTTTTAGTTTTCAACATTCATTTCCACAAGATTTTGAGTTCCAAATTTTCTCCCCATCTCTCTCCTCCCTCACCCCAAAACCCTGTGCATTCTGGTTACTCCTTTCCCTTCTCTTCTATCACATCACTCCTTTCCCTTATTCCAATCTTCTCTCTTTTCTTATAGGTCAAGATAATTTTCTATACCCCATTACCTGTATTTATTTCCCAATTGCATGCAAAAGTAATTCTTTTGTTCCTAAAATTTTGAGTAACTTCTTTCCCTTCCTCTCTCTCAATCTATCCCCACTGAGAAGGCAAGTAATTCACTAGGCTATATAAATATAGTTTTGCTAAAGACTTTTATAACAGTAATGCTGTGAAAGACTAACTATATTTTCCTCCATCCTATCCTGTCCCCTATCTATTCTATTCTCCCTTTAGACCTTGTCCCTCCACTAAAATATTTACATCTAATGACTTCCTCCTTCTTGACCTCATTTCTGTCATCCCCACCTCGCTTATCTCTTTCTCCTCTACTTTCCAGTAGTGCAAGATAGATTTTCATACCAAAGTGAGTGTCCATGTTATTCTCTCCTTAAGTCAAATGTGATGAGAGCAAGCTTTACATTTTCCCTCTTACCTTCCCCCTTTACTACTCCATTGGGGAAAAAAAAACCTTTCCCTTACCTGTTTTATGAAAGATAATTTGTCCCATTCCATTTCTCCCTATCCCCACCCAATATATTCCTCTCTCATCTCTCATCCCATAATTTTATTTTTTTACATATCATCCCTTCCTATTCATATGTATATATATATATATATATATATATATATATATATAACATAATAACATAATATAATATCCTTCCAGCTATACAAGTACTGAGAAAAATTTTAAGAGTTACAAATGTTATCTTTCCATATAGGAATGGAAACAGTTCAGATTTATTAAGTCCCTTATAATTTCTCTTTCCTGTTTACTGTTTCATGTTTCTCTTGATTCTTGTCTTTGAAAGTCAGATTTTCTATTCAGCTCTGGTGTTTTCATAAAGAATACTTGAAAGTACTTTATTTCATTGAATGACCACCTTTTTACCCTGAAGTATGATACTCAGTTTTGCTGAGTAGGTGATTCTTGGATTTAATCCCAGTTCCTTTGACTTTTGGAATGCCCTATTCCAAACCCTTCAATCCCTTAATGTAGAAGCTTCTAGATCTTGTCTTATCCTGATTGTATTTCTACAATACTCAAATTGTTTCTTTCTAACTGCTTGCAGTAGTTTCTCCTTGACCTGGGAACTCTGGAATTTGGCCACAATATTCCTGGAAGTGATCATTTGATTCTTTCATTATTTATTTTGCCCTCTGGTTCTAGCATATCTGGGCAGTTTTCTTTAATAATTTCATGAAAGATGATGTATAAGCTCTTTTTTTTTTTGATTATGACTTTCAAGTAGTCCAACAATTTTTAAATTGTCTCTCCTGGTTCTATTTTCCAGGTCATCTGTTTTTCCCTTGAGATAGTTCACATTCTACTTTTTCATTCTTTTGGTTTTGTTTTGTAATTTCTTGGTTCTTCATAAAATCATTGGCTTCCTTCTGCTCCAATCTAACTATTAAAGAGCTATTTACTTCAGTGAACTTTTAAACCTCCTTTTCCATTTGGCTAACTCTGCTTTTTTATACATTCTTCTCCTCATTGGCTTTTTGGACCTCTTTTTGCCAATTGAGTTAGGCTATTTTTCAAGGCATTATTTTCTTCAATATTTTTGGGTCTCCTTCGGCAAGCTGTTGGCTTGCTTTTCATGAATTTCTTGCATTGCTCTCATTTCTCTTTCCAATTTTTTCTCCACCTCTCTTATTTGATTTTCAAAATCCTTTTTGAGCTCTTCCATAGCCTGACCCCATTGCACATTTATTTTGGAGATTTTGGATGCAGAAGCCTTGACATTGATGTCTTCCTCTGTTAGTATGCATTGTGTCTTCCTCTGCTGGTATACTTGTTCACCAAGGAAGTAGTGAGGAGAGGAGAGGGAATGAAAAAAAGAAGGAGGGAAGGAAGGAAAGCCATATTACCACAGTTTGGTCCCCTAGTGAATTGCTCCTTTTTATTAATTAATTTATTTTTAGTTTTCAACATTCATTTCCACAAGGTTTTGAATTTCAAATTTTCTCCCCAACTCTCCCCTTTCACTCCTCAGGACAGCATGCATTCTGATTACCCCTTACTCCAATTGACCCTCCCTTCTATCACCTACTCCCACCCCTTTCTCTTATCCCCTTCCCTACTACTGTCCTATAAGGCAGAGTAGATTCTATATCCCACTGCCCATATAATTTCTTACCCCATTGTACATAAAAACTAGTTTAACATTAATTTTTAAAGCTTTGAGTTCTGCATTCTTTCCTTTCTCCCTCCCCATCCACCCTCATTGAGAAGGCAAACAATTCAATATAGGTTATAACTGTGTCGTTATTTAAAACACTTCCATAATAGTCATATTATGAAAGACTAACTACATTTTTTCTTTCCTCTCCCATCCTCCATTTATTCTATTTTCTCCTTTGACCTGTCCCTCCAGAAAAATTTGCTTCTGATTACTCTTCCTGCAATTTTCCATCCCTTCTCTTATCCCCTTTATCCTTTCCCTCCTGTTTTCCTATAGAGTAAGAGAGATTTCCATACCCAATTGAATATGTATGTTATTCCCTTGTTAAGTCAAATCTGATTAGAGTAAGGCTCACATATTCCTTCTCACCTTTCTCTCTTCTGCTGCATTGTAAAAAAACTCTTTCTTGTCTCTTTTATATGAGATGATTTAATATATTCTACCTCTCCATTTCTCCTCCTCCCAGTACATTTCTCTGAACAGTCAATTTTATTTTTTAGCTATCATTCCTTCATATTCAGCTCACCTTGAACCCCCTGTCTCTATTTTATATATTCCCTCCAACTATACTAATACTAAGAAACGTGCTATGAGTTACAAATATCATCTTTCCATGTAGCAATAAAAAAAATCAACTTTAATACGTCCCTTATGGGTACTCTTTCCTGTTTACCTATTCATGTTCTTCTTGATTCTTGTATTTGAAAATAAAATTTTCTATTCAGCTCTGGTCTTTTCAATAAGAATTCTTGGAAGTTTTCTATTTTGTTGAGGTCCCATTTTTTCCCCCTGAAGTAAACTACTCAGTTTTTCTTGGAAGATGATACTTGATTTCAGTCCTAGCTCCTTTGACCTTGAGAATATCATATCCCAAGCTCTTTGATGCCTTGGTGTAGAAACTGCTAAATCTTGTGTTCTCATGATTGTATTTCCACAATATTTCAGTTATTTCTTTCTGGCTATGTGTAATAATTTCTCCTTGACTTGGGGACTCTGTAATTAGGCTAAAATATTCCTAGATGTTTTCCTTTTGAAATCTCTTTCAGAAAGTGATCAGTAAATTCTTTTCATTTCTATTTAATCTCTAGTTTTAGAATATCAGGGCAATTTTCCTTAATGATTTCTTGAAAGGTGATGTCTAGGCTCTTTTCTGATCTTGATTTTCAGATAGTACAATAATTTTTAAATTATCACTCCTGTATTTATTTTCCAGGTCTGTGGTTGCTCCAGTGAGGTGTTGCACGTTGTCTTCTATATTTTCATTCTTTTGGGTTTGTTTTATAATTTCTTGATTTCTCATAAAGTCATTACCTTCCATTTGCTCCATTCTAATTTTTAAGGATTTATGTTCTGAAGTGATCTTTGGGACCTCATCTTCCATTTGAATCATTCTATCTTTTAAGTCAGTCTTTTCCTCATTGGCTTTTTGAACCTCTTTTGCCATTTGGTTTGATCTAACTTTAAAGGTCTTATTTTTTCAGCATTTTTTTGAATCTCTTTTATCAAGGTGTTGACTGATTTGTCATGACTTGCTTGCATCACTCATTTCTCTTCCCATTTTTTTCCACTACTTCCCTTACTTGATTTTCAAAGTCCTTTTAGTGCTCTTCCATGGCCTGAGGTCAATTCATATTATTCTAGATGGCTTTGGTTGTAGGAGCTTTGACTTTGTTGTCTTCTTTTGGCTATATGTTTTGATATTCCTTGTCATCAAAGATTAAAGTAAATACCTTTTCACCAATAATGTAAGATTCTCCCTGTTTTCTCATTTTTCTAACCAATTACTTGACTTTTGAACTCTTAGCTAATGGGGGGGGGTGTAATACCCAAAGTTTCACAGGTTTTCTTTAGCTGTTATCTGATATATTTCTTTTTATTATTTTTTATTTTCATTTTATTTATTTTTTGCGACCAAAGAGAGATTTTTAATTTTTCCCAATTTATTAAATTTTAGTTTTTAACATTCCTTTCCACAAAATTTTGAGTTCCAGATTTTCTCCCCATCACTCCCCTCCTCCACTTCCAAACGCCATGCATTCTGATTGCCCCTCAATCTATTCTCCCTTCTATCCCTATCTTCTCTCTTTTCTTGTAGGGCAAGATAAATTTCTGTACCCCATTACCTGTATTTCTTATTTCCCAGTTACATATAAAGACAATTCACAACATTTGTTTCTAAAATTTTGAGTTTCAACTTCTCTCTCTTCCTCAATCCCCACCTATCCCTACTGAGAAGGCAAGAAATTCAATATAGGCTATATATGTGTAGTTTTGCTAAAGACTTCTAGAATAATCATGTTGTGAAAGATTATCTATATTTCCCTCTGTCCTACCCTGTCAACCCATTTATTCTATTCTCTCTTTTGCCCTTATCCCTTCCCTAAATTGTTTATTTCTAATTACACCCTTCCTCTCATTTGCCCTCCCTCCTATCATCCCCCCCCCACATGCCACTTCTCCCTTTCTTCCATACTTTCTTGTAGTGTAAGATAGATTTTCATATCGAATTGAGTCTGCATGTTATTCCTTTTTTAAGCCAAATGTGATGAGAATAAGTTTCACTTTTTCCCTCTCACCTTCCCCCTTTCCCCTCTATTGTAAAATCTTTTTCTTGCCTTTTTTATGAGAGATAATTTGCCCAGTTCCACTTCTTTTCTCCTCCCCATATATTTCATTGCATGACCATTCTTGCCCTCTTACCTGGGTGAGGAATCTTTTCCACTGATCTTTGAAGCTGTCTTTGGCTTATCAGTCATTCAGTCCCTTAAGGCCTACTCCAGATACATCTCTGCTGGCCCCACCCACAGTGTGCTCCACTTCCAAGCTGTTGTGATAGACCATTCCTGTCAGCCTTTCAGATTGTCTAGGGCTGGAAATCTGTTTCATTCTGTAATTTTGTGGCTTCTGCTGTTCCAGAATTTGTTTAGAGTTATTTTTACGGGTATTTTGAGGGGTTTAGGGAAGAGCTCAAGCAGGTCTCTGCTTGACTTGCTCCTTTTCAACTCTCAGGTTACTATTTGTCCTTCATTCTCAAAGAGAACCATGTTGTCAGAAAGGTAATGCCATTACATGCAAGTGAATTAGTGAACTGGATTTAAGTGAAAGAGGCCTATGCATACTATAAAACAGTGATTAAGTTTAATATTTGCAATGACAACACAGTCTATATTCAATTGGGAGAAGACTTTCAAATGTAAAGGAAAGAAAATCAAATAACATGAAACTATTTTTCATCCACCAGAAACTGCCATGAAGAATGGATGGAAACTCAAAAACCTTGTAAACGTGACTGCTCAATTTTTTCTCAACATGTAAATGGGGAAAAATAAAATACTATTTTTAAAAGTTTGAAAAAAAAGAAAGATAAGCAAATCCAGCAACCAAAGAAGGCATAATTTAACAAAATAAATTACACCAGAAAAAGACAAACTAGAAACAGAAAGATGTTGACACAGTTAAAATGATAGCAAAATAATAACAAATCAGAGAGACCATTAAGAGATCTTTTTTTTTTCATGAAAGGTCATTGGCAAAAATAGAACTTAAGTAGAACTGATGTTGGAAAGACTGGCTGAAACAGCAGGAATAATTCTCATGGCACTTCACCCACAGATGATTTAACTGTTTTTTTTTTAAACTACACTGAGAAAATAGAAGGTATATAAAAAGGGGAAGGTGAAAAAAAAATAAAAACGAATGTACCCTAATCAAGTCAATGTTAAAAGATGAAGGGAGCATTATATTGTAATCTCTCAACAAGGTATGTGCGTATAGAACAATGGGTGAGTGGGCAAATGAAGGTATTGAAACAAGAGGAAAGAATGAGGGATGACTCAGTTTCATGATGGGAGCAGATCACACTAAGGAACTCTCAAGGAAGCTAGAAATTTTATAATGGCATATGTGCACAAAACAATGGCTCTAATCTGTGCTGCTTTTATAGAAGCTGCTACCTCTGAGTATTATGCCTAAATGGACAACATATTTATTGGAGGAAATTGAATTTCAGATTGGGTGAGATTCTAAGAGTTGAATTTCATTCTTCCTACCATTCTAGAAATCATGAACCCAGAGAAAAATATTTTGTGGAGAACCAGTGGAAAAGAATATGGAGAGGACAGAGCTTAGCAAAATACTGAACCATTATCAATAAAGTGCAATTTCCACCATGGAGCTATACTTTCATTCTCTCTATTTCCCATAGAATTAATTCTTCAAAGAGTGAGGCATAACTGACCAGTACAGGAGGAACAAGATCTACAAGGCAAAAAATAGAAATTCTTTAAAGAGGGAACTCAAAAAAAAGTGCCAAGTTGATATTAAACTTTTAGTTCTCAAGTAGATCTGTGATATTTTGATTAGGATATTTCTTTAAGAGATGAATGTCGTAATCCTTTTATGTCTGTACAACTTGTACAAATATTTTCCTTATCTTTTCAAAAGATCATTCCATCATCTGTTGTAGTTTTTTCCTGACACCTTGATTATACCAATAAAGTATTTAAGCACTTCATCTGTTATCCCTCATTTTTAACCTGGTTATTTTTCTTTAATTTCAATCATACATCTTCCTGATGAATTTTTTTGTTTTTGATGCCTTACAAAATTTCTTATTTGGTACTAGATAGTTTGATGGTACTGTGGATAGTTCTGGAAATGGAATCAGAAAGATGTGAATTCAATTTCAATTTCAGATATTGGCTGGTGGTATGATCCTGGGCATGTCAGTTAACCTCGCCATGCCTCTATAAAATAGAGATTTTAATAACACCCTCCTCACACGTGTTTATGAGGATACAACAAGACATTTTAAAGGTCTTTTTAGCATGTAGGCATTTGTTAAATGTTTTTTTTCTTTTCCCTTCATATAACCAGAGCATATATATTATATAACACATATTAAATATCATCTATAATAGATTAGCCTTACATATATATATACCCCATATATAACAGTCAAGTTTTTAATAAACATTCAAATAAAATGAATGAATGAAAAAGCATTCATTAATGCTTTTTGTACTTTAATTGATAAAACAGGTTAGGGATTTCATGATAACTGTATTCATAAATTTGAAAGTCTGTTTACATGGTAGAGGTCCTCAAATTCTTTTACTTTACACCAGAGGGCAGAGATCTCATCAGTTTGGTACCAGTTTCTTTTGAATTTCATTAAATTACCACCTAATGATAGTATCTAAGATCTTCCTTTTTTAAAATCATGCATATTCTACCTCTCTAACCTCCCTTATTTCTTCCTTCGAGTACCATCCAGTTTGTAATGTGACCAAAACTGCGCTGTCTTAATAATACAATAAGAAAAGTCAGACCAGCCCTGCTGTCTATAGAGCTCACACTCTAATTAGTCTGTGTGTGAGTGTGTGTGTGTGTGTGTGTGTGTGTGTGTGTACCAAAGGTGAGAATTCAGTCAAAATGCTGCACTTGAGGACCTAGAGGCTCACATGTGGCCTTGAGGGAACAGGTTCCCCATTCCTGGTGTATACATATACATATATACTTGTATGTGTATGTGCAGAGTCATGATTGCTTCTATTTTGCCTAACTGGCATTATCTTTCGTTCTTCTTTTGCACCTGCCATGAGTTATGCAGTTATTGAAGCTATTATGAAAATGGGAATATCAAATGTGCTCAAAAATAAAACAAAAACTCAATTCTCCTGAAGCACATCTTTAATAATGCCTGGTTCTCTGATTCTCAAACCCAAGAAACTTTGAAGAAGATAAATTATTTTTGTCGTGCCTGCCTTTCTTCCCATAAGGAATCGGTTATTTCTGTCTTCTTTCTTGTTTTCCATAGTTGGGAAGTTACAAAAGATCAGTAATGTGATTAAGAGGTCCATGAGCTTGATTTATGGTAAAGAGATGAAAGAAGGAAATATGCAATGTGTAAGTGACAGATAAAGGAGATCCTGAAACTGTCCATACTTTAAGTGGGTGAATTAAAAGATGGAGCGAATCACTTAATATTTTTCAAGGTAATTTAATAAGATAACTGCTGGAAGAAATGACTGTTTTACAAAAACCATTCCTACTTAATTAGACTCTAATTTAATTAGAGAATCTCTTACAGTGGTAATGATTCAAATAACAAATATTTATTGAGTGCCTACTATGTGACAGGTATAGCACTAGTCATTGCAGTATCATTCTCTACCTAAAAGCAGTCTCACTTCTCCAAAGTAATAAGGGATCTGTGACAAAATTATCACAGCAGAGAAAAAATCCTGCAGAAAACAAAAAGAACTCAAATGATTAAAAATATATTAACCTGGGTCTGCTCTTTTAAAACTTCACCTTGGGTAAGATGTAGGATTCTTCCTCTTTGGTTGAGTTGAATTATCTTACAATGGAAGGATTCCTTCACTCTGTATTATCTGGTTTATATTCTCATATGTATACTTTCTCTGATTTCTGTTTTGTTATGATTTTGGATATATTGGATTCCTTGCTACTGGCTATATTTGTATATTATAGGATTGGTATTTGGTAGGAAAGAAGTCAAGCCTTGGATAAAGAATCTTCTTTACCCTTAAATAAACACAGATCAGAAATTAGATTGAGCTTGAATATCTCATCACCTATACTAACAACACTTAAGGGAACAGATACATGTAATACTGGCCCAGATATATCCTTTCTTTGATGAGAACAGTAGGCTATGGATTTACTTCCTGCTTCTAAACCTGACAGCAATTTATGTCTTTCTTGGACAAGAGTGGGAGGTAAAGAGTCTAGAGATGCCTATACTGCCAGCTTTCAAGTCATACAGTGATGCTCTGATATGGGGGAAAGCCCTCACACAGGAAACCTCTAGACATCCAGCTTTAGGATCACTATCTATCTGTCTGTCTATCTGTCTGTCTGTCTGTCTATGTCTGTATATATATATATATATATATATATATATATATATATATATATATACACACAAAACTGCGCTGCTATATATATATATATATATATATATATATATATATATATATAGAGAGAGAGAGAGAGAGAGAGAGAGAGAGAGAGATTTCCCCCCCTCCCCCCCACACACATTTTAAAGACAGTTTAGAAGTGAGGGCACTAGAAATTGAAGGGATCAGGAGAACAAATGATTGAGATAATATCACGATCAGCATTATAATGCCACGCCAACAATTAATGTCACAACAGTTTTATCATTTCCTGTTCAAGATTCAAATGTCTGGCAAATTAAGAAATCTGAGCAGCTAAGACATAGGCCAAAAAGTCCCTGCACAAAAGGTCACATGCATGACTCATAGCAGAGCCCTGCAGGCCTTGATACACATCTACTCTAGATTACCTTACATTATTCACAGTTCTGGCAACTTTAGATAACTGATTTCACACTCTGAAGATTATGAACAGCAAATGAGAGAGAGAGAGAGAGAGAGAGAGAGAGAGAGAGAGAGAGAGAGTATGACTTTAGGCAAATTCTTTGACATCTCCTAATAGATTAAAAACTCTTTGAGGGTAAGGAGTCCATTTTGTTCCCACTTTTGTTTCCCCAGTGCCTTCTACATGGTAGATGCTTAATAAATATTCAAACTTCTTGCTTTGCAGATGGAGCTGAACAAGGAAAGAAAATGACTAAATATCCACTGACAATTAAAAAAAATACTTGCTTCATGGTTCTAATATAATTAATATGCATGCACATTGAAAGATAGTGTCACTCCTCAGTGGAGGCAGCATGGTTGAGTTAAAAGACAGTGTTATATTTGGAGTTGAAGGGCCTAAGTCTTGGTTCTGTCACTGACAAGCTGTGTGCACTTGAGAGAGTTACTTGCTAACTTAGTTTTCCCATATGCAAGAAGAGGGTAGGAGTATATAACTTTCTAAAGGTCTCTTCTAGTTCGAAATCTATGAACCTATTTTAAAAAATGTTTTCTGTGTAGTCATCCAAAAAATATTTCCATATTAGTTATGTTGTGAAAAAAAAACCAGACAAAAATAAGAAAAAATGAAAAGAAAAAAAGGGTGCTTCAATCTGCATTCAAACTCCATTAATTTTTCTCCGGAGGTTGCTACAATTTTTCATTATAAGTTAGTCTTAGATAGTAGGAATGCTGAGAATAGCTAAATCATTCACAGTTGATTGCCATACAATATTGCTGTCACTGTGTACAATGTTCTCCTGGTTCTGCTAAATTTACTTTGCATCAGTTCATGTAATCTTTCCAGGTATTTTTTTAAATATCCTCCTCATTTCTTATAACACAATAATATTCCAACACAAACATATACCACAACTTCTTCAGCCATTCTCCATTGCTGGGTTAAAGAGTATATATAGTTTCATAGCCTTTTGGCATAATTCCAAATTGTTCTCTAGATTGGTTGGATCAATTCACAACTCCAACAAAAGTACATTAGTGTCATAATTTTTCCATATCCCCTCCCACATTTGTACTTTTTCTTTTCTGTTGTTTTATCCAATTGTATAGATATGGGGAAGTACTGCAGAGTTGTCTTAATTTGCATTTCTCTAAGTAATAGAAATTCAGATCATTTTTTCCATGATTATAGATAGTTTTGATTTCATCTGAAAACTTCCTGTCCATATACTTTGATCATTTATCAATTGGAAAATGACACCTATTCTTACAAATTTGACTCAGTTCCTCATTTATTTGAGAAATTAGGCCATTAGAGAAAATGATTGCAAATTTCCTTATTTTTCTGAATTCCTTCTAATCTTGACTTCTTTTGCTTCATATGTGCAAAGCCTTTTAAATGTAATGTAAGTAAAATTATCCATTTTATATCCTGTGATGTTCTCTGTTGTTTGGTCATAAATTCTCCCCTTATCTATAGATGTGAGGTGTAAACTACTCCATGCTTCCCTAATTTGCATATAGTATCACCTTTTATATTTAAATCATATAGTCCACTCAGCTACGTCCTGTTTTATAGTCGAATATATCCTGTTCACATGCACTCTTAGGACTACTATATATTTCTCTACATTCTAACACACACACACACACACACACACACACACACACACACACACACTGCCACCTGTATATCCTTTTCTTTCTCTTCTTTTATCCTGACCCACCTCAATGCTGTTTTACTTCTTACCCCGTCTCCCCCAGTCTACCTGCCATTCCTTCACCCTTCTCTTATTTCTGAATGTCTATGTTGTTCTCTCTATAAGTCAGTTCTGAAGAAAGATCAAGCATTGGCTGCCACCCTTATCTTCTCCTCTATTTAAAAAAATTATTTAGGAAATAAAAGAATCATTTCCATAACATAGTAGAATCAGAAAAAGATGATTACACATGAAACTGCAAATCTATTATGTGGAACTTGCTATTCCTTTAAATATCTAACATATTTATCATGTAAATTTATTTTTCTTCTTTTTTCTTCTCTCTCCCCCCATTCCAGAGATTGCACCCATTAGACAAAAATATGTATGTGTGCATATATATGTAAAATAATTTTATACATACTTCTAGTCATGTATTTTTTTAGTTAATTTGGTTGTCTTAATAGTTAAATTAATTGCTCAAAGTTGTTCCTAAATGAACATTGCTGTTACTGCGTTCCCTTGATTCTGCTCATTCATTTCTTTATTATTTTGTATAAGTCTATCAATGATTTCTCTAAAATCAATGAGCTCATTATTTCCTATAGCACAGCAATATAACATCATGATCATATCCCACTACTTGTTTAGTCATTTCTCAGTTCCCCGATATCTCCTTCTGCATTATAAAATCTTCATTCCATTCCTTTTTTATGTGATATAATTTTTGCACATTATTCTTATCCCTTTTCTTTTCTCCCTCTTTCTCACCTGTTAATTTAATTTATTTTTTTAGTTATCAGATATAGCCAATGATCCTATGCCTTCTGTCAAAGTACACTCCTTCTAATGGTTTTAGTAATGATAAAATTCTTAGGAGGTAGAGAAATCATCTTTGCATATAAGAATATGAATAGTTTAATCTTAGTTAAACATCTATTTCCCCTCTTCCCCAAAGGAGTATACTCAATTTTGCTGTGTAGGTGATTCTTCTTTATTATCCTACCTTCTTTGCCCTTCAGAATATTGCGTTCTATATCCCCAGATATTTAATGTAGAATTTCCTAAATCTTGTGTTGTCCCTTATAAATCCCTCAGGATTTCACCCATTTACTTTTTTTTGCTTCTCCTGAGTCATTTGTGCATTTGAAAGTCCAATGTTCTATTCACTCTGTTTTGTTAAATGTCCACTCTCTTCCTGAAAGATTATACTCAGTTTTGCTTGGTAGGTGATTTTGGCCCATGATGCTAACTCTTTTGCCCTTTGTATTAAAGTTGGATTCTGTTCCTCAGGTAGGGAAGGAGCACTGTTTCAAGCTTGAAGCTTCTTCTCCTTCCTCTTCTTCCTCTTCCTCTTCTTCTTCTTCCTCTTCTTCCTCCTCTCCTTCTCCGTCTTTGTCTTCTCTTTCTTCTTCTTATTCTTCTTCCTGTTCTTCCTCCTCTTCCTCCTCCTCCTCCTTCTCCTTCTTCTTCTCCTCCTCCTCCTTTTCTTCTTCTTCTTCTTCTTCTTCTTCTCCTTCTCCTTCTCCTTGTCCTTCTCCTTCTTCTTCTTCTTCTTCTTCTTCTTCTTCTTCTTCTTCTTCTTCTTCTTCTTCTTCTCTTCTTCTTCTTCTTCTTCTCTTCTTCTTCTTCTTCTTCTTCTTCTTCTTCTTCTTCTTCTTCTTCTTCTTCTTCTTCTTCTTGTTTTAGAAGTTAGTAAGTTTTCAGTCATTCCAAGGTGGCATGAACCAAGATCATTGCTCTCCTGGCCTGTGCTCTGGTCTGTGACTGACCACAAACACTCTTTTCTACCTTCAAATATGTTCAGTGTTCCCACCCCTACTAGTGACCCTCTTTATCCTGAAACTGTGATCTAGTACCACACACGGGCAATACAACGAAGTCCTGCTCCAAGTGCCAGTGAAGGGTCCCCTGAAATCTTCATCTGACCAGTTGTCTGGCTTCCTTACCATCTGTCAGTTAAGTGTTCTGGAAGCCTCTGCTACTGATTTAGTTGCAATCAGGACCTTCTTCCTTGCCACCAGGAACTGTGCTGTTCTTTCACCTCAGTAAAACAGACTTCCCTTGCTGTCCTTCTAAGTTGTTTCAGATGAGAAGTTATTTCACTCCATGATTTTGTTGTTGGTTCTGTCACTTCAGAATTCGACATTCAATGTGTTAATGTTCTTTGGAGTGAAATTTGGGAGAGCTCGAGTGGATCCCTCCATTATCCCACTATCTTTATCTTTCATACGTAACAGATCTTAGAAATGTTTCCATCCAATATAGAAGTATAATAAATAAGCTTTAATGATTAAAAAGATACATCCTCCAAAATTCAAAAATTGCTATCTAAAGTTTTATTTACTAAAATTTCTATATAATTGAAATTATAATATATCTAGCGTATGTTTAATACTTCATGTTTCTGATACCACTTTCTAATATACATTCTAACCTAATTATTGCTCCTCACAATAATCTTATATGAATACATTGCCTGCATTTAGTGGATGAAGTTTGGACTCATCAAATTCACATTTAGCTCATGATTGGATATCTTCCATAAGTAATAAGTCAAGTAACCAAAGATTAGTGACCAGGACTAGTTCCCTAACCTGTATCTTCTATTACTTGCTTGGGAACACACCTGAAATCTTGATAAACTTCTCTCAACATATAATATTATATATTATAATATAATATAATACAATATAATCATATAAGAGAAACAATGAAAAGGAAAAAAAGAAAGAAGAACGGAAGGAAGGAAAGAAAGTAGGATAGAAGGAAGCAAGGAATGAAGGAAACGGAAGGGAAGAAGGGAGGAAGGGATGGAAGAACAAATAAAACCACAAATCAAGAAATGAAAAAAATGAATCAACCTGTTAAAATTAATGTAATTTTTTTCTTCAAAGTTGAAAGTCAGAGATCAGGAGAAAATATAGAAATTCTTTGCTGGAAAATCTCTAGTATGTTAATGCCCTTATATGAACTTGTAGAAGTTGCAAAGGAAGAAGAATAAATTAATCACAACCTAGTTTAAATTCTAGCAGACCTTTGAATATACTGCATTTTACATGTATTACTGGAAAATTTTCTATTGATCTACTTGGAATGTTCTGCTTCTAGTTACTTGTTATCTCCGCTCTTTCTTTTCTTCTTCTTGACTACTTGGTTATACACATCTGTCTAATCCATAAAATACAGCACATTGGAAAAGAGACATATGGGTCTCTGTGCTTGGAAAGTATGGACTTAATTGTGCCTTAAAAGGTTATTTCTTTATAGATAGCCATATATTGTATTTAGCATTATGTATAATAATAAGGTCTGACAAAGACAAGGCTGAAAAAATGGATTTGTGAACATGAAAACAGATGGAATGGTGTTTAATAAACTTAAAGGTACTATAGCATTCCCCAAACAGTGAGCTCTCTGTATCATTATTTCCTAACATTTTGGATCCTCTTACATTTCTGACCTTTGGCCTTTAATTTTAGAGAATATATTGTTTTCTTTAGAGGCTGAGAATATACAAACAATCCTATTTGTAACAAGTGGATTTATAATGAGATATTAATATTAATATTCTATTAATTTTAATCCAAGACCTTGATTTGGAATCTGGTGTCTGTGATGGTTCTAACTCTTAATATTTTTTACTTTCTGTACCCATGCCTGGAATGCTATCTTTTTTTTATTTCTGCCTCCTGGTTTCCACTATGACATAGCTAAAATTACATCTTCTGTAAGAAGTTATGGTGGAACCTATTTAGTTTTAGTGCCTTACTTCCCTTGATTATCTCCAATATCAACTGTACGGTTCTTGCTCATAAATATTTGTTTAAATTTTGTCTTCCCCATTTGACCGTAAGCTCCATGAAAAGAGAAAGTTTTTCATCTTTTTTTGTATCCCCAGCACTTACCATAATCAATTAATTAGTCAACAGCTTTAGACTAAGAATAAAAAGTCCTTGGAAATGGATTTATATTGCACAGAAATGGTCTAAATATCTACTGGGGTTTGGTTGTGTCCTGGGACAGAGGAGTCAAACTCACAACCCAAGTTTCCCACAACACTCCCAAGTGGGGCCTGCAGATTAAAATGTCATTGGGAAATGTTTAGGAGAACAAACAAAAATAACATACAAAATGGATAATGTTAATTAGGGGTTTTCATAGTCAATATACAGCCTGCATACATTTCTTATCTGAGCTCATCACTAATGCAGAAGATGTCTATGAACTATCAGACTATTTTAGAACCTGAGTATGATGTCTGGTGAAACCACTATGGAAAAAAAAACTTTAGTTGGGGAGTAAGTATATAGCCCTTAGCTTTGGCCTCAGTCCAGTTCTATTTCCTTTCCTTCCCTCCCCTCCTAACCCTACTCTTTCTTGTGGGCCAGAGAAGGCATTTGCAAGTATTCAAGTCTTTAGAAGCTTTGGACTTCCCATCAGAGTCCTAGGAGTATATCCAAATTATTTGATGCCAATGCCTGCTTCAGGGACCAAGGACAAAATGAACATAGATTTATGGCCCCACAAAGGGTTTAGTAAAGAAACTGCATCATATCCAAGGGGAAATTATTAATCACTTCACAAAACGGACAGAAGGCTTTCAACAAACAGAAGTCACAAGTTACTCCTTTGCAACATTTGCTTTTTAAACTTGAGGCTACATTCCCCTTTAGAATATTATAAATTTTTTGGTAGGGATGGTCTGAATCACCCTTCCTTACATTGCTAGCTTAGTAAATATAGGCATGAGTGGGAGTTGGGATATGTATGTATGTATGTATGTGTTTATTTCAAATGATTTTTGTAAGAATGGCATTCAGTTTTACTTTTCTTCTAAGAACTTCCTTCTGATCAGCTGTTTCAATTTTCTTCTTTTTTGATGTTGTTATATTTTCTGCGTTGGGTGACCTGTTTCTAAATTATTTGGAATTTTGAAGAGGAAAATATGGCCAAGAATATCTCACATTTGTCCATCTTGGGACGGCCACTTCTACTTACACTAATAAAAGCCATGATGAAGACACACCAGAAGAAGCATGTTTGTGACTGCCAAATGCCAGAAAATCCAGCATTAAATATTTAATGATTAATCATGCAAGCTTTGAAATGTTTCCATTTTATTTACCACTTATCTAATAGTGACAGTAAACATACTCATTCTCATTAAAAACTAATTTAGAACAGTAATTTGCCCATTTAAAAATGTATACCAATGTAATATATGCCCTTATGATAAAATAATTATAATTTCTATTAGCAACTTTAGAAAGAAAACAACGGAGTTTGTTGGTGGCAAGTAATGTAATGAAAAAAACTAATGGACTAAACAGGAGAAATTGACAAGCACAATTCCCACAACAAGAACAATTTGTTACTAATGATGAAATTGAGTAATAACCAGGATGGAAGTTGTGAAATTATAGTGAAAGCCCTCTAGGGTAAAATTAATTCCTTTATAACAATTTAAAGAAGCACGCAAGGAAATTGTTGGTGCCAGATGGGACAAGAAAGGCATCACGAATAAAAAATGAGCAGCATTCTTTTTCTACTTACAAATATTTGAATTAAGATGATGGCAGCATATCTAATTAATGAAATAAAGGTGCTGGTGCCTGCACAAAATTTAAAGATTTTGCCATCTGTATAAATAGATTTGTGCAGAGAGCGTGTGGCTGCATTTCAATAAAGCATGAAGACTTACTCTTGATTGGAGCATACATTTTATTCTTACTGCTTCGTCCTCTAAAGCAGCACATGAAAACCTTTGTGTTTTATACGTTGTTTAATACTGTGAAAAGTTTTCGGAACCATTTGTGATGCACTTTTATCTGACATAGTTTAATTGCCAATGCTACATCTAATGTAATTTTCTCCATATGACTTTATGAATAAAAATAAGACTGTATTATATCACCAAAGTTTCAACCCTCAATTTTCCAAATTCCTGAAGCAGATTATCTATTCCAGACCCTACTTTAAATCCTGTTTTTGTCATTTACCATTTTTTTGACCTCGGACAATTAATTTAATTCTAAGCCTCAATTTCCTCATCTGTAAAATGGGAATAATGACAGTACCTACTTCACAAGATTAGTGTGAGGATCAGATGGAATAATACATTTTTGCTTTAAAAGTGTTAATATAAATGTTAACTGTTTTATCAGTTACTGCATTTAACACATAAGATGCACTGGATGCTCACTTCAATTGGTGTCCTTCATTCTCAAAGAGGACTAAAATGACATTGCTATGTTACTGTCTTGGTATAGTGTGTCCACCTGGGGCTGATCAGACCAATATGAACACAGAACACTCTACTACAGGTCAGGCAGAAACAGTCCATGTGAAGATATCGAGTGAAGATAATTCTAAATTTGTGCATCTAACATTTATTTTGAAGTACTGAAATTCTGCTTTACTTAGAGAGCATGGCACATTCTTCGTAATGGGCCCACCATGCCATGAACGTAGTTACTAGAACTCATAACCATGGGAAAAATTGAGCAAACAGCAATGTACATTTAATATTGAGGTGTCTGAGGTGTTCTGTGGGCTCTTGTGTTTATCCTGCCTAAGATGTTGATTGGTTTCAGGTCGCAGGGAAATTCTAAACTTGTGAGCTGTGTTTGTCTTTTGTTTTTTGAAGAGGACCATGACAGCAGGAACAAGCAGTTAACTTTGATTTGAGTGACAGAGGGCTGTACAAGGTCACCAGTCTCACTTTCCCAACCAGAGTCACCTGGATCCAGTGACCAGATATTCATCAGGACAACTGGAGATGGCCCAGGATGCAATGGGAGACTGGCCCTTTTAGGCTAAGGCCTATTCAGGCTCTCACTTGAGTGAAGTGATGCTCATTCAGTGAATAGGCCTCTTAAAGAAGTGAGTCAAGGAATGGCCCCTTTCATTAAAAAAAAATATAATTGGGAGGGGAAGACCCTCAGGGTCACTAGTCAAAAGGGGAACAGTTACTACTGAGAGTCTGTGGGTGGGGAGGAGGTTGAGGAATATATTAAGACCTAGGTAAGGAATCAAAGAAAGGATATCAGCTGGAAGGATATTGAAGCAGAGCATCAGTAAAGTCAAGAAGGGGGAGGTTGTTGGAACCAATTTCCCTTTATCTTCTCTTGAGAATTATTGGTCACCAAATCTACCCTGCCACTTCATCCTCCATCATATGCATTGACTTCCCATTTAACTCATCTGTGTCTCAGTTTTTTTTCTCTTTCACTTCAAAATTTACATTAAAGCAGATGCCTCTAGATCAGACCGGAGACGCCTGCCAAATTCATTCTTCACAATCTTCACTAAGTACACTTTGCTATGTCTGCTAGGACCAAAATGAAATTGACTGGATTTGAAAGTAAGAATTTTATCAATGAAATGAATATGTCTTAAGTACTGTAAAATTCAGGGAGCCCTCATTTCTTAAAAAGATCTAGCATTCAGACACCTTTTAAATAGTAAAGCTAATTTCAGCTATCATGAATAAATAGTGACACCTTTAAATTTCTATATCCCAAGGCATTCCTCCACATAGGCCAAAGACTTTGAACATTTATTTCAGAAGTAAACTTAAAGTTTAAATATAATAGAATCAGAAAAGGTGAGGTGTATCTGTGAATTATTCCAGATTATATGATAGCAGGGTAACTCCAAATAATACACTCACCTCAGAACCCACCAAGACTCTCCTTTACATTCCCTTTCCCTCCTTTGTTTCTCTCTCCCTCTGTGTATGTGCTTGTATGCATGTATGCCTGTATGCACATATGCCTACTTACATATAACTGCCTCACTTCAATCTCTCTCTGTTTCTATCACTCCCTACATAAATACACATACACATGCATATAAATGTATATTTACATACATATCTCTATCCCATTTTTCTTCTTTCTTGGCTTTATTTAATTTACCTTAGAAGAGGTTAGACTACATATTTACATATTTTCTTCAATTTATTAGATACAGTACATGTAAAAAGCATACAATAAGTAGAATATTCCTTAGTAAAATAACTGAAGTAAAAAAGGAATAGTACTTTTTTTGTGTTTTTTTTTATTTTACATTTCATAGGATACTCAACTGAGTTTTTGTTTTTAATTTCCTTTGGGTAAAAATTCATTTGCAGTATAAAAGCATGGAAAGGTCACACAAAAGTGATATTTTTCTCATGACAACTGTCAACTGTGATTAAAATTTTCCACCAGGGGAATGTCTTACAGGAATGATACAGAATATAAAAAACTTGATTAGAAATGGAATACATATTAAAAAAAAAACAACAAAGAAATTTATCAGTTGGAGACATCCAGGTCAATCATCTATAAGATTACTCATTTCCCATAAATTTAGTAAGCAATTTTTGAGGTTTTGTTGTTGTTGGGTGTGTGAGCATGCCTGTGTGTATATATATATATATATGACAAGTTCAACATTTAAAAATACAAATGGTTCATTTTTAAATTTTCTTTTTCTTAAAATGTCCTACCCAGTACCTGGACAGGGAGCCATCCTTAAGAAAAGGAAAGAAAAAAGCAACCTGTTAACACAATGAAAATGTAAACTGAATTTTATACTTGTAGTCACCCACATCCATAAGAAAGAAAAGGTAGGACATTTTCTCATTTTTCCTTCAGAACCAAGATTGATAATTACAGTTACATAGCATTCAGTTGGTTTTTCCCCTTCTTTTGAGAAAATTTACACAATTATGGTCTCAGTGTATATTTTCTGCTGGTTTTATTTCGTTCATTCATAACTGCCCATAATTCTTTGATACACACATAATCATAATTCATCATTCAAGAATATAGTATTACACTCATGTGACACAATTAAAGGCACATCTAATTAGTTTCAATCTTTTGCAAGCACAAAAAAGTGCTTTGATGAAAATTTTTGTGTATCATATATGGTTTCATCTTTGACATTGGAGTATAACTCCAGCACTTCAATCCCTTAATCAGACATTTGGAAGTTTTAATCACTTTCTTAGCATAAATTTAAATAGCTTTCTAGTATTGTTGAACCTATTCACAACTTTGTCAATAGTTTGACAGTCTTTCCATATATTCTGTTCCACAGTGATATAAGCATCTTTTACCATCTTTAACAGTTTGTTGCATGAGTCTCAGACTCCTTTCTAGTTTTTGCAGTAGTTCTTGTCAAGTAGGAAGTTTTTGCTCCCTTCATAATATTTAAAGGTTGATCAGGGCATTAATTAAAGCATTTGATTATATATATTTTTCCTTTCTTCCTTTTATATATTGCACTGATTCATTTTTCTCTTTTTTTAATCCAAAACAAAGAGATTTGATTATTAATGATTTATAATTATAGGTCTGAAAGTGCTATTGCCACTTTTCTCTCCATTATGCCTCTTGAAACACCAGATACCATCTAAGTTAATTTTGTTATGGTTTTATCTAGCTTTAGAAAAGCATTTTTTTGGTAATTATAAATTTATAAATGCATTTAAACATCCTCATCACAATCCAACCATGGGTAATATATATCCATCCAATATAAAGTACTTGGAAAACCTTGACTAAAAATATCATTAATGATAGTTATTCAGCAATTTCTTCTTTTTTGAAGAGTTTTTTTTGATGTCATCATACTTTAAATGTGTCTTGGTAAAATTTTTGTGTTTGTGTCTCTCATGACCTATGTTCAAGTTCTCCTTCTGACTTATGTTGTTTGTGTGATCCCAAATAAGTCAATTAATCTCTCGGGGGTCTAGGCAACTCTCTAAAATTGTAATTTACAAATAAGAAACTGCCTTTCATGGATAGAGGTAGTTCTCTGATTTGTTAGTTCTTTGTATCAATGAAATTGAAACTCTAATCTCTACACTATACCTATGTCATAGGGCTATTGTAAATATCAACTGACTGTATGTAAAGTATTCTGGAAAATTTAAAATGAAGTTTTAATAATGATAATTTTTATTATTTCATTCTCTTATTAAAACAATTTTTAGAGAGAA
Source organism: Potorous gilbertii (assembly GCA_028658325.1). Classification (NCBI taxonomy): domain Eukaryota; kingdom Metazoa; phylum Chordata; class Mammalia; order Diprotodontia; family Potoroidae; genus Potorous; species Potorous gilbertii. The sequence goes on along the minus strand of CM053769.1, from coordinate 15,314,711 downwards.
AACGTGTAAGGACGTGTCTTGTTAACATTCTATGATATTTCAAGTTATCAGTGAAAACATTTAAAGCATTATTTTTTAGTAACTGAATACTAGCATCCTTGTATCATTGACTGAGATTTTGGAGAGACTATAGAGGCCATCTAATTCAATGTCCTCATTACAGATGAGAAAACTAAATTGAGAGACGTTGTGACTGGAACTGGGTCACACAGGTAATAAAATAGAGTACAGATTTAAAACCAGATCTTCCTATCTCCCAGGTTAGTCCTACATCAATTATGTCACACTGCAAACTTAAAGCATCTTTGGGATGACTGCAGTGGGAGATAAAATGTGGTAAATTATAGTTCCCTCATGTTGTTCCGACATAATTTTATTTTTCTGCTATTTTTTTAAATTTTGAAAACTTTTCATTCCATGTAGATTAAAGAGTATCAATATTAAGTATATTGATGTAAATGGAAGAGTATCATTCTTAAACTTTACATTCAGTGTGAGCTTTTGTCATTTATGTGAAAAAAGTTTAATGTATAATAATATCATAGTTCCTCTGTAGTTTATTTGTTGTTTCCAAGGATATCATATTTATAGCTCTCAGATTTATTTTATGTTAATGTGCAAAGTCAAGTGAGCTTCTAGTTTATAATTCTTGTTATCTGAGGCTATTTTTTCATCATTCAGTGATATGTTTCTCACTGTCAAAGACTATCTGTTAAAATCTGAATTAAACTGTAACTCTGGGGGGTTTGACAAATTTCCCACAATTTGTAACAATGGAGTGATTCGGAATTACTAACATTAACAACTTATTATCATAATTTTTGATGGGATCAGATTAAAATGATACTGGGGCAAGTTACTATGTTAGTTTTAATCTTTTATAATTAATATTTTATGGATTATACAAGTTGATAAGAATATGACAAAATTTTATATTTAAATAAGTGGATTATGTTCATTGTCTCTAGTCTCATTGAAAATGCCATTAGCTCTCAACAGTAAGTGACACCTACAAAAAACCACCATATGTGAGGGCATAAAACACATAAAAACTTCAAATTTAAATGCAGAAAAGCAGAAGTGTTAAAATAAAATCTTTTCATATAATGTTGCAATAAAAACATATGTGTAACAAAGGGCCATGGAATGATAGATAAAAACTAAATGGAAACAAAATAATCTAATCCTAAAGAATGGAAACAAATAATAGACACAATCAATGATTTCAGAAATTGAAGCACAATCATGAGACAACACAGCCAAAGTTATGAGGAGCAGCCAAAGCAGTTCTTAGGGACAATTTTATATTTCTAAGTAGTTAAATGATCATATAAAGAAAGAGATGATCAATGAATTGAGCATGCCACTAAAGAAGCTTGAAAAAGAGAATAAATGAAAAATCTCTAATTAAAAGCCAAATTAGAAATTTAGAAATTCTAAAAATCAAAAGGAGAGATTAATAAATTGAAAAAAAAACTTATGAAGCAATAAATAAGGCTAGTAAGCATGTAAAAAAACTAATAAAATAGATAAATATTTGGTTAATTTGATTTAAAAATAGAAAAAGAAAGAAGAAAATCAGATTATCAGTATCAAAAATGTAAAAAGGGTGAAGTCACCACCAATGATGAGGAAATTAAAACAATAACCAGGAGCAGTTTTACCCAATTGTATGCCAATAGATTAGAAAATATAAATGAAATGAATGAACATTATATGGATATAGATAACATCTATATCCATGTACACACACATACATATATATGTGTATATGTGTGTATATATGTATGTATGTATGTATGTATATGTGTGTGTGTGCCCAGATTAAAAGAAGATACCTAAATGACCCCATTTTAGAAAAATAAATTGAACAAAGCCATTAATGAACTCCCTCAAAAAAATTTCCAGGACAAGAGGGATTCATTACTAAATTCTACCAAACATTTAAAGATCAATTAATTCTAATACTATATAAACTATTTAGGAAAGTAAGTGGATTCATACCAAATTCTTTTATGACATAAATATGATGCTGATACATAAAGCAGGAAGAACCAAACAGAGAAAGAAAATTATAGTCCAATTTCCCTAGTGAATATTGAAGCAAAAATTTTAAATAAAATGTTGGCAAAGAGGTTACAGCATTTTATTAACAGTATAATACATTATGACCAGGTGGGTTTTATACAAGGAATGCAGGGCTGAGTTTATATTAGGAAAACAATTAGGATAATTACTAATATAAATAACAAAACTTACATAATCATACAGTGATCTCAATAGATACAGGAAAAAATAGCTTTTGAAAAAATATAGCACCCATTCCTATTAAAAACATCAGAGAACACAGGAACAAACTGAATTTTCCTTAAAATTATAAGCAATATCCATCTAAAACCATCACCAAACATTACATGTAATGGGGATAAGTGAACGTTCCCAGGACAATCATGGGTGAAAAAAAGATGCATATTATCACCATTGTTATTCAGTATTGTACTAAAAATGTTAGCTTTAGCAATAAAAAAAAGAAAAAGAAATGGAAAGAATTAGAATAGACAACGAGGAAGCAAAATTAACAGATGATATGATGGTATATATAGAGAACCCTAGAAAACCAACTAAAAAGAACTATTAGGAACAATTAGTAGCTTTAGCAAGGTCATAGGGCATAAAATAAACCAATATGAATCATTAGCATTTCTATATTACCAATAAAGTCCAGCAACTAGAGGAAAAATAAGAAATTTCATTTAAAATAATCATAGACAATGTAAGACATTTGGGAGACTGCCTATCGTGACAAATCAAGGAACTATATGAATACAATTAAAAAACACTTTTCACACAAATAGAGCTAAACAGTTGGGAAAATATCAACTGTTCATGGGTAGTTTGAGCTAATATAATAAAAATTATAATTCTACCTAAATTAATTTGCTTATTTAGTTCCATACCCAATCAAACTACCAAAATTATTTTATAGAGCTAGAAAAAAACTAACAAAATTCATCTGGAAGAACAAAAGGTCAAGAATAGCAAGGTAATGAATAAAATATAAAGAAAGGCAGTCTAACTGTATCAAATCTAAAACTATATTATAAAGGAGCAATCAAAATTTTCTGATGCTAGATAAGAAATAGGTTGGTGGAGCAATGGAATAGGTTAGGTCAATAAAGCACGGTAGTCAATGACTATAGTAATCTACTGTTTGATAAACCCAAAGATTCTAGCTTCTGGAATAAGAACTCACTATTTAACAAAAAACTGCTGAGAAAACTTAAAAATAATATGGCAGAAACTAGGCTAGACTAACACCTCACACTAAACCAAGATAAGGTTGAAATGGGTACATGATTTAAACATAAGGGATGACATCTAAGCAAATTAGGAGAGCAAGTAATAGTTTACCTGTCAGATCTATGGAGAAGAGAAGAATTTATGACCAATCAAGAGATAGAGAAAACTATGAAATACAAAATGGGTAATTTTGATTACATTAAATTTCAAAGGTTTTGCACAACAAAAAAGGCAACCAAGACTAGAAGAAAAGCATAAAGGTGGGAAAAAATTTTCAGGTAAAGGTCTCATTTCTCAAATATATAGAGAACTGAGTCAAATTTATAAGAATACAAGTCATTCTCTAATTGATAAATAATAAATGGATGTGAACAGGCATGTTGCTGATGAAGAATTTAAAACCATCTATAGAAATACAAAAATGCCCTAAATTGCTATTTATTAGACAAGTTCAAATTAAACCAGCTCTGAGGTACCACCTCATACCTATCAGATTGATTAATATGACAGAAATGAAGATGATAAATGTTGGAGTAGATGTGGAAAAACTGAACATTAGTGCCTTTTTGGTGGTGTTGTGAACTGATCCAGCCATTCTGGAGAGCAATATGGAACTGTATCCAAAGGGCTATAAAATTGTGCATAACCTTTGATCCAACAATGGCAATACTGAATTAGTATCCCAAAAAATTTGTAAAAAAGGAAAAAAGGACCTATATATTCAAAAATATTTATAGCAACCCTATTAGTGGTGGCAAAATCTTGGAAACTGAGGGGATGGTTATCAATTGGGGAATGGCTGAACAAGTTGTGGTATAAGAATATAGTGAAATACTATTCTGTAAGAAATGACGAACAGGCAGATTGCAGAAAAACTTGGAAAGATTTCCATGAACCAATGCTGAGTGAAGGGAACAGATCAGAAGAACATTGTATACAGTAACAGCAAAGTTGTATGATGATTGACTATGACATATTTAGCTCTTCTCAGCAATACAATGATTTAAGACAATTCCCAAAGACTCATGATGGAAAATGCCAACCACATACAGAAAAGAACTGTGGGATCTAAATGCAAATCAAAGCATACTATTTTCACTTTTGTAAATTTTTCTTTTTTGTGATTTTTTTCTTTTGTTCTGATTCTTCTTTTACAACATTACTAATGGGAATATATGTTTAACATGACTCTACATGTGTATAGGTTTGCTTGACCTCTTGGGGAGAGAGAAGTGGAAAAAGGGAAAGAGAAAAATTTGGAACTTAAAATTTCACAAAAAGTGAATTTTGAAAACCATATTCACATGTAATTGGAAAAAAAGAAAATGCTATTAAGGAAAAAAAGAAAGAAAAGAAAGAAAATGTTATTAGCAGATGGGACAATAAATATGATACACACCTGCTCCTTGTGGAACATGATTTTGATCTCTTCCAATTTTGTTAAGTGTTTCATTCCATTGGAGATTATAAGTATTTAGTTTTACAACTTTTATTCGAATTGTTCTTGAAGTTTTGTGGTTTGAGAGCATTAACAGTTTTGTCTATGAGAGTGGTTTGATTCCAATACAGATTGTGAATTAAATTCTCCAAGATATTTTGACGTTAATATGTTCATTTGGGGGGTTTGTCTTTTGTAATTCTATGAAATATAGGAAGTTTCTGACATACTTTTCTAGCTACTAAGTCATGTCTTGCTGATTGTTTGGTAAGTATCAGTTATTTACTGCCCACAGTGACATATTGCTCAGTTTCTGTAATTTCCTTTTATAATCTACATTGATCACTAAATATAGGTTAGTCTCAATATGATTTTGTATTGGCATCACAAAACTTTCCATTTCCATGATATAATTAAAGAAATAGTTCTATGTTCTGTAATTTTATGTCTATAGAGTTCTCTTAGTTCATGTAAATGTATCCAATAGAGAACTTCTTATTTCATTCTTGACCCTAAATCTTTTGTCATTTCCATTTAGAGGTAGAGGTAAGCTACTTTTAGATATGTTTTACAAATCCAAGAAAGTACTGAGGTAACTAATCTTTACTCTTGCTTGGTTAAATGATTCCTGATTTGTTGTCGTGAGATCTAAGAAATCTGCAGTTGAAGTTGTGTCTGACTTTTTTCCCTTTATTTTTCTAAATTATTCGATTTATTGGTTAATTTGGGAAGCGGTGTGGCATGGTTGGATCTCTCTATCTTGCCCAGGCTGGAAGTGCAGTAGCCATTCACATTCCTAACACCATGAAGATATTTGTAATTTATGTAACAGAAACAGCTAAAAAGACTGATAAGGTAAAAAAAAATGAGTGACCCTTAGGGGTCTGTTCTGACCTTTTTCTCTTCTTCTGTACTACCTATCTGAGTGAAATTATCACTCCTGTTTGCTGAACTATTATTTTTATGCTGATTATTTACAGATTTATATATTCATCCTTAAACCCCACCCCCACCCCAAGTTGCAGTACTATAATACCAAATAAATGTCTTTTGGATAGCTCAATAGTTTGATGGATATCCATCAAACAAATCAAATTCAACATATACTAAATGCACTCCTGGTATTTTTCCCCAAACCCTCCCTCACTCGTAACTTCCATAGTTATGGTTTTTTTTAATTTGTGTGTTTTTCTGAAATCTCTTCATAATGCCTCACAGTATAATGACATTCAGATACTATAGTTTATTCAACAATTTCCTAAGTGATTGGTATCCCCTTAGTGCCCAGTTCATTATCACAAAAAGAGCTGCTAGAAATATTTTGTATATATGTGTACTTTTCCTTTCTTTATGATCTCTATCCTACCAGGATAGGCCTAGCGATGGCATGACTGGGTCTGGAGGTAGAGTTCCAAACTACTTTCCTTTGTGGATTGACAAGTTCACAACTCTACCAATACTGGATTGATGTTCCTGTTTTCTTTCCCATTTCAATGTCTTTCATTTTTTACTTTTTGTAATCTTTGCCAATCTGATCAGTGGAAAGTGGAAGTGGAATTCAGAGTTGCTTTAATTTTCATTTTTCTGATTGTTAGTGATTTGGAAATTTTTTCTTATGGTCAGTGTTGGTTTGAATTTCTTCCTCTCAGAATTGCCTGTTCATATCCTTTGATATTCTGCATGAGAAATCACTTTTATTTTTGATAAGTGTTAATCAATAGCTTATATATCTTAGAAATGATACCATTAACAGAGAAATTTGCTCCAAAGATTTTTCCTAATTCCCTGTTTCTCTTTTGATATGATCAGGATGAAATCTTGCTAGAATTTTTTTAATTTTATGTAATTAATATTGCCCATTTTACAATGTGTAATCCTTTCTATCCCTTGTGTGGTCATGAATCCTTGCTATAAATGTAGATATGCAATAACATTTCTTCCTTACTAATCTATGTATGATATAATACTTTATGTCCAAGTCACATATTCATTTATAATTTCGTTCAGTTTGGGATATTGGCCTATATCTATTTTCCATCAGAATTGCGGGGGTTTTTTCCAGTTGTTTTTTTTCTATGGGAAAGAGCAATTTTATTAGTATCCAACAGCAAAGCACATTAGGAATTTGTAACCAAGCATTACATTCTCATCCTGTGTCTTAAAGAGAGTAATCAGTTTTCTTCATGATGCATTATGTTTTACTGACTTTGTTATAGTTTGTCATTTTTATAGACATACATGAAATCTCTGACACAAGGGCTACTGCCAACCTTAATGAACACTAGGCCCCAAAAGTGCCCGAGTGGGCAGGTCTAGTGCCTATAGTCACTTTTTAATTTAATAACAGCCTATCTATCTGCCCAAAATGTTTCTTTGAAGATTGCCTTCTCCACAGCAAAATGTACCCACATGCTCTCTTCCAAATACAAAAACTTTGAGTTAGAAATGTTGCATAATGTGGCTTATTTTCTTACCAATTTCTCTCCTGCTACTTACTAAAAGTAACAGTTCCTACCTTTTTGTTTACTGATGACACAAACCTCTCTCGCAATACAAATCTTCAATCATGGAGACAGACACCTCATGATATAATAGTGTTAGCAATATCTTTGGTTATAGTTTGTTTTTCTTCAAGCTTATATTATTAAAAAATGCAACTAGAAATAATTTTTCTAGAGTCTAAAAGCATCTTCCATTGAAATACAAGCTTGTTCTCATACTGGTATTACATGGTCAGGTTTAAAAAAAAATCTACATTTCCATAGCATCTAATATCAACATTATATTAAGGAAATAAATTTTAATGAACAAAATTGTCTATGATTTAAAGAAGCCATTTGAAGGAAACTTAGTTTGGAGAAGACAGCAGCAGAACGTATGAGCAGCAGAGGCCACTCTAGAGACTGTCCATGGCCTTGAACTCACCAAGGGTCTGCACAGGATTCACATGCTTCTTCTGAGATGCCCATTTGATTTTTGCCTGGGTTACATCCTGCTTCTCTACGTCACCAAAGTCTTCTTTTCTGGAGCCTTCATCTTCCAGGACACAGCAGGAAGATTGAGATAAACCATTCCCTGGGATTTCTGGTACTTGGTGGAGACCATGTAGGAAACCTAGAGCAACCTCTTTTTTTTTGTTGGAGAGTCTCTTGTTACTGTTGGTTACCAATGTTGTAACCTGAGTAACTAGGTTTCAAAAGTCTTTCAACTACCAGAATCCTTATCTCCAGACTTTCAGGGTCCCATTTGAATTTTATGTTGCCTGCATGTACAGCAGTCATTTCTGCAGTAAGAGGGGGGCAAGCACAGGAGGAAGAAGAGGAGAATCCCAAAGGCTCCTATGATGAGCGCTGCTGCTGCCACCTCCTTGGCTCCCCCTTTCCACTTTTCTTTTCCCTTTCTTCTCCAATTGTGAGATATTAACTCAATAATTTGGTTCTTTGTTTTTATCAAACATTGAGCTTTTGTTCTGTACCTTATATTATGTGTAAAATTTGTTCCTTTGATTCACTACTATTTGTTAATCATACGAAATCATTTTGATGATTAAAGCTTTTGTAAGATGTTACCATTAGACCACCTTCTATTTCACTTAAAAAAATATTCTCTTGAGTTTCTTGACTTTTTGTTGCTCCAAATGAATTTCATTATTTTTTTCCTACTCTAATAATGTAATCATTTGGTGGTTGATATGGCACTAAATAAGTAAATTGACTTAGGCTTTCTTGGCATTTTATCATATTATCTCAGCCAAACCATGACAATATTTCTCCATTTCTTTTCATAAGTATTTTATACACTATTAAATTATTTTTAATAGAATTCATCTTTTTACATCTTCCCCTTTGGTTTTCTAGGTGATACACATATAGAAATGCTAATGATTTATGTGAGTTTTTTTAATATCTTTAAACTTTTGCTAAAGTGATTAATTGATTCAATTTTTCTCTGAGTTGACTCTCTGGGGTTTTCCAAGAAACAATAGTATCTGAAAAAAAGTGTGTGTGTACACACACACACACACACACACACACACACATACTTATCTATGACTATACATATTTCCCCTATTCTTTTTTTGTCCTTGTCTTATTGCAACCGTTAGTATTTCCTTTCATTCTCTCTAGTTTACATATGAAGACCATATTTCTTTCAAAAAGTATCAGATAATCTTCTTTTTTACTACTTTTAAATAGTTTATATAACATGAGAATTAATTGTTCTTTATGTTTGTTTTAAATCCATCTGATGCCAACTATTTTCCTTCTGGAGTTCATTTAGATCGTTTGTTTTTTTTAGGTTGGATTAAGTTGTCTATTTCTTATTTTAAAATGTAATATTCTTTGTAAATATTTGTCCATTTCATTTAGACTTCCAGTATTTTGGAGGGAGATAATAGGTAGAGTAATTTCTTATAATTCTCTTTGTTATTTTTCCTATAATTCTCTTCATTTCTTTGATTTTGCTTTTTCAATTTAGATTTTCCTCTTTTTTTTAAATCAGTTTAGGAAAGACTTCCAGGGAGAAAGCCAAGATGGCAAAGTACAGAAAACACTTAGATGAAATCACACATTTCCCCTCAAACAACTTTAAAATAACATTTCTAAAAAGAATTCTGGAGTGGCAGAGCCAACAAAAGATCAACATGAGACATTCTTCTGGCACAAAATATTATTCAAGGACAGAAAGAGAGAGCTAGGACATGGAAGGGGAAGCTGGTTCAGAGTCCATGTGAATGAAACACCAGTGCTGAGAGTAGATAGTGGTGATAAAGAGGAGAAATTCAGGAGGTCTAAAGGCAGAGACAGTAAAGAGACCTGGCCATTGGTCAGAAAGAGATTACAGGCAACCCAATGAGAGGAGAATCAGATTTGTTTGAACAAATCTATTGCCTAAACCCACTTCTGGGTCACAGTTAGAGGGTGGAAAGAAGCACTTTCAATCAAGAGTGAGTGACAGCGCCAAGGACCAATATTGCTTTTAGTCACTATGGATTAGGCATTCTGAACAGTACCACTCAAGAGACCAGGGACCTCGAAGAAAAGGATCAATTGCAATCCCAGGGGATCAGGGATACATCCAAGGTGATGACCAGAGTACAACCAGGACAGCAGTGACCATACTTCGCCTTAGATTACACAACCTTGGAAACACTGAAAACTTCACAACATCCTCTCTACCTAAACTAGCTCTGCAAACAGCAGTATAAAAAATCTGAAGCTTGTTACCATACCCCCTCCTTTCTGACAAGATAGACAGAGCCCAACTTTAAAGTGCAAAGTTAAGAAATAGGTTGGGAAATTAGGAAACAAGTAAAAACAAAAGAATCTGACTTTTAAAAGCTTCTGTGATAACAGAGATGATTAAGACACAAATGCAGAGAGCAAAACATCTGCAGATAAAGCTTCAAAGAAAAAAAATGGGACACAAAACCAACAAGAATTTCTGGGAAAGCTATAAAATATGAATTTCTAAATTAAATACGAGTGGTAGAGGAAAAAATTAAGTCAAAGAATTAAGTACAGATGAATAAAATTGTGAAAAGAAATTACTAAATTAAGAGGCACACAGTAGATTGAAGAAAATAATGCCTTAAAAAACAGAATTGACCCAATTTTGAGAGGTGTTAAAGTTCACTGATAAAAATAACTCCTTAAAAGGCAGAATTGAAATTGTTAAAAAAAATATAAACGTTCCCTGAAGAAAAATAATTTCTAGAAATTAATATTGGAGGCAATGACTTCATGAGCCTTAAAGAAACAATAAGCAAAGTTGACAGAATATTAAAAAAAAAAGAATGTTCAGTATCTGATCAGAAAAACTATTGACCTGGAAGATAAATTGAGGGGAGATAATTTTAGAATGATTATACTACTTGAAAACTATGATCAAAAAAAGAGCTTGTTGCAATAAATTATCCAAGAAAACTATCCTTGATATCTCAGAAATGGAAGGTAAAATAGAAATTCAGAAAAAAAATCTACCTATCACCATCTGAAAGAAATCCCAAAGTAGAAACTTTCAGAGATATTATTGCCAACTTACTGAGCTTCTAAGTCAAAGAGAAAATACTTCAAATAGCCTAAAAGAAACCATTCAAGTATCATGTCAGGCAGGATTACACACAGCTTCCAGGTTAATGGAGAGAGGGCTTAGAATACAGTACTCAGCAAGGCAAAAGAGCTAAGATTGCAACAAAGAAAAATCTAATCAGTAAAACTGAATATAATTCTTCCAAGTAAAAAATATTGTGTGTGTGTGTTCATCCTTCATTGCTGAAGAAGACCATGCCATCAGAGAAATAATAACATGACTTGCACTTGACTTTGTTTTAATTTTTTCTCTTATTTATTCATATGAATTGTTTTGAGTGATGGAGGACAGCAAAAAAATGATTATTTAATCAAATGGAGAACTGTCAACATTTCCTGATAAAAAGGCTAGAGCTGAATAGACAATTTGATTTTCTAGTGCTTGATTCACAAGAAGCATAAACATGTAAACATGAAAGAGAAATCACAAGTGACTTAGTAAGTTTAAATTCTTTATCTTTCTATATGGGAAGATGATAACTGTAGCTTCTACAAGCATTAACCATATTAGGACGTTTGGAAGGATACCTCATAGAAAAGAGACTATGGGAGTGAGTCAATTTACTTGGGATGGTGCTTAATAAAGGGACAGAGGAGTAAGAGGGATGGCCATGAACAAGAGGAAGGGAGAGCGTGAATGGAGGAAATTACCTCATATAAAACAGGTGTGCAAAGAATAGCATTTACATTAGAGATGGGAGTGGTGAGAGGAAGTTTTGTGTTCATCCTTCATTGCCAAAGAAGGCCATGCCATCAGAGAAATGATGGAATGACTTGCTCTTGACTTTGTTTTGGGTTAGGGAGGTCTATGCATGATAACCAGCCTCACTTTCTCCTCCTGATCCATCTGCATCCAGTGACCAGATATTCATCAGAATGATTAGAGATGGCTCTGGCTGGATGCAATGGGAGACCCTGGTCCCATTAGGCCAAGTCTATTCAGGTAGTCACTTAGGGTGAGGCAACACCCATTCATTAAATAGGCCTGTTTAAGAAGTAGGCATGGCATGGCCCCTTTAATGAGGCCAAGAAAAAGAAAGACATCAGGCTGGGAGAGAAACAGCAACAATTACTATTGATACTCCCTCTAACATCAGGAGTGTCCAGAAGAGCCTTTAGGCAGGGGCCCATTGCCGTCCCAGCTTCAGAGTGCAGTGGGTTTAAGGTTTTGGGAAAGGAAAAGACAAGACAGGATAAGACAGGGAAGAAAAGGAAAGGAAAGGAGAGGAGAATAGAAGAGAGGGTTGGAGAGGGGAGGAGAGAGGAAGATAGGAGAGGGAAGGAGAGAAAACTAGCCAGTAAAACTCAAGTCAACTGGGCATCTTTGGTGAGAGGCCAATGGGCAACACTTGAGCCTCATTCATACTAAATTTGTTCAAAAAGAGAAAATACACAAACTCAATTGGTAAAGACATCTACCATTACCAACCAGGGTGGAGGAGGATAAGGGGTAAGAGAAAAGAAGAGGTGATATGACCTAAGATACACAAAACAAAGCAAAGGTCAAAACCAAAACAGACTTTAGAGGAAGGACAGGATAAAAAGTGAATGATAAGCATAAACAGAAGAAAATAGAATGATAGGAAACTCAATTAGTAATCATAACTGTGACTGTGGATGGGATGAACTCGCCCCAAAAAACAAAACAGTTGACAGCATGATTAAAAACCCAAATCCAATAATAGGTTGTTTATAAGAAACATACTTGAAACAGAGACGGAGTCATAAAGTTAAAATAAGAAGCCAGAGTAAGCAGAATCTATTATGCTTCCCCTGAGTTAAAAAAGTCAGGGTTAATGGTCTCAGTTAGCATATAGACAGAGCAAAAGCAAAAACAGACTCAATCAGAAGAGATAAACAGGAAAATTACATCTTGCTAGAAGGTATCAATGAAGTAGCATCTATCTATATTTCTATCTCTGTATCTATATATCTGTGTATACATATATGTACACGATTGTACTATACACTGTATAGTATTATACATACAATATTGTGTGTGTATACTTAAGATGGCATAGTACATAAATTATTAAAGGAATAGTTAACTGAATTACAAAATAAAGTAGACAGTAAAACTATACTGGGGTGGGGAACCTCAACTTTCCCCTCTAAGCATAACGTAAATATGAAAGAAAATAGTGAGATGAATAGAATCTTAGAAAAGTTTGATATGAAAAAACTATGTAAAAAAATTAATGGGGACAGAAAGTATTTAACATTTTTCCCCTCAGCACCTTCACAATATTGACCGTGTCTTTTGGGTATAAAATACAAAAACCTCTTGACCAAATGCAGAAAAATCACAATGTTAAATGACCTTTCCAGACCATTCTGCAATAAAATTGTATTTAGTAAAATGCTGATCATACACTCTGACCAGTCTTGATTTACGCCAGAAATGCAGGACTTCTTAAATATTGGGGAAACTTTCAGTATAATTGGCCATATCCATAACAAAACCGATAATAATCTTTAGATAATATCAATAGACGCAGAAAAAGTCTTTGACAAAATCCAACACCAATTCCCTTTCAAAACCTGGAATACTTGGGAATAATGTGTTTTTTTTCTTAAAATGATAAGTACTATTTACTTGAAACCGGAAAAGCATTATCTATAATGGGAATAAATTTGAAGCCTTCCCACTACAGAATTAAGAAAAAGAAAAAGGGAATTAAAAGAACAAAAACAAGTAATGAGGAAACAAAATGATGACTTTGCAGAAAATATGGTAGTTTGGTATAGACCATAGTAATCCAGCTTTTGATGAATCCAAAGATCCATGCTTTTGGAAAAGAACTCATCATTTAACAAAAATTGCTGAGAAAACTGAAAAACAAGCAACTAGGCATAGACATTATATACTAAAATAAATTGAAAATAAATTAATGACTTAGATAAAAGGGTGATATCATAAATTAATTATTGAGCACAGAAAAATATACCTTTCAGGTCTGTGGACAAAACAAGAGACAGAGGGGAATGCAGGAAGTAATGCAATGAGAAGCAGGCACTTAACAGAAGCAATGGGAAAGTTCGATGCTGGCTACGTTTCTGACAGTTTCCCCAGGGATGACTAGCCTGAGAATTCATACCTGTAAATCCAAACTCACTGGTTTTAACCAGTGTCTATGTCTCTATTAGTGATCTACTTGATATATTAAGTTCGGAGAATTTATTTAAGGGAATGGAACAGGATGAACAGTGATTATAAAACTTCATCTCATAAAATTGAGAATATTCTTCCCCAAATACATACAATGCTAGTGGAAATAATGACCATATACACAGTTCACAAGTACAACACACACATATCTACATATACACACATTTAATGTTATATATACATATATACTAAACATGCAAACCTATAATATATACATACACACATATATGTATATGCATACACACACAAGATGCTATATATATACATATGCAATAAGTTACATACATATGCATATACGTATTTATACTTGTATATGCATGAGTGCACACACATTTGTATGAATAAACATGTTGTGGACAAGGTAGTGCATACCTGTACCTATGTTGGGTTAATGTCCTTCTACAATGTACTTCATTCCTCATATGATGGAAGATCTGTCAAATGTGGTATTTTCAACTGGGTATGTATACTAAAAATTACCATGGCTTCCTTGAAGAAGCCCTCCCTAATTCTCTAGTTCTTTGTGACATAAGCCTTCCTCTATCATTCTTCATTTATTTTGACTCTGGCATGTATATAATTTTCATCCCTCCATACCTTACTTGTGTTGTTCCATATACTGAGAATATCTTCCCTCACCCCATTCTTTACCTCTGTTGAACTTGGGTTACATAATGGTTGACTTATCATCATTTAAGATCACTTCTGCATTTGATAGTCTCCCAATATATCATTCTATGAAATATGAACAGTGAGATATTATAAATTCTCCTAAAAGGAAGATCCTTAGTAGGCACATAAATACTGTTTGTAAAGGAGTATAAAGACCAAGAAAACCTGAAGGAATCTGAAAGGATTGAGAGTATTATCTTATTATGACCTAAGTTAAAAACCAGAATGGAAAAAACCCTAGCCTGATCAATTGCTAGTTTGTGGGTTTTATTTTTGCTTGTTTTTTCATCAAATCATTGAAATGATGTTTTTTCCATTTTTTACTACTTCAATTTTTCAGTGTAATATTTTAATATATCTCATGATTTTGTTTTTCTCCATGGGACAGACTATTTGTGAACACTTTTCCCCCACCTCTCTCAATCATATTGGTGCAATGTTGTATGCATTTGTTTTTGCCATCTGCAGTTCACACTCTGCCATCTGCTTGTCACCTGTAATGCATGTTCTCTGCTCTACTGCATTCCATTTTCTGTTCCCAACAGCATTGAACATTGAAACAAAGTAGAATAATTTCCTTCTCATTAATTAACCCCATGATTAGTTGTAATGAATTTTGTTTATTGAGACATCTTAATATAAAGCAACAGTATATTTAAAACATGGCCTAAAAATGACATTATTTTGTATGCCACATGCCATTTGGAAATGGACAGAAAGATATAATCTATCTGTCTCTTGTAAAACTCAAAGAAGTAATCTTTGTGAAAATACTTGGGATCTTTAAGGTTATATACAAATTTAAGTTATTCCATTTTTTTATTATATTAGAATCACACAGAAACATTCACACCTTGTTCATTAAAAAAATTTTGTTTCTAGGGAATAATATTCTGACATTTTTGCCTTCTGAGATTAGTGTTTAAGCAAATATCTAACTTTATAAACTGGTTTATTTTCCATTAGAAAATATGTGATTTATTTGTTGTTCAATGGGATACACCCAATTTCTAAAAGTGAACCATGCAGGTCATTTTTATCCTGAGAGTATAAGTGGCCATCTTCCAGCTCAAATCTCAGAGTGAGAATGTGATGATTTTAATGGTTTGTTTAGGTAACTAGTACATACTTGATTAATTCTGATGGGTGCGATAAATCATATGGGATTTGAATAAAGATGATAAAGGTCCAGAAAACAGATGGTCTCCTGGGTCATTGATAGAAATTCATATTCATCCTGTGTAAAGATTGAATTCAGGAAATTCACTTTAGGGGGAAAAATATTGGCTGAATTTATAGTAATTTGGCTTGCCATATGCTGCATCTGTTGCTTTTGTTTACCACTTCAAGATGAGTCATATAGTATCAGAACTAATGAAAGAAGTTAATAAATGACTTGGTAGGCCAAATCAGCTGCAGCTAAAATCTTAATCATTTTACCTCGCAATTAGCCTTGTTACTGTCTTCAAGTAATTATTGCCCTACTTGAAAACCCTAAATTTCCTCCTCCCTACCCATATAAGGCATTTCTAGGGGGATAGTTCATATAGAGATAACTTTAAAAGAAATCAGCACATAGAACTTCCAGTACTATGTGTTACTTGTTTTCACTTGAAAAGAATATACATCAGAGTTCTAACTGTAATGAAAGTGAAATAAACGGTACTGAGAAGAACACAGAGTGATTTGGCTGAGCCTTCACTAGGCCCATCTGCTAAGTTATTTTTCTCCAGTGAGCCAGTCAGGGAAATGTTAGACAATATTTCAACTTTGAAATGTTAGACAATATTTCAATTGAACATTGCTTAAATATCTGTGTAACAGAAAAAGACCATGAATACACTAACTTTCTAGCTTTGTGATCTGTTGCTCAATTAATGACAGGCATAAGTAAATAACTGTGCATTATTTTTTCATGGCATATTTACCTAGGAATTAATGAGGTCCTAAATCTTCTCCATGTCAGTGGTATGCATGTAGGCGTGCATCATGGCTAACGTTTTGCAGATTAATTAACTGAGATCCAGAGTTCATGTGCCTTATAAAAGATCATAAGATTTTAGAAAAGGAAATTATAGTTTCTCCAAATTTCACAAGGCCCTCAACATATAAAATGTATTTTGGGCACAGAATACTTTCATTTTCACCCACTTAAAATACAGGCAACTCAAAGGTATCTCAGGAGTCATGAATAAATCCAAAAACATAAGGCATTCAAATAATACATTAGCCCCACTGGGAAGTTATCTGAACATGTGGATGCTTTTTAGGCCAGTCCCCCTCAGGCAGATCTGTAGCTCCACAAAACATTAATAATTTAGCTTAGTGTTTCATGGGTCTGAGTAATGTCAGTATGTGATCTAGATACACTCCATCACTTCCCAACTTGAAGCTTGGGGAAAGTTCAGGTAAATCAGTCAGTCAGTGTGTCAAAGATTGAATAATTTCCTATTATGTGCCAAGCACCTTGCTAATTGTTGGGTTTTGATGTTATTTGTCCTTAGTTCTGGAAAAGGGCCAATAACATGAGGATGGTGATGCCTTGACTTGCTAGTAAATTTGATTTAAGTGAGGCAGGGCTGTGCAAAGTCATCAGCCTCACTCTCTCCAACGGAGCCATCTGGGTGCAGCGACAAGATATAGACAAGGACAACTGGAGATGGCATGGAATACAGTGGGAGGTCTTGTCCTTTTTAAGCTAAGGTATTTCCCAGGTCTCATCCTGTCTGAGCCAATGCTCATTCAGTGATCAAGGCTAGGAAAGAAATGAGGCAAAAAAATAGTGGGTTTTTTTTTTTTACTTAATCAAAAAAAAAAATTCATCCCGAGGGATGGGGAGGACCTTCAGGGTTTCTGGTCAAAACAGAAGCAATTGCTATTTGTACTCACTCTCAGCCATCAAAACCCAAACAATGAACGTATAAGACTTGGACTGGGGCCTATTGTTGACCAATTAGTGAGAGCCAGAGCAATTTAGATTTAAGGTATTGTCAGGTAGCTCAGTTTGAATCCCAGTGGGCTTTACCAAAGCCTGTTGGGTATACAGAGAAAGACAAAAGACAGTCCCTGCCCTTAAGGAGCTCGTAGACTAATGGGAGAAGACAACACGTAAAAAAAAGCTGAAAAATCCGAGGATTAGAGATGGCACCTTACAGAGGAACAATGAAGCCTCCAGGAGTATACTTGTGTTAGAAATCTAGAGAGAGCTGACCTCACTTCTTTTCTTTAATGAAAATTCTGAGAAAAATTCTCTCCATTTTCCTCCTCAGCATTAAAAAAGGAAGGACGGAGCCTATGGCCCATTTAACTTAGCATTGCTTAGATGTCAAGTAACTAATATGTTGTTTCCCAGACAAATGGAGTGCTGTTATCCCAAACTTCAGCTATTGTAGATAGAAATCTTTCAGAAAGCTTCCAACACATTCCTGCCTTAAACTAAGCATATGGAAACTTTTCACTTTTTTCTGGTTATTGGATTTCATAGGATTGAGATAAAAGTTTCTCTTTGGACAGAAATATCCTGAATCCCAGAAAGTGGCAGTGTTTTGTTCTGCGAATGATAAAAGTACAGGTGCTCATGGAGCACCAATCAGCATTCCTGGCCTACTATTTAATGCACAACTATGACTTTCATGAATATCGAGAATTACTGTACTAAGCTATAATGGAACAGTGCTTCCTCGGCCTGCTGAGATGGGTTAGGTTGCTTTTTGTTTCTCCCTGTACATTGCCTCTCACACATTAGATTGTTGGGACATGTTTGTTGAATTAAATTGAACTGTATCTGTTATTTATATATATGAATTCTAAAAGTAACAAAACTGAAAGTCTATGTCATCCACACAATGGAACACATATTGCCTAGAGGTTTGGAAAACAGTAGAAATCACTGTTAGATTCTAGCTTAGTGACCATGACCAAGTCACCTAACATATCTATGATTCAGTTACCACATCTATGAAATGCAATAACAGCTGTATTGCCTACCGAAACAATGGTGCTGCGAATAAAATGTTTAATAAATCTTTAAAGTTTTTATGCTATTTTATTGCTACAGAAATATAGGTGCTTATACGGCCAGGCATTTTTTCCAGTGTAAATGCCATCTCCTCCTCTTAGTTATGAGCTCCTCTAAGGAAATACCCAAAATTTATGCTTCTTTTTCTAGCACTAACCATTGACAATACTCAATAAATATTGGTTGATTGATTATTCATAGTCTACAAATTAAAATCTCATTTACATAGGTAGAATGATGACCATCAGTTTAGCTTGGGTATTACCTTGCTTACTGAAAGGGTTGTAGCCTTATTATAATAGGTTTATTACTAACGAGTAATAATTTATTATGTGCCTACCTGTGCCAGACATGATATTGGACACTGGGAATGCAATCATAAAAATGATGAAATCCTTTTCTTCAATGAGTTTACAGTCTAGCTTGGGTAGGCGACATGTTTATGGTATAGGCATAAACAAACTACATACAAAACAAATGAAGACACTAGGATCTGGGAGAATTGGGAAGGAACTTCCTAATGTAGGGTTGGTACTTCAGCTAAGATTGGAAGGAAGTAAGGAATTCTACAAATATAGAGGTAAGGAGCAGTTGATCCACTGCACAACGAGGGCAAAGGTAGAACATAGATTATCATTTCTGTGAACTGGCAAGAAGGCCAGTTTTGTTTGAATGTATGGTATGTGGAGGACAAAACAAAGAAGAAACAATAGGGCTGGAGAAGAAGTTTGAAACCCAATTTTTATGGGTATTACATATTAAACAGAGGGTTTTTTATGTGAACTTAAAAGTAATGGTCCAAATTGTACTCTAAGAAAGCATTTTGGCAGCAGTGTGGAGAATGGATTAGTGTTGAGAAAGATATGAAGCAGTGAGAAAAATAATGAAGCTACTGTAATAGTTTAGGCAACAAGAGCCTGTTCCATGTTGGCAGCCACAAAAGAAGGTGACAAGGTTGTGCAAGTGATGTGGTGGTAGGATCATTAGTACTTGGAAGCTGATTAAATATATAAAGAGCATGAGAATGAAGAGTCAAGGATAATTCAAAGGTTGTTTTAAAAAGAAGACTGTAACGGCTCCTCTCTTTGTAAGTTTAAGAGTAGACAGCTATTTTTCTAGGATGGTTTGATGACCATGCAAGGAGATAAACACAAGACCTTTTGAGTTTAATATTGAGGTTAGCGGAGAAATGTCCTAGGCATATGGAAGCTAATGGAAGTCTTTTAAGATTTTTCAGTACCATATTGTGTCATAACTATGCCCTTGGTAGAGACAATACTTCAAAACAATAAACGATGTTGAAAAAGAATAACTTTAGAAAGAGAAATTTCAAGTACTGGATACTATTAGCCATAGACATTCTAAGTATCTCTTAAGGATCTATTAGATCATCTACTAAACCAATAGTCCAAAAGTAGAGACCTGCCTGAGTCAAATTGCATCCCATTTTTCTGATAAATATCCAGTTAGTAAATTTTTAGTTAATTCAAATCAATTCAACAAGCATTTATCCTGTACCTACCATGAAATGAATATTGTGCTAAGCAATGATGGACATAAAAACCCTAGCTACTCAAGGGGAAGACAGAGAGTGATCTGACCAAGTGATGCTTAGTTATTATGCCCAATACCTTTACAACACCCTGTTCTCCAGTTACGGCTTACCTTCCGATCAAGTAATCTTCAAGACAACCATAGTTGTTGTAGTTTGAGTTGAATTCCTCCTTCCTATTCTTAAAATTTTCCCCACTTCTCCACTGCATTCACTGCCTATTTGTTGAGGCTATACTTGCTTTAATTTGGGAAAACAACTTTCATTCCTCAATTTTAAATATCAGATTTAATTAATTTATTTTAAGTTTTCAATATACTTATAGAATTTGACTTATTTTCAATTACTTATTTCAAACTGTTATATTTATATCATCATAGTAGAATACATATTTTATTTTATAGTTTTTGTAACTGAGCCAAACTTAATGAGAAATAAATATAACCACTTTATCTTACACTATTAAATCATACCTCTTAAAAGATCAGCGCTTTCTCTTAGGAAACTTAAGATATCTTCACATCTCCAATCCTCTTTTCCTTGTCTTTTCTTTTGCTTAATTAAACCAAATGTCCATTTTTTTATTTGGGATACATTTTCACCTAATTGTTCACCTTCTTTTTTTCCGTTCTCCTTTCTAGGTTATTGTATAACTCAATAATGTGACCAGTACCATGCTATATTTGTACATATAATATTATGGAAGTTTTTAATAGTACAATTTCAGTTGTGATGAAAAACTATTTTTCAACATTCATATCACTCACTCCTTTGCATAATTAATTAGAAAGTAATTTTTTTGTTTTTTCTTCATAAATTATTTGTTGTTTTCATTTTAAAATGTCTCTGTTACAAAAATTGAGATGGGAAAATAGAAGAGTAAGAAACTCTAGTTATGAGTTAAAACAAAACTAGGGAAGGAAGATACACTATATGAAATTTAAAAATAAAGTAAATATTTATTTTTAAAGACTATCTACTTTTGGGAAGAGGACAGCAAAATAGATAAATTGAAAAGAAAAAATGGATCTAAAGTATATAAAAGTTTTATATTTGATAAAAACTAAACTTAAAAAAAGGATACACTGGGAAATGGACTCCAGTAAATACCATTGAAACAGCTTATGAGAAATAAAGATTTTATGAGAAAAATATGAGTTTGGACCATATCTTATACCATGTGCCATAATAAACATTAATTGGTTTCAGTGACTAAGTATTTTTTAACATCATAGAAATTGAAAATAGAATAATATATCTGACTCATCTATAAAAAGAAAAGACATTTTAATCAAACGAATGTAAGAAAATACTAGAGAGAGAATCAATGGGCTTACTTTCTATAAAGATAAATGGGTAATTTTTTTTCCCTTAACCAAAAGTAATAACTTCTGAAGCTAAAAGGAGAAAGGTTGTGAAAAAAAGTATGTTTCAGTGAACATTTCATATAAATGTCTGGCATACAGAATATATAATAACTGATTGTCATTGTCATTTTTCAGGCATGTCTAACTCTTCTTGACTGCATTTTGAGGTTTCTTGGGAAAAATGCTGGAAAGGTTTTCCACTTTCTTCTTTAGCTCATTTTACAGATGAGAGAAAGGCCAAAAAGAGAGGGAGGAAGAGAAAGAAAGAAAAAAGCAAAGAAGGAAGTGTTGAAATTTGTGCTGACTCCATTTCCAGTCTTATCCTCTCCATATGTTTTGATAAGTTGAGAAAGGTATCAGTCAGTCAGCCTGTGGCAGGAACTTTAATTCTATCCCCTTTGTCTTTCCTGTCACTTCATAGCACAGTCCTATGTGCTCTAAATT
Organism: Potorous gilbertii; assembly: GCA_028658325.1. NCBI lineage: Eukaryota > Metazoa > Chordata > Mammalia > Diprotodontia > Potoroidae > Potorous > Potorous gilbertii. Next base: position 15,292,659 of record CM053769.1, on the reverse strand, counting down.
CCTGTGTCTTTAAAACTAGTCCCATCTCCTCATGAATACGCAGAGTGCAGCTATCACGTATATTAACTAAGCCATCTCCTAATTTGAAACGTGGGTCAATTACAATACTAGGGAGAATCTCAGACACAATAGGCTATCTCCTTTTGTGACTGGTACCTATCAGGATTCCTTCTCTTTTTACAAAAAGTCATCTTTAAAAGCTGTCTAGATTCAAATCCCAGAGGCTGTTCCCAGAGTTCAGCACCACAAACTCTTTTTAAAAAAATTTCTTGTCCTGAGTTTTACCTCTTTTATCAGGGCAAAAAATTCCAGCATATAATTTATCTTTTAAGAATCTGTTGAGTCAGTAAGGGTATCCCTGTGGAATACTTCTTCCATGATGATCATTCTATGTTCTACACTTGCAGGAACTAGGAGCCTGGCAATTCTTGATCAAATACCTAGAGTGAAGCTCCACACCCATAGTTAGTTAATCATGAAATGGGGAAGAGCTTGACTCCCCCAAACTTAAGAAAGTTAAGGAGATAAACCCAGAACCCAAATTGATTTTTTTCTCATTTATGTAAGATTTGGAAGCAGAAAACAGTAGTCAGTGAACAGTGGGTACCCATGAAAAGAAAGGTTAAGGGATTTATTGATACTTGAATGGGGTCAACACAGAATCCTTTTGACTTCCTATTAGGCAAATTGTTAAAATATTTGGGGAAAAGGGAAAAGACCGACAGTTTTAAAGGGAAGATGCAACATGTATGGGACTTGAGAACTGTGATTTATAATTGTGAAAAACTCGACTGACTAGGTAATTATGGGACTTTTGTTATTAACTGCAGATGTTAAAAATAGACCTGGAAAGAAACTTAGAATATAGGAGAAAAAAATAGATGAAACATCATGGAATTCATTTTTTTCTAGTTTCATGTAAGCTTTCAAAAAATGGATTAAAAAAAAGCATTTCTATAACAGTACAATAAAAATGATTATACATGAAACTGCAAATCTACTATGAACAAATTGTTATTCCTTTTAAGTATACAATAAAATTATCATGTTTTTTTTTCTTTTTCTACTTTTTTTTGCATCCTTCCCCTTTCTCTAAAAAGATGGTTATCATCAGACAGAAATACGTGTTCATAGACACATATGTAAATTATTCTGTAAATACTTTTACTTATCAGTTCTTTCTCTGGAAACAGACAGGATTTTTTAAATATAGCTTTTATAATTAATCTGGGTATTTATAATGGCTAAATTAACTTTTTTCACAGTCATTCTTAAAACAATTTTACTGATACTGTATACTGTTCTATTTGTTCTCATTTCACTTTTCATTATTTTGTGCAAGTATTTTCTTGTTTTCTTCTAAAATTATTGAGTTTATCCTTTCTTGTAGCATGGTAATATTCAATCAAAGTCATGTACCTATGCCATTCCCCAAGTGATGGGGCATCCCTGCAATTTCCAGTCTTTACCACCACAAAGAGACTATCTTAGTACATAGAGGTGCTTTTCCTTGTTTTCCTAATCATCTTTGGAATTAGACCAAATTGTGAGTTTGCTGGGTCAGAGTATAGTTAATTTAGTAACTGTTTGGGAATAATTCCAGATTGCTCTCCAAAATGGTTGAATCATTTTATAATTTATAATTCCAACAACATGCATTAGTGTCCCAATTTTTCCATGTCTATCATTTTAGATAGATGTTAAATGATATGTCAAGATTGTATTAATCTTCATTTCTTTAATCAATGATTTAGAGCATTTTTATATGACTGTAAATTGCTTTTACTTCTTCACTGGAAAATTACCTGATCATAAATTTTGACAATTTATCAACTGGGAAATGACTGATATTCTTATAGATCTTAATGTTCTTAATATATTTTACATTTTGAAGCCTTTATCTGATGAACTACAGAGTTTTCTCAATTTTTGGTTTTCCTTCTAATCTTGGCTATATTTGTTTGATTAAAAAAAATAGATCCAGTCTTGATATTCTTTTGTTCTATATGTTACCTTTTATCAAAATATAGTTTCCCTGTTTATCTCTTTCAGTGATATCTCTTTTGTCCATAATTTTGTCTGAGATTATTTAAAACTTATTGACATCTGTTTTGTAAAAATTTGAATTCTAAATTCTCTCCCTTTCTTGTCTCCTCCCTTACTGACAACGCAAACAAAAATTTTATAGATTATACTTGTGGAGTCATGCAAACTATATTCCCACATTAGACATGTTGTGAAAGAAACAAATCAAAACAAACAAGTTTAAAAAAGTATATTTCAGTTTTCCCTCAGACTCTGTCAGTTCATTTTCTAGGAATAGATCATATTTATCTTCATGAGCGCTTCAGAATTGTCTTGGACAATTAAATAGCTGAAGAAAAGCTCAATCTCTCATCCTTTATCATTACACCATTTTGTTCTTACTTTTAGCTCTTCTTACTTCACTCTGCATCAGTTCATGTAAGTCCAGGTCTTTCTGAAAGCTTTCTAGTCAACATTTCGTATATTTCAGTCATTCCCCAAGTGATGGATATCCCTTTAATTTCTAGTTATTTGGCCAACACAAAAAGAATTACTTTTTCCTTTTGCTCATCTCTTTAGGATCCAGACATAATAGTGGCATTACTGGTTCAAAGGATATGCCCAATTTTATAGTCTTTTGGTTATAGTTCCAAATTTTTCTCCAAAAAGGTTGTCAGTTCATAATTCCACCAGTAGTGATTAAGCATTCCAATATTTCCACAAACACTCCAGAATTTGTCAATCACATTTTTTGTCTTATTAACTAATTGAATAAGTGTGAGACAGTAGCTCAGAATTGTTTTAATTTGCATCTGTGTAAAGAATACACAGATTTTTTTTTACTATAAGTAGCTTTCTTTTTTTTTTTACTATAAGTAGCTTTCATTTCATTATCTGAAAATTATCTGTTGATATTCTTTGATCATTTATAAAGTGGGGAAAGATTGTATTCTTGTAATTCTTACCAAATTGTCTATATGTGAGAAATGAGACCTTAAAAAGAGAAACATTGTAATTTTTCCCTACTTCCCCTTTTCTTCTCATCTTGGTTGCACTGTTTGTGTGTTTGTGTGTGTGTGTGTGTGTGTGGTGTGTGTGTGTAACCAAAATTGGAAGGAAAGCATATCTAATATAATTTGAGATCTGATATAACTAAGAAATTTTTCATTAAATCCTTGATATTCTTAACCTTTTGTTCTTGCAGATGAATTTTATTATTTTTTCTAGCTTTGTAATATAGTTTTGTAATTTGATTGGTATTATATAGAATAAGTAAATTAATTTAGGTAGAATTGACATTTTCAATATATTGGCTTGGTCTACCAATGAGTAATTAATATTTGCCTAATTGTTTAGATTTGACTGTATTTGTGTGGGGAAATGTTCTGTAATTTTGTTCCGAGAGTTGCTGGTTTGTCTTGGCAGATATGCTTCCAAGTATTTTCTATTATCTACACATATTTTAAGTGAAATTTCTTTTTCTTTCTCTTCCTGCTGGATTTTGTTGATAGTATATAGAAACGCTCATGTTTTTGTGGGGCTATTTTATATTCTGTATTTTGTTAATTATTTCAAGTAATTTTTTAGTTGTTTCTCTAGGACACTCCAAGTGTACCATCATATTTTCCACAAAGAGTGATAGTTTGTTTCCTCATTGCCTATTCTAATTGGTTTATTTTTACTTCTTCTCTTTTTGCTACAAGTAGCATTTTCAGTGCAATATTTAACAGTAATGGTGATAGTGTGCTTCTTTGCTACAACTTTGAACTTATTGGGAAAGTTTCCAGCTTGTTTCCATTAGAGATAGTGCTTGCTCAGGGTTTTACATAGATACTACTTTTCACTGTTAAAAAAGTTTCATTTATTCTTATGATTTTTGATGTTTTTAATAGGAATCAGTGTTCTGTTTCGTCAAAAGCCTTTCCCCCCTCATCTATTAAGATAATCATATGAATTTTATAGTTTTTCTTATTGGTATAATCTATTATGCAATAGTTTTTCTAATATTGAACTAGTTGTATCCATTGTATATACCAGACTTGGTCATAGAGTGTCATCCTTATGATATGTTGCTGTAATCTCCCTAGTATTTTATTTAAAAATTTCATATCAATAATCATTTAAGAGATTTGTCTACTGTTTTCTTTCTCTGTTTTTGCTCTTCCTGGTTTAGATGACAACACTGTATTTTTATCATAAAAGGAACTTGCTAGGACTCATTTGCCTATTGTTTCAAATAGTTTCTACAGTGTTGGAAGAAATTGTTCTTTAAATATCTGGTAGAATTCTTTTGAGAATCAATCTGTTCCTGTGCATTGTTTTCTTATGGAACTCATTGATGGCTTGTTTAACTTATTTTTTTAACATAGGGTTATTTAAGCACTCTATTTCTTCTTCTGTTAATCTGCAACTTTTTTATATTTGTAAATATTCATCCATTTGATTTTGATTGTTAGATGTGTTGGCATGAAATTGGGCAAAAAAAAATAATATCTTGAATTTCTTGTTCATTGGTGGTGATTTTACCCTTTTTATTTTTCATACTGGCAATTGAGTTTTCTTCTTTCTTTAAGTAAAACAAATTAACCAATGATTTTGTATTTTATTTTCCCCTTTAAACCAACTCTTGGTTTTATTTATTATTTCAGTGATATTCTTTTCATTTTATTAATTTCTCATATGATTTGGAGGATTTCTAATTTGATTTTTAATTGGGGACTTTAAATTTGTTCTTTTTTCCAGTTTTTTCTTTTTCTTTAGTTGCATATCCAAATAATTTTTCTGTTATTTATTTATTGATTTAAGCTTTTAGAGATATAATTTTTCCTTAAGTACTTCATCTGCATTCTATAGATTCTGTATGTTATCTCTTTGTTATTCTCGTCAATGAAATTATTGATTATTTTTATGATTTATTCTTTGACCAACTCATTTTTATGTTTTGATTATGGAATTTTCAATTATATTTTAATCTATACTTTCATGGCCCTTCATTAAATGTAATTTTTATTTCATTATAGTTTTAAAAGAGTGAATTTAATATTTCTTCTTTTCTGTGTTTGATTATATAGTTTCATGCCTTAGTAACTACTCTGTGTTTTTATGAAGGTGCCATTATTGCTGAAAAAAAAATGCTCCTTTGTAGTCTCTGTCAGTTTTTTGAGAGATCTATCATAGCTAACTATTCTAGATACTATTAATCTCCTTAATTTCTTTCTTATTTTTTATGTTTAAATTTATGTAATTCTGAAATGTGAAAATTGAGGTCTTCTCTTAGTATAATTTTACTTTCTATTTCCTCCTATCTAAATTAATTTACTTATTCTGTGCCATATGAATCTTCCAAATTATTTTATAGAATTAGAAAAAAAATCATCTGAAAGAACAAAGTGTCTAGAATATTAAGGGAATCAATGAAAAAAATGTGAAGGAAGATGCCTCAATCATACCCAATCTCAGACTGTATTACAAAGCAATGATCACCAAACAATCTGTTCATTAGCTAAGAAATAGAGTGATGGATCAGTGGAATAGATAGACAGAATATATAGTATTTGACAAAAACTGTTCCGAAAATTAGAAAGTAGCTTGGCAGAAATTAGGCAGAGGCCAGTATCTTAGAGTTTATGCTAGGATAAAGTCAAAATGTATACATGATTCAAATATAATGAATGATATTAACAACTAGTTTCAGTTATGCAAATTCTCTAGTGGTTGAAAATATTGGCAGTGAGTTACCAAGTTATAAGGAAACAATATTATTTAATAGTGAGTGTCATTATTGTGCTACTTTGTATTTTTGCTTACGGTATTTATTTTATGTTTACTGAGTTTTCTTGGTGAAGTTGGTGATTTGTAAAAATTCCCTTTCAAATTAGTACATGGAAAGCTCTCTAAGTGACTTAATCTGTAACCCAACTTAGTTTATCTATAGAACCTATTTAATTTATTTTGTCTCCTTACAGTATATATGAGATTGGGATTCTATCTAAATCTGTTCAACCTTTATGATATTGAAGAAAGCATGGAATTATAATTTTGTAACACTCATAGCTACAGTATTTATACAGAGACTCTTCATCTGGTCTCTAATTGCCTTAAAGTCTAATTCTACTGGAAGGAAACAGGACATGAGGGATATGAAAGTGGGTGCCCTACCATCTAAATACCCATAGAATGAATACTTTGAATTGCCCAAATACATGGACTACCCATATGTTTTGTAATACAGAACTTTTCATTGGTTGCAGTATTTATTTGTGGGTTTTCCCTTGCGTGTCCTCACGAAGGTGGTGTGCTGTTTACATTTATGTTTCCTGTTTATGCTTTGGGGTCAAACAACTGATTCATTTCCACATTTACAAGCAAAAGAGATGGGGATGTTACAATTGATAATAGAGGAAACATAAAGGTTTAATTGTGGTGCTGTACCATGTGAATGATTAAATGCTCCACAGAGGGAACTATTGAACCTTGTGTTGACTCAATGACCCGTTGTTTTCAGTCTTACTTGCTTTCTGAATACACATCGATCAATTGGGAAAAGGGTCAACCAGTCTACAACATGAACCTTGGTCCCATTCTCTTTATCTTTGTGTTACCTGACCTCTTTCTTAGATCTTTTCTGACTCTACCTTCACACTTAAATGAACTTTACCATTTATTGGCGTTTGATCTTCAATATTAATCCTGTTGTCTGCATTCATTAGAATTTTCTGTTTTTTACTGTATTTCATTTATCTAGGCTTCTAAAAATACTAATACATTAGCTTCATATGGAAAGAACATGTCAATTGAATAAATTTGATTAGTGATTTAAGTAAATTTGGTGATTAAGAGGACTTAACTTTTATTTAAATTCCCACTTTTTTGTTTTCTTCTTTAATGTCTTGAATGTATTATTTATCTCTTTTATTGTACCCTTTATAATGTCTTGTATTGTTTCTGACACTATTTTACTATTTTAGTTGACATTTCTTCTGTCTTTCTCCTTGTTTCTGTTACTCTGAATTATTTAATTGTATTGTAATATTTCTCAAGGTTCTTCATTGCATTTTTGTTGGTTTCTAATAAATTTTTGGAATTTTTGTCTCTGCTTATTGCTCTTTTTAAGAGGATCAAAATGCATTTTTTCTCTCTGGTGACATCTCTGTCATCTTTTGAAGAGGCTTATCACAGCATTTTTACTCAGTAGTTTCTCAATGAAAATTTCATTAAATGAATGACTTCAATTTAATTCAGTAGCATTTATTAAGTATCTATTATTTGTGAGGAATTATGTTAGGTGTTGAAAAGACAGAGAGAGAATATAAGGAAATCTCTGCCCTTAAAGATCATATAAACAAATGACAAGCTTATAAACATGTAAGCAAAGATAGACAAACCTTTGGAAAGATGCTAAGGGTCTATAGCTGAGTTTATAAAGTGTATTCATCAAATTATCCCTTCAAGCCAAGGAGATAATGTTGGGTAGATTGAATTTCATTTCGAGTTACTTTCATTCAATGATAATATACTTAGAGAATAGATGAAAGGAGAGCTAATCTTTGAAATGATCATGTATGTATATGTAAAGAAAGAAATTGTTTAAAAACAGATTTGTACTTATTCAGATAACATATAAGATAAAGCATATGACTTTTTATTTTCTGACATAGGTTGAGATGGTTAACATGGAAGAAAAACTAAAGAAAAACTTTCTCAAGCTTTGTTTCATGAAACAAATTTATTCCTAAAACATAAATTGCACAACCATCATAAGTACTGATTGATGCCACTTTCTAGAACTCTGTGGGGCATACATTTCCAAAAGGAATAACAGTTTTATAGCAATATGATTTTTGATCTCTCTTAAATTGCATTCATTAATAATCATTTTTGGCATGCATATTGCATATTGTTACTTACAAGTATAGCTTTGAAAGAATAGCTACAAGTGGAATATAAACACTTTTAAACCAAGACAAAATTGGACAACTATTTGGCCCAGTGAATAGATTTCTGGACCTAGGATCAGGATGACTCTTCTTCCTGAGTTCACATCTGGCCTCGGACACTTACTTAGCTGTGTGACTCTCGGTAAGTCACTTAAGCCTGTTTGCCTCAGTTTCCTTGTTTGTAAAATAAACTGGAGAAGAAAATGACAGTACTTTGTCACTCCAGTATCTTTGTCAAAAAAAAACCCAAAAAACACACAATTCCAAATGGGACCACCAAGAGTCAGAAACAAACAAGAAATATGTTTAACTTTCTCCTTTGTTATATAAATCATTCATTTAGAATATACCAAGATGTTACATATGTGAAAATGGAAATTGAATAAGTTTAGGATAGTTCAGAGGATTATTTTATGGTTTCAAACTTTTGTGTTGTTACTTTAGCAAATATCATAGCAACACTAAAAAGCACAATCAGAAATGCAATTTTCTATAAAATAATAAATTTCTAGCTATCCACATAATTTAAGAGGATACATACATACATATGTGTGTATGTATATATGTAAGTATATGTATATGTCACCATACACATAAATATATACATAACCAATACTATCTACAGCTATACATACATAAGAATTATATTTAAAAATAAACTTCCTGTTGATAATAGCAAAAATACCTTATTTGAACGGTGGCCCTTCTCAATTTCTTTTCTGTTGCTTCCAAATTAATTTATTTAAAAAAAACAAAGTTATTTACATAAAATTAGTATTGCTGTCAGTGATGCCTTGGAATGTAATTAGCTTCTGCAACAATCTGGAAACAACAGTTTGCCATTTCTCCATTAGTGAACTAAAACTTTCAGAATCGCATTACCATGAACTACATTCAATTTACTGTAAAGTGAGCTCTTCAATTAAAAGATTAATAATTTCAATTGCTAGTCATCCAGAAGGTGTCATGGCCCACTGCATCTTTTCCATAGTATAATTATTACTTATAACTAGGAATTCATCCTTTCCTAAACAAAATTTATGATGTTTATTTCAGTGTACTCTAGCATGTAGGTAAAGTCACTGCTTGTACAAAGATAAGTGGAAGAACTCAAGTATTTTATGGTTATAGGTTTCTCCTTCAAAGTGATAGCATATTAGGAAGTATATTGTACAAGCTTGCTGATTCAGAAAGAAATTACGTAACTGATCAATTGTCATTTCATGTCAATTTTCCCAAGTACTTCAATAGTGACTGCACTAGGTTAATACAATAAAAGAATGGGAAAATAAAACTTGAACACTCTCAGAATAATGAAATTAGTGTTAAACAATACTACCTAGAAGATGAAATGTTTATGAGAGATTGTGAGCTTTCCTGTCTCTTTGTACTCAGAAGCTTTCATAGACTGAAAGTCTGCAATCTTTCCGTTTCTTTGGTTATGAAAAGAGAATGTTTGACTGTAGTGCTACCTTCTTTTGCCTTCTGTGGGAGCAGTTAGGCAATATCCAATTGCTGAACTTTGTTTCTGGGAAATACACTCCGTTCTGAAGGTGATCAGGCAAAGGTAGGGTATTTGAAGACAAGAAAAGTCAAAAACAGACATGAGGGATAAATTTGTCAAAAAGAAAGAAGCAAAGCAAACCAAAACACAGACAAAATGAGAGAATCCTATGACAGACTTCAGTAATGAAGAAACCAAATGATAGAGACATATACAAAACTCCATCAGTCATGTCTCTGTAATTGCAGATGGAAATGGTTTTCCAGACATTCATAATTGACTAAAATAGTGGTTAGCTGTGTCATGAAGATTTTCAAGAAAATCCATTCTCTCTGAGTGCTAATGGATTGTGCTTTTTATTTTTTAAATATCATATATATTGATCAGAAGACAAATCTTCAGGACCACATTACTTCTTAGATCTACTCTGTCCTGACCTCCTTGTGGTACATGGTCTAACCACAGAATTGGACAAATATGAATATGCCATCTAAATTCTTAGCTGATTGACCTTCTTTCAAGCAATACATCCAAAGCTATACCCAGCACTGAATGAGACAGAAGGGACGATCTTGGACCACAGGCGCTAATTTTTCAAAGACTTATGTTTATCTGCTTCTCTATTTTCCCACATATTGCTTTGTGAGACACAATTCCATTCTTTTCAGTTCATTTCATTTTAGCAAGCATTCATCAAGTATCTATTATGTGTGAAGCATTATGTTAGGCCCCAAGAATACAAAAATAAAATAAAATAAAATGGTTACTCCCCTCAGGGAGTACCAACACATAACTGATAAGCTCATCAATGTAAGTATTACCTCCAGTAATACAAATTAGAAATCATGTCCAGACTTTGTAACTCATCCATTCTCTTTCACTGGGTAGACCCAAGATGCTGAGAAACTTCTTTGCATTCTGTTAACATCATGGGGATACTAACAACCTCACCAGATCAATCTCACTCCTTTCAATGGCAGGTCTATCTTCTTCATTCACCAAATTATTTGGTGACTTGCTTCACAAGTATTAGCTTATTTAATTCCTTGTTTATAATAAGTTGAAAGGGGCAGTTATTTGGTGCAGTGGATAGAGGACCAGTCCTTGAGTCAGGAGGACCCGAGTTCAAATCTGACCTCATATATTCATTAGGCAAATCACTTAAACCTGCTTGCCTCAATTCATCTGCAAAATGAGCTGGAGAAAGAAAAGTCAAACCACTCTAGTATTTTTCTCAAGAAAAGTCCTAATGGGGTCACAAAGAGTTGGACATGACTGAAATGCCTCAAGAGCAACAAATGATTTGGAAACTGCTTCCATCCAACAGGAGCTTTTCCATTAGCCTCTAGGTGATCCTCAAATTTAATTATTTAAACACATATTTTATGTCTCTCATAGCCCTACAATATGTCTTGTAAAATATAAGGATTAAAAATGTGGACCTTTACTTCCAGGAACAGTTTGGCATCATTAAAATAACTTTTCAATTTCCCAAAGGCAATTCAATCCACTTTCCATATGTTGTTCAACAATTCCACGTTGACAGTGAATTTTAACTTGGTCATCACCCTTCCACAGTGATGTATATAGGAAGAAAATAAAACTAATATTTAAAGTCATAAGCACTCTTTGGAGTACCTCTTATAATCACAACACCTTTTTGAATATGGTTTGATAGCAGCTTTGTCTCCATTTGCCAGATCTAGCTTTGCTACTCTTATAATATCAGAACTGATGAAAGACCAAAATGAATAAATTGAAGCTACAATAGACATTGATTTGAGTCTTATTGTATAAATATATGTTCAAAAGTATGTTTAACCTATTAATAAATGTCAATTTACCTTGGAGGAAGGACTGAAATGAAATGATCAAAAAGGATATTTTCAGTGTAATCTTTTTTGAAATATGATTTGGGAAAGGTGAGGTGAATATTAAATGAAATTGTTGATTTCTTCATGAAAAAAATGAAAACAGAAAGGACATTCCTTATATGAAAATCCATGCAGATAAGTTTCAAAATCCATATACATCTTGTAGAAAAGTTACTCTTAATGATTTAACTTTTATCCCAGATCAAATGAAAACAGGAATAAAATAAATCAAAATCAAAGTGAGAAATTGGTGTTTATTTACAAAGATGGTGACTAGCTAAAATATCCACTTGAAATATTTATAAAGAAACTCTGAGATTCAAATGAAAAGCACACATGCAAAAAAGTCGTCATTGTGAATATCAGAGGGCACTTTGATTCAAACAGTAATAAAACACATGGTGATGGGAAAATAAAAAGATCTCTAGGGAGGTTCTTTGGTAGGTGAATACAAAGTAAAAAAAAGTTCACAAAATCAATATTTTTGGTAGAAAATAATATATGGAGAAGAGTTTAAGCCTTTGTGTCTCCCTTGATAACAAAAATAAAAGACAGAGCATCACTACACAGTAGTAATGAACTTAGGATGAAGTTAAAATAAATCTGATAAATAAGAATATTATTCAGAATTTTTTTAAACATATCTTTCCAGTAAATACCATTCATTTTTTGTTGTTATTGACTCATTTTAGTCATTTATACCTCTTCGTGATCCCATTTGGGAATTTCTAGACAAAGATACTGGAGTGACTTGCCATTTCCTTCTCCAACTTATTTTTAACAGATGAGAAAACTGAGATTTAAACAGGGTTAAATGACTTGCCCCAAGTCACACAGCTAATAAGTGTATTAAGTGTATGGGGCTAGACATGAGCTCAGGCCTTCCTGGCTCTAGACCTGGCTCCCTATCCATAACATAGCTGATTTTTTATTTTTGGGCTCACCATTTTCAGTATTATAACCTTGATTGTACAGTACAAGAAATAAAATACCCATACTGTGCAATTCAGTTCAATGCAGTAAATAATTTTATGCTACCAATGTATCAGACCCTATTCTAGGAGTTGTGTATACAAAGAGAAAAGCCACAGGTCTCAGTCAATGCTGTTTATAACTTATCTGTGCATATATTAGCTCCCCTTAGCATATTTTTGAAGCTTCTTAGCCTAGTTCCTGGAACATAATTGGAAATATATAAACACTTATTCTTTCTTTTCCCCCTTTTGTGATAGAAGGGGTCCTTCGAGGACCAGGACTATTTCATTTTTGTCTTTATTAACCATGTTATACAAAATAATTTCGAGCAGGAGGGGATGATACTAACTGAAGGAATCTTGTAGGTGATTGCATCTGAATTTGTCTTTTTAAGGAAGTTAGGGATTCTAAGAGGTAGAATTAAGAAAGAATGCATTCCAGATAGGGAAGTCCATGTTTTTTGTCAATACATAGAGGGAAACAAATACTAGAAAACACAGACATCTTTGTTGGGCTACTATTGACCCTTTGTTGTTGCTGCTTCTTTGTTTTACTTGTGAAATTACATCAAGTACTCTTGACTAGCATACATCAAAATAGATTTGCAATTTTATCAAGGATTTGTAGGCATTTTTTATCTAGATCTGAGGTTGCTCAGTTTTCAACACCTTTATTACAAAGTAAGAAATGACAAACAAGTGCATATGTAGAACAATGATTCATTCCATCCACAGACTATGATAGAAATATAGGATGTTTGTAGGGGAAACTGAGTGTGTTGTCATTCAGGTATATGGAATACATACAGACATTTTTAAAAATCCATATTAGCCATTTTGCCAAAACAAAAAGTCAGAAAAATGAAGAATGTGAAAAAATATATACTTTAGACTGCACTTAGAGTTCATCACTTATCTCTCTGGAGGTGGATAGCATTTTTCATCATGGATCTCTTGGAATTGTCTCATTCACATAGTCATAATTGTGGACTATGATTACATTGAGAAATAGAACCTAGGGCAAAACAAACTTTTTTTTAAACTCTTTACTAGTCAGTCAACTGTTAATACATGTGTGTGTATGTGTGTGTGTGCGTGTGCGTGTGTGTATGTGTGTGTATATATCCTGGTGAATCATGATCCTCCCTGACTGTCTACACCTTCATCTTCATTATACAATTTATATCCTGTTAGAATTATATGTTGTTTCTGGGCAGTAACTTTCTTTTTTATCCCTCTATCTATCTATCTATCTATCTATCTATCTATCTATCTATTATTGCTTTCAACCTGGTAGACACTTTTCCCCTGAGAATTAAATATGGTGACCTACCTATTACAGACTACAATATATTTTATTATGCAATTAGTACTATTCAGATTTCATGATATACATCAATTTAGGATCCCATTAATGATTTGGTTCAGTAGTGCTCTACCTGCCAACTTAAACTTCTTATGAGGAATGATTGAATAAAAGACTGTTTTAGAATTTGACCCCTTTCATACTTCTGGTGCATTCAGTAAAAATGATATTCTTTCAAACCAATAAACTTATTAAGACATTTTAAAGACAATTACATTTCCTAGTTGGTCAACTATAAGCAAATCAACTAATCTTACTGAGTAGTTTTCTCTACTGTAAAATGTTCACAATAGTACTTGTGGAGCTACCTCCCAGGATTGTTCGGAAGAAAGCGTTATGAATAAATATTTGAAGGAATTAATTAATGGATGAATAAGCAGTATTAAATCATTAAATAAGGTGTAATAAAAATGTGAGTTACTATATTCAAAGCTTATAAGTAGTTCTGGAGCTCTATGTACTATATCCTGAGGTCCTTTCTAATCCTGTTGTTCTATGACCAGTCTGATATTCTTGTGTTTCTGATTCTGGATAAATTTGTAAAGTATTCTCCTAATAGTATGAGATAATGAAGTTTCTTCAGGGACAATTAAAATGAAAAAAGTAATTGAGGGGAGAGACAACAACAAAAATTGGGCTATATACTTCATTCCATTATGTCTAGTTTCTCTTGGAATATACCGTGGTATAGGGTAAATCCTACTATGTATATTGTTTACCACTTATAAAACTGTAAGTGCTATCTTTCCTTTGGTGAATGAGTTGATTTTGCTTTATAGAAATTTCTCCAGGGGGATGCTGTAAAATCTTTATTGTTCTTTCACCAAAGAACAAGTTGAAAGTCTTTTCACTTGGCAGTAGTTGAATTATTTAGAGATGAAAGATCTGTTAAGAGTTCAGTTCCTACTGATAGTTTGATTTCCTACTTCCTGTTGTAAGTTTTGGAATTTTGCCACTTTTATCTTACTCTTAAATATCTGGGAAGATGTTTCCGTTTCCAAAATTTTGACGCTTCTCTTTTTCAAAGAGATGTTCTCACCAGTGAATTCTTTTTTGCAAAATTTTAAAATCATTGGCCAGTTTATCTTCTATTTCCTTCTTCAGCTGTTCCAGGAGAGCTACTTGTGCTTGCGAGCAGTTCATAGTCCCTTCTGAAGGTTCAGATGGCAGTACAGTCTCAGCTCTGACCTCTTTGGTGTTTGTGCTTTGGTCCTTATCCCCATAGAAGGATTCTATGGTTTTTTCATCCCTCTGCTTTTTCTTGTTCATGATGTTGATTGAGTGTTGTGGCTTCTGGTTCTTTCAGTCAGAAGCTGCAGAACTTTGTGTTGCGCTGATGGGTAAAAAAGCTAAAAGCAGGGTTTTGTTTTGTGTTTCCCTGTTCAGCCCGGGGATTAGCTTGTTAAATGTGGGAGAGGAGTAGTTTGGTCACAGGAGATCTCCTCAGCTGAACTGAGGCAAAGGCATGCTCAGGGGCTGGTGATCCCAGCTGCCCTATTGTCTTTCCATTTCCCCTGGAGAGCTGAGGGACATCTAGATGCTAATACATGTTCCCACCCCTCCTGGGGCTCCTCTCCTGGAGCTGAGGCTTGCCTGGGTCCTACTGCAAGTTTTCTCTGCCCTGGGTCCTCTGTCCTTTCGGTTTGCCTCCACCACAGTAGGAGGAAACCCCTTTAGCTATTTTCCTAGCCTCAGGTGTTATGAGAGTATTGACCTTCTGCTGTTCTTGCTGATCCAGGAACTTTCTGGGGAAATATTTTATGGTTCTTTCATGGTCATCATGGAGGGAGGAGAGAGCATTTGCTGATCACTCCACCATCCTGGTTCCTGGAAGTTCAAGTAGGTGACTTACAGATGTTTAATCTGTGGGCTGAAGGTTTCAGGAGCTGCTGTGCTGATATCTGGCACTCAGTGGCTCTCACTGGCTAGGTTCAGTTTGTCTCCCACCCTTGATGCTACTCAGCCAGTTCCGCTCCTTGCTCTCAGGTTTTTCAGGACCCTTCCACTCTGCTACGCTGGCCAGCTGCACACTGTGCCGGCTCAGCCCCGTGGAACAGATCCTTCCCGTGGACCTTCCAGTCCAATCTGGGCTCTGAATCCTTCACTGTCTGTCTCCCACTGGATTCTGCACCTCCAAAATTTGGTCAGATTCTCCTTGCAGAGGTTTCTGAAGGAGTTTGTCCAATAGCTTAGGTGAGTCATTGCTCTCACTCCTCCATCTTGGCTCCACCAATTTTGACACTTCTCGTCGTCATCCCAATTTAGAAGTCACTCTTCTAGCATACTTAAGAAGTAGGATTAAAACACCAACAACAAAATAAAGTCAAATAAATCATCTGCATTTCTATATATTACTAACAAAGTCCAACAGCAAGAGATGGAAAGAGCAATCCCATTTAAAGTTGCCATAGACACTATAAAATATTTGGGATCCTACCTGCCAAAATAAATGAAGGGACTATATGAACACAATTACAGAACACTTTTCACACAAATAAAGTCAGAACTAAATAATTGGAAAAACATCAGTTGTTCATGGATAGACCAAACTAATATAATAAAAATGACAATTTTACCTAAATTAATGCACTTATACAGTGCCATACCAATCAAACCACCAAAAATTAGTAGAGCTAGAAAAAATAATATCAAAATTCATCTGGAAGAACAGAAGCTTCAGAATATTGAGAGAATTAGTGAAAAGCAATTCTAGAGAAGGTGGCCTAGCCATAGCAGATCCTAAATTGTATTGTAAAGCTGCAATCACTAAGATCATTTGATACTGATTAAGAAATACAGGGGTATATCAGTGGAAAATGTTAGGTATACAAGACATAGTAGTCAATGATTATAGCAGTCTACTATTTGAAAATACCAAGGACCCCAGCTTCTGGGATAAGAACTCACTTTTTGACAAAAACTGCTGGGAAAACTGGAAAAATAGTGTGGTAGAACCTGGGCATAGACCAATGCCTGACACCATATACTAGAATTAAGTCTAAATGGGTACACAATCTAGATGTAAAGGTTGATACTATGAACAAATTAGAGGAGCAAGGAATAGTTTATTTGTCAGATATACGGAGAATGGAGAAATTTATGACCAAACAAGAGACAGAGAACATTATCTTAGATAGATAGATAGAAGATAGATAGATAGATTGATTGATTGATTGATAGCTGATAGATAGAAAGATACATGATAGATATTTAGGTGGCAATTCCTTCTAAATGTAAGAAGTAATGCATCAAATAGGAGAATCTGATTCACTCCCCTCTTAAATTATGTTTTTGATTGTTTATATTTATGAAAGTGATGGAAAAATATTAATAATTCAGATTAAACTATAAAAAGCATTTGTTTCTGAATAGGTGGTTAAACATTACAAACCATAATTCTGACTTTTACTGACTTACTTATATCACTGCAGTCCAATCTGTCCTGTTACAACGTGTTGTTCGGTCATCTCAGACTCTTCTTGACCTCATGCAAAGATAGTGGAGTAGTTTACAATTTCTATCTCCAATTCATTTTACAAATGAGGCAACTGAGGTAGCAAATGGGACTAAGTGACTTGCTCATGAGGAAGATTTTTCCAGATTCTATACTTAACAACTGTGCCACCTAGCTGCCCTGCTAGTAGAACTAGTAACTACCCATTAAGAAGCTGTCACATTCCTACTCCTCACCCCTTCCTATGAGCTGATCTGAATTGACAGACATCAGAGCTGGTAAACATTGAACACAAGGGATAGACCCGAGGAATGTCATCTAATCCTCAGTACATTCAAGCCCTAAACTGAATACAAGCAACAGCTTTCAAAAAACCTCATTAAGATAAAAATTTATATGCTTATGGACTATTTTTCCCCTGGATGTGGCAATAAAATTATCAAAAAATTATTTCTTTAGATTGCAAATACTTCTAAAAGTATGAGATAATGGAGAAAATAGGAGAATCGGATTTACTCACCTCTTAAATTATTTTCTGACCCCAATTCATTTGGGGTTAAAAAAATTGCGTACTGAACAAGAGTTAAAGGCCGAGAAGAATGGACTCCAGAAAACTATTGAAATAGAATGTACATGCTACAGAATTTGTAGCTTCTTAGAGAAATTTCTTCAGTAAATGAGAGGCTCATGATATATGGGCTTTCAAAAATTCCACTCCTAATAAGTGTGAAAAACTTTGCAAAAATAACTTTCCAAAAAGATTGAAACATAAACCAAATATTAATGATACTAGACATCTGTGGAAAAAGAAATACTTCTAGAATATTGTACCTCCATGAGAAAACAAAGTCATCATTGTCAATAGGTCATCTGCATTCCTTGTTTTTTTGTTGTTTTTTTTAATTTTCCAGTATCTCTATCTACTTTTGGATATATTAATATTTAGATATATTGCTTTATTTTGATATATAGGCATCTAGTATAGAAAGAAAATTAGATAAAATATGCAGATTTAGACACAGAAAAGTAAATATATGGATAAAAAATAAATAAATATAAAATAAATACAAAAATATCAATAATATAGAGACATATACTTAATATGAAGTTCAAAAATATCTCTCTGAATACAATCTCTTGTACTTCTATTTCTTTTTCTAACTTCTAAAATTATTTGTCCTTACCACAACCTGAATCAATTTTCATACTATTTTACCCCTGTATCAGTAAGTACCCCAACATACACAGAGGGGCCTGCTCTCACAGGTTCTTAGATCTGCATTCATAAAAGAAAAGGCAATTTTAAGGGTTAACACTCACTTTAATCAAGCAAATGTATCATTCCTTTAACTAAGCACATATATCATTCACCTAATTCACAGGAGTCAGCACCCTGAACTTCAAAGAAAATACAAACAATCAAAACGTCAACAGGCATGACTTATTCTGCCTGACCATAACTCAACAGAGAGGTCCAACTGTCTGACCATAGTTACCAGAGAGGCAAGTGCTGACATCTGGGTTTTCAAAGCCAGGGGACTCATTAATGCTGTTTCCAAGAGTCCTCATCTGACACTCAAACTTTCTTACAAAAATTAAGCCCCAAAGTAAAACCTCACCCTCAGAGTTTTTTACACACTTTTTGGAGTCAGAGGGCATCACATCCCGAGAACCAGCACCTCATTAACAAAAGGCCCAGACCTTCCTATAAATCTTCTTAGGCCTGATAATGGGTGGGAAAGATCCTCCTTAAGCACATTGTCCAGAAGCGTTATACTTCTTGATTATACTACATTAGAAACAGCTAAAGATCCTATTTTACTTGCCCTTACACCCTTCTTTCATTTCATTATGTCAGCTTTGCCCATGGCCATGGGCTATTAACTAAAGGGTATATAATGATAAAAGGAAGTTATTTGATATAATTAGTGGTAGTAGTGGTGGTGTTTGGTGTAAAGTAGTATTGGCCATGTTTATTGTTTTTAATTTGAATTTGAATAACTAAACAGAGAGGAAGATAATGAACATATAGCAATGTAAGAGAGGGGATGATCAATGGAACAAGACCCCAGAAAAAAACAGAGGAGATTGAATCCAGAAGACATTTAGAAGGGATAATTTTAGTTAGAAGGAAAACCCTCTCTCCCTCTGACACCAAAGGAAAGGAGGGGTATATGTAAGAGTGAGTTTGAGGTATAAAGGAGAAAGGTTGAAGGAGCTCACACACCAGGGCCTTTCTCTTCAAAGTAAAGTAGGATATGAAGTCACCTATTGAAGGTGGAATTTAGGGTGAGATCTAAAGACCCTAATTTTGACATCCTGGTAGACCCTCAATAAGCCCCTTCAACATTTTGGCTTTATACCCTGTGGAGTGAAGACAATAAAGTAGATGATCTTTAAGTTCTTTTGTATCTCTAACAATGATAATCTCCTTGAAAAATGGGTGTTGTGACAAATGTGACAAAGGTAGACTTGAGTTCAAGCAAGTCCCATTGAGGACCTAGCAGAAGTCACACACCATGAATTTACGTTGTTCATATGCAGTTGGCTACATTACTTTCCCTACTCCAAGAGGAAGTTGGTACTGCTTCCTAATTTAGGAAACCTATGGTGCTTATGAAGTGTATATACTGACCATTTAAGTTACCTATTCTGTCCCAACTTTTCTCTTCTTCTACTAGAGGGATTCAGGCACATGTATCAGAATCAACTTTACTAGACTCAATCATATAACTTAAAAGAAATTGAATGTTAGTTATGGAGGTCTCCATGGACCTCATTTAGTAGAACTCACTCAGGTTAAAGAGGAAAATCTTAGACCTAAAAAGTAAAGTTACTGCCTAGTATAGCTGACAGCAATTAACTGAATAAGTGATTTTGGTCAGGTTGTTTTTTTTTCTTTTTAATTCTCAATATTGCTAACTTGAAAAATGATAAGGTATTTCTACATAATCTCTGAAGACCTTTCTAGCTCTTATTATTCTCTGATTGTGCAAGTAAGTACCCCAGATTATTTATAAATACCAGAGAATTGGCAACGATATCAGAATTAAATTTATTAGGAACACTGAAATTTCCTAGAGTATTTTAAAAATGTGATGGTTAGATCCATGATTTCATGGAACAGAGTCATAGTTATATTGAATTGTCTATAGTGTTTACTACACAATATATAACAACAACAAACACTCCTGATGTATATATTCATTAAAAAAAGGTAATATGTGCTATTTATTTGTTTCTCCCATTTATGACTACCCACTGAAGCTGACCAAGGGAAATGAAGTCATGAATGAAACTTCTAAGATCGGCAGTATTCCAAAAATAATAGTCAATTGCGTAGTTTCATACTGAGGTAAATGAAGGGTGGTAGTAGCATAGCCAAATGAATCTTTCAGTCTGCACACTTATATCAATGAAATTCATCTCAGGAAAAAGAGTCATTGTGTTTCTACTGGTGATATGGTTGCTGCCGGCATGAGCACACCCTCTAACCACTTTCCCAAAGTTAGAGGAAGTTAGAGAACAAAGCAACTTGTAGTAGAGAGTTTTCATGTTTTCAGGTCATCATTTTTTTAAACCTGTTTTCCAAATGCATTCCATTTAAAGAGAGAAAGTATTTTATTCCTTATTGGCTATTGTAAGACATCAGGATTTTTTTTAAAAAAAGATAGGTAAAACCTATTATTGTGTGCTATAGTTATTTGTGTTTTTGTCTTATCCCTGTAGTAGACTATGAGCTCTTGTATTTTAATTTCTTCAACACTAAGCATTAGAACACTGCATCCAGGAGCCTCTTAATAAATGTTTGGTGGAATAATTTGGATAGAAGAGAACACAGGTGCTGTAAATGCTAAATTAACATATTCTAGCCTTTCCTAAGAAAAAGGCTATCTTTTTTGGGGGACGGATGAAAATTTCAAAGTACTTTGAAAATTTTATGTTTTTTCACGCTACCTACTAAATCGTTCTTACAGCCAGAATGTTTTGAGGTGTAAATTGTCTGATCGCTGTGAAAATATTCTCACATTATTTAATTCAATACTTTGAAAAATATTTTATTTTTATTTTTCTCAGTTACATGTAAAACTAAATTTTAACATTTGTTTCTAAAACTTTGAGTTCTAAATTTTTTCCCTTTGTCCATCTCCCTATGCCATTGAGAAGGGCATTTCAATATAGGTTATACATGTGCAGGTCATGCAAAATATTTCCATATAGTCATTCTGTGAAATAAAAGATTCCCCTCCCCCAAAAAACAACAAATTTCAAGAAAAATAAAGAAAAAGTACATTTCAATCTGTATTCACACAACATCAGTTCTTTGCCTGTGGATGGATAACATTTTTCATCATAAGTTCTTCAGAGTTGCCTTGATCATTGGATAGCTAAGAATAATTGAATCATTCACTGCTGATCATTTTACAGTATTCCTGTTACTTTGTGCACAGTACATTTCACTTTGCATCAGCTCATGCAGGTCTTTCTAGGTTTTTCTGAGAGCATCCTTCTCATTGTTACCTACAGCACAATTGTATTCCATCATAATCACATAGCTCAATTTGTTCAGTCATTCCCCAATTGATGACCATCCGTTTAATTTCCAGTTCTTTCCTAGAAAAGACCTGCTATAAGTATTTTTGTACATACAGGTGTTTTTCCTTTTCTAATTTTTTAATTCCTCTGGGGATATAGATTTAATAGTGTATTACTAAGTCAAAAGGTATGCATAGTTTTATAGTCCTTTTTGTCATAGTTCCAAATTGCTCTACAAAATGGTTTATTCAGTTCACAACTCCACCAACAATGCAATAATATCTTATTTTTCCCATATCCCCTCCACCATTGGTCATTTTCCTTTTCTGTCCTCTTAGCCAATCTAATAGGTATGAGGTAGTACCTCAGAATTGTTTTAATTTGCCTTTCTTCAATCAATAGTGACTTAGAGCATTTCCTCCACCTCCACCAGCTATAGATAGGCTTGATTACCTCATTTGAAAACTGTTCATATCATTTTATCATTTATCAATTGAGGGATGGTTCTTATTTTTATAAATTTGACTCAGTTTTGTGTGTGTGTATATATATATATATATATATATATATAAGAAATGAGGTCTTTATCAAAGAAACTTGCTTCAATTTTTTTCAGTTATGATTGCTAACTCTATTTCCTTCCATCCTATTCTCCCCACCCTTTTTAGTCTGTTCTCTTCCTTCATTCACCTTGTGCTTCCTCAAAAGAAATTTGCTTCTGACTATCCCACCCCAATCTGTTCTCTTTTCTGTCAATCCTGCTCCTCTGCTTTTCTGCTTCCTCACGTAAATTCTCGTAGTGTAAGACAAAGTATTATACTGATTTGTGTGTGTATGTTATTCCCTCTTTGAGCCAATTCTGATGAGAGTAAGGTTCACACACTTTGCCTCATTTCTTCTCTCTTCCCCTCCACTACAAAATTTGTGTGGCATAATTTATATCATTCTACTTCTCTCTCTGAGTTTCTCCCAGTACATTTCTCTCTCACCCCTTAATTTTATTTTATCTTTTTAGATATCATCCTTTCATACACAACTCATACCTTTGTCCTTTGTGTGTGTATATATATATAAGAAGATAAACAGTTTAACATTATGAAATTTTTTATGATTTCCCTTTCCTATTTGCCTTTTTATGCTTCTCTTGAGTCTTGTATTTGAAAGATAAAATTTCTATTCAGCTCTGATCTTTTCATCAAGAATTCTTGAAAATCCTTTATTTCCTTGAATGTCCATCCTTCTCTCCCCCTGCCCAGAGTTATACTCAGTTTTGTTGGGTAGGTGACTTTTGCTTGTAATTCTAGTGCCTTTTCTCTCTAGAATATCATATTCCAAGCCCTCTAATCCTTCTATATAGAAGCTGCTAAATCTTGTGTTATCCTGATAGTGGCTCCATGATACTTAAATTATTTCTTTCTGGCTTCTTGCAACATTTTCTCCTTGACTTGAGAGCTCTAGAATTTGGCTATAATATTCCTGTAAGTTTTCATTTGGGGATCTCTTTCAGGAGCTTATTAGTGGATTCATTCAATTTCTATTTTGCCCTCTGGTTCTAGAATATCAGGTCAGTTTTCCTTGATAATTTCATGAAAGATGATGTCTAGGCTCTTGTTTTGATCATGGCTTTCAGGTAGCCCAATAATTTTTAAACTCTCCTGGATCTATTTTCCAAGTCTTTTTTTTTGATAAGATATTTCACTTTGTCTTCTTTTTTTTATTATTTGTTTTATTGTTTCTTGATTTTTCACATAGTCATTGTCTTCCATTTGCTCATTTCCAATCTTTTTAAAATAGTAGTTTCTCCAGTGTACATTGTACTCCCTTTTCTATTTGACTAATTCTTCATTTTAAGGAGTTTTTTTTTCCTGCAGTGAATTTTTTGCCCTTTTTTCTATATGACCAATTCTGCTTTTTAAGGCATTCTCCTCATTGGTTTTTAGACCTCTTTTATCAATTGGCCTAGTTTGTATTTTAAGGTATTATTTTCTTCAGCATCATGTATGTGTGTGTGTGTATCTCCTTTACCAAGTTGTTGTCTCATTTTTATGATTTTCTTGCATCACTCTCATTTCTCTTTCCAACTTTTCCTCTACTTCTCTTTCTTGATTTTCAAAATTCTTTGTTGAGCTCTTCCATGGCCTGAGGCCAATTCATATTTTTCTTGGTGGCTTTGAATGCATGAACTTTGACTTTGTTATCATCTTCTGAATGTCTGTTATGATCTTCCTTGTCACCATGTTAACTTTCTATGATCAGAATTATTTTTCTCTTGTTTGTTAATTTTCCCAACTTACTACTTAGCTCTGTACTAAAATATAGTTTTGTTTGTAGGGTGGAAGGTGCACTGAGCCAATCTTCAGGGATTTTGTGCAGCTTTATTCAATACTCTTCTAGGAACATGCAAGTTTTCAATGTTTCCAAGGTAGTATCATTTCAGGAGAAATGTATTTACTACTGTCCTGGTCTGTGCTCTGCTCTGTGAGTGACCATAAGTACTTTTCCTGCCCTGGAATTGTGATGAGCATTGCTGCTCCACTGTAACTGTAAGCTCTGTGGTGCCAGTTCTGCTTCTTACTATGGGGCTACTGTTCAGGACTGTGACAAGGATCTGAGTATGGGTAAAGCAACTGACACTTACTTAGTGCTAGCAAAAAGGTCCCTGTAATCTCCTTCAACCCCCTTACCATGTCTGGGCTGAGAGCAATGGAAGCAGCTATTGCTGCTGCTTTTTCAATGATCCCAAAGCCTGTGACTATATTCCACTCTCATCCACTATCACCAGGTATGATAGACATTTGCTGCTGACCTTCTGAATTGTGTTTGGCATCTGTGTGCTGAAAGATCTGGAAACCACAACTATTGTCAGTGATTCAGTCACCCAGAAGCCTGCTCCTTGTTTGCTGATGCCCAGTCTACATTGTACTGAACTGTGCTCCTCTCTCACCCTGGTGTAACAGATCTTTCTTGCTGAACTCCCAAGTTGTCTTGGGCTAGAATATTGTTTCACTCTGTCTTTTCCTGGGTTCTGAAGCTCTACAATTTGTTTAAAGTCCTTTTTTAAAAGGATTTTGGAATGGTTTGGGGGGGGGGGGAAATCTCATGCAAGTTACTACCTTTACTTCCCTATCTAGGCTCTGCCCCCCAAAATCAGTATTTCTTGATGTTGTCAAGGTTTTTTTCAGTTCCATTATCATTAAAGAGTGTACAAAAGTATGTGTTTGAGCTCATGCAGCTCTCTCAATCTGCTCATACATTAGCCCCATTAATAATATTCATTGTATTGTGAGGAATATTAGAAGGTTATTGATAGAAAAAAGAAAGTGTATAATACAATAGCTTAATTACTCAATGGTTAGCCTCAGAAATCAAAAGTCAAGCCCCTTTGCAAGTAAAGTTTTGCTGAGAAAAAAGAAATAATTCTATTTATGGCTTCCTAAAATGTAAGGACTAAACTTTTAGTACATATTAAAATAACTAGCTGTCTTAGTTTTTTTTTAACATATCACAATTAGATACACTTAACTTTGGTTGAGGGAGGTTTAATAATTTGAAAAGTTGTAAGAGTTCACGAGATTTTTAGAACTGCTAAGTTTATGAAGTAAAAATTTATTGCAGGTACTTTAGGCAAAAAAGCATCTTATTTTAAAAGGATGTGGCAATTTTAAACATTTTCATTTTCAAAGTTCTTCAGATTTTGGCTCATAAGATTCTCAGAATTCTTTTAAATTTATTTTTCCTATGGAGTTAATATGCAGACATAGTACATACATGCACCAAACACACATACATATACATGCATGTATAAATATACATGCATGTATATATGTACACAAACATATGTGTGTGTGAAATGATGTATGGGGGTCACCTGGGAAGGGTCTTAAAATATTTTTTGTTTTCAGATATTTTCAATAGTGTTATAGAATTGTAGAACTGCAAGGACTTTAGAGGTATAGCCATCATAGTACCTCATTTTATAGAAGAAGAAACTGAAGATGTGTTAATTGACTTACCCAAGCTCAGACACATAGTAAATGGCAGACCTAGGATTTGACTTATAAAAGCAAGATATTTGCAACTATAGATAATTAACTTTATTCTTTGGAATAACATGGATGTCTCATGAAACTGGCTAGCACATTATCATATTCAAAAAAAGAAACATACCATATTTCTCTGGATTATCTGCTAAATTTGCAGTACCATACACACATCTGACAAGAATATTTCCCCCTATATTTAAGTCACTACCCATTTAGGTAGGATTTAAGCTAAAAATACATCTGAATCTCCAATCTTTTAGCTGAATGTTGAAAAAAATATATGTGCCTTCAAACTATTCTAATTTGTGAGACTTCATGTTAGATATTAGACAAGTATTAGTCCTGAGACAGTTACACAGGTCTGAAATTCTATATTCATAAAAACTCTTTTTGTTGGGAAGGAGTACTTACAAACTGGTGAAAATATTCCTATTTTCAGCCTTAGAAAGGAAGCATTTTGGAAAAGGGAACAGAAATGGATGGAATTAAAACCCAGCTGTGTTTACACTTCTACTGGCATGTTTGCAAGCTTGGGGATGAGCCACCACTAGGATGTACTTATGGGCAAACGAACACTAGGGCATTCCCTTAATTGCTTTGCTATATGCACACAGAAGCCAGATAGTTTCTAGGTTGATTGAATGAAACCTTCTCCCAAGTAATCAACAAGCATTTTTAAAGCACCTACTATGTTCCAGGCATTGGAGTATATCTTCAAGTCACAAAGACAACATTGGCATACATAAGTAAATATATACAAAACAAATATGAAATAGATCCAAGAAAGTTAACTAGAATATACTCATGGCACTGAATGAGGCATCAGACAGACTTCAATATACTTACACCTCTACCATTCACTTTAACTTTAAAGAGAAATCCTATAGATATCACACTCTTCAATTTCCACTACAATTCTGAATCCCAAAGTTTCTATTATTCCCATAACATAAATGAGAACTTTTTTTGGGGGGGCGAGAAATTTGCTTGGAGTCACCCAGTTAGTTCCTGGAGAAGTAAGCTTGAGTCTTCTTAACTCAAGTCCATCATTGCATTCATGCTACCACATTGTTTCTCAGCTAATTCCATGTCTTTCAATGTTTTAATATTCTCATCTGAAAAACACAGAGTTTTACTTAAAGACCTTGATGATTCCTTGGAATTATGTAATTCTAAGAATGGGGAATTTTCTAAGCATAATAGCAAGGGGTCTGCATGTAAGCATAAAAGAATCCTGCACAAACTTTTAGAACAAACATGAAATGTATTCTTTTTCTTAAAAGCATAGAATCAGACTAATAGAAGGAGTTTTAAGATAAAGCAAAATTCATCATGATAGTAACAACTCAATGCTGGACTCATAGCATTAGCTAGAATGCATGGAACAAATCAAATACATTTTGAATAGCCTTGTTTTCTATGCCCCCAGCCCCAGTGGAAAGGATCTTGGCTCTAGAAAACAAGCATGACGTTTCCCCGGACTACTTGTTGCAAACAATGCCTGACTGAGGTCAAGCCACCATTTTATAAAAGCCATTCCACTATGCTGAGTGATTACTTTGCATCTCCCACAAGTGGGAAAGCAATATCTTTTCTTTGATTGCTTGTGATTAGAATTTCTGTTACTATGGCTCCTTAGTCAGCTATTGTACCTTTGCAGCAGGGAAGTTGGTCACCAGAGAGGATGCCAAAACTCAACTGCTGCAAGGTAGAAATCATGGCAGAGTTTGTGTGTTTCCCAGTTGTGCATAAACTTTAATTGTTTTGAGACAAGTCTCAGCCTTCTTATGGCCTCTTTTATATAAAGTACAATAAAGAGCTACATACCTAAGCAAAAACAATTACTTTGAAGTTACTAGTTCTAGGGAATTTTCGACCACAAGGTGGAAGTATAAGTTCTCTCAGGAACAGGAGGAGCATTTTCTCTGTGTTTAATTTTTTTCCCCTTTCTTTCCCCCCTCTCTTTTCAATTCTCATGGCACAGCATACTTATCATGCAGTCTTCCAATTCTAAAAATATCACAGAGAATCTACACTCAGGAAAGTTGACTGAAGCCAGCAGGCATTTTACCCTGAGTAACATACACAGACTGAGGCCACTGGTGTGGTCCTGACATTGTGGCCTTCAGTCCCAAACTGTTAATGGTGACTGTGATGACAGATTTGAGAGTGTCTATTAACTGGTTGCTGTATGTCTGCTGAAGGTCTCTCAGCACCTGGATAAAGAAGATGGAAGTTGTTCAGGTGCCATGGTTCTGGAAATCCTTTGTGACTGCATAAATGTGCTCTTAGACTAAAGATGCACGGCAGCTCATCCTATTCCCTGAGCAAAAATGCAAACAACATTCCCTTCATAGAATTGCTCACTGGCCCTTGAAAGGGAATCTGTGTGTGGATGTGTGTGTGTTTGTACATATACATGTGGATATATGTATATGTTTATGTATAGATACATACAAACACACATATCTTTTTAAATAGATAACATTTTTTTTAGTTTACAGAAAATAAACTGAATCACACGAAATAATAATAGCTTGTGGGTAATGAAAACAGTGAGAGTAGGAATTAAAATTCAGATAATTTTCATTGATATCTTGTTTTACAACATTTCCCCTTAATATTGTCACTTTCAAATCCTTCCCTCCCTCCCACATTTACCATCCCCATCCCTTACTGCAACTCTATTATTTTCTGTGCTTTCTTAATAGGCCAAGATGCTGCCTTATGCACAACAGTGCTTAAATGTGTTAAATGGCTCCTGCTAATACTTCCTCCTACTATTAATTCCAGGATTAATTACTTAGTGATAATGGGCGATGGCTAATCAGTAAGCAAGAAACTAGTCAATAGACTGTTTAGCATCAGGGCTATGTACAAAGCTTTCAGGTTCCAGAGAGGGAGAAATGACAGAAAATAAAAAATGACTGGGGAGATGTTGCACTGTAGAAACTGAGGCAAGCTTTTAGTTTATTAAGGTGACTATGAAGAACTAAGTAAAAGCTAGTGTTCTGCATGGATTAAGAAAAGAATCAGGAAAAAGAGATATCTATGTCCTTTTGTGATTCATATTAGGACAACTATTTCTTGGTCTGAGGGTGGAAAATGAATGAAATTATACAGCTTTATTATTATATCACCAGGGAGAGGACTGGATTTAAGAATGGTCTTGAGATGGGATCAAAGAGAGGCAAAAAAAGTGAAAGATTTCATCCCATTTTGTATTAATTTACTAAGAACTTTCCATGTACAAGGTACTGTGCTGGGTGTTTGAGATACAAAGATGCATACACACAGAGGTATATCTTAAAATGTATCTGTAAATGTGTATGAATGTGTGTACAGATATATTTTTATTTCTATGTGTATGTGTATATATGCATGTATGTTTATACACATGTATATATATATATATATATATATATATCTTTGTATACATGTATCAACGCATATATATAATATATAGTATATTAAATAAACTTCACTCCCAAGAAATTTACATTATAATGGGTGGAAAGACACAATGGAAAGTTTCAGGAAAAGCATTATGAGAAATTTGAGATGAGAGCCATTACTCTGAACTGGGTCTTGAAAAGACAAATTAAAGGGAAATTAGGTGACCTTCCCAAACATAAAATATGTTATGAACAAAGGTAGAGAGATAAGGAGAAAATGACAGGAATAATGGAAATATTGACTAATAGTGAAGTAATAGTAAGTATAGAATAATAGGAAAGAAGGCTAGATATCCGTTTATGAGTCAGATTGTAGATGGCATTGAATGAAAGTGAAGAGTGAGTTTATATGATATTCAATAGATAATCAGGTATAGAGTGAGGAATAGAAGGGTTTTTTTTTGTTTGTTTTATTTACTTTGTTTCAGAATAGTGGCGAGATCTGAACACTGCTTCAGAAATTTTGCTAGGATATGTAATGAATGGACAGGAATCAAGACACTAATAAGGAGTGTACCTCAATAAGTAAGGAAAAGAGATGAAGGCCTGAACTAAAATGGTGACAACTGAAGTGGAAAACAGACATCAAATGATGGATGCCCAAAGTACTTTGGAGAGAGCAACAATAAGATTTTGTAAAAAATGGAAAAATAGATGGAATAAAGGAGAAGGAAGAATGAAAGATAATCCTAAAATCATGAGCCTGGACTGGGGCAGGGGAATGATTAACCAAAAGAAAAAAAGAAGAAAGTTTTCCAGAGGAGAAGGGATTGAAATAGAAGGGCAATGAGTTCAGTTTTGAGAGTGAGGATTTTGAAAAAAAAATGATGAAATAAAGACCAAATGATATTTGAACCTAAAGTCAATAGAGAGATAGTGTAGTTTTTTGAGTAGGGGAGTGGGTGGTTATATCTGAGCTTTAGAAAAATCATATTGGCAATTTTGCAGAGAATAAACTGCAGAAATGATACAAAAAATAAGAAGGTGAATTAAGAAGTTATTACAACAGTATAGGTGAGAATTAATGAGAGCTTAAACTAGCATGGGAGAGAAGGAAAGAGATAGGAGATTAGTAGGCACCGAAAATACAAGATTTGCTTTCTAATTGGGTAATTGGCAAGAGGGAGGGTCAGGAGTCACAGATGACATAAAGATTGTGAATCTGGCTAATTGTAAAGATGAGAGTTACTTCCAGAATATTGAGAAGTTTGGAAAAGAGTTGTTTTTTGTTTGTTTGTTTTTTTCAGTAAAGATAATTCAATGAGCCTTGCAATCTGTTGAAACCAATCCCTATCTGCTCATGCTGTGCAACTCTCTCTGCCAACCAAACTGAAAGAGGGTATGACTTATAAGGACTTTCTCAGCCCTTTCCCAGCACAACCTAAACTTTCAAGCAGTATCAACTGTAGCCACCAGGTCATCCTGGAGTCAGAGAATTAGTATGTTGGAAGGACAAGGGATTTTCTTAGTGGAAGTTATGCAACTATGCTTAAGCTACCCAAAAAAGAGTACAGGAGTGGGGACCCTGCAGCCTTGAGGCCACAAGTGGACTTCTTGATCCTCAAATGCAGCCCAATGACCGCATCTAAACTTCACTGAACAAATCCCCTTAATAAAAGGATTTATTCTGTAAAACTTGGACTCAATAAGCTACCACCAAGGACTTGGAAGGCAACATGTGGCCTTCAGGCTACAGGTTCCCCACCCCTGTAAAACTGCCTGAAGGGGAAAATGCTTAGATCAAAAAAAGTGTAGGTTGGTGGTTTGCATATGAGAGAGAGGACATAGAGTGAAAGAAAGTAGAGGTAAAGGCAGAGAGACTGTATTGGAGATAGAATTCATGAAGGTCCATTGTAGGGAGGGTGGAATATAATATTAATGTCTATACATATTTTGGCATACTCATAGATGTTGCATGAATATTTTTTTACAAAATAAGTAAAAATTAAAAGTAAGGTAATTTTAGACTGTGGGGGAGGGAAAGTCTTCCCCTCTCCCGCCCCAGCAAAGTAGGGGAAGGGAACCAGCAAGGACTTTAAATAGGAGGTAGCATTAGAATTGGGCTTTGAATGAAACTAAGGATTCCAGGGGGCAGAAGTAAGGAAGGAGCATATATCCAACGTATGGGACAGCCTATTTAAGGCACTAGACATTAGACAGAAAGCTCAGCCATGAGTATTGGGAAGGGAGTAGGCTGGATTACCAAACAAAATTCTTATAGTCACCCCTAGAGCATCTCTGTAAAAGAGGCTTTATTTTTAAACAAATATGGTACCAGTGATCTTTTATGGCTGTTTCATGGAAAGAACAGGTTTATAAGAGATCCATGTGTCATAAGCTAGGTACAACGTATTAAAAACAAGGAACTGATAAGATAGCCATAACATATTTTAAAAAAGGGATTGTGTAAGAAAAGATGCATAAAGATTAGGATAAAAGAAGCATATGAACAAAAGAGAAGATAAGATTTTGTCACACAGTGAGAAAATGAGATAATTGATAAGTGATGTGAATATTCCAGAGGTACCCTCATGATGGCAAGAGAAAGTGAGGAAGGCCCCCCCCAATACATTGAATGAACTTACTGTTGTGGTGAACTTCAAGTAAGGAATGGATAAGAGTTTTGCAGTTAGGCACAGACACCTTGTAATCTATTTCTGTATTTTGGAGAAATGTTTGAGATTGAAGATTTCTTGGAGCATTGGATGGAGTAGTTACCATTACCCAATGAATTGATTTGGCATTAAAACCACCCCCAAATAGCTTTATTAAAATGTTATTGAGGATCCATTATTCCATTTGACGAATGAAAAGAATTTCAAATTATTTACGCATCACTGTATATTTCTAAGTTGCATATTCAAGCCACATTTGAGAAAAAGACTACGTGTGTGTGTGTGTGTGTGTGTGTGTGTGTGTGTGTGTGTGTGTAACAGAAATCTGCTTATAAGGAAGTTGCAGATTTTCTTCTATGCTCCATTTTAGCCTATGGAGAATTAAAAAGCAAGATCTCTTCTTCAAGATGATTTCATCTATTTATAGCCAAAATCACAAAATAAGCATTCTAAGGCTCTGAATACATGTTAAAATTTGGGTAAGATGTTCCCTAAGTGTATTGCTGGACAAAATTTATTGTTTCATCCTGTACTTTGTCTTTGAGTACAGTAGGCCCTCAATATATATATATATATACATATATATATATATGTATATATATATATATATATACACACACAAATATATATATATATGTATATTTATTGATTAATTCATTAAGTTCCTCAATAGATACATAAACCAAATGATTGATGTGATAGTAGCCATAACAATAAAAAATTTTATACCATTTTCAAAGCTCTCTTTATGTTTAATATGACTTTTGATTCTCACAGAAGATTTTTGATTAAGGTAATAGGATTATTGTCCCTATTTCATGGAAACTGAGGCTCAGAATGATGAAATAGCTCCTCAGGGTCACAGAGCTAACAAGGGGCAGAATAGGCACTCCATCTGAATTCATGTGAATCTTTGTCTATTGTCTTTTTTTTTCCCAACTTTACCACATTGCTAATGAATTCACTTTCAACAATCAAGAGATTTATATTCTCACCCTCTTCCCATTCCCACATAAGGAACTGTCCCTGCATTTTCATCACTTCCTTTCCCACCAACAAGACAAAACTATTTAAACCGTCCCCTTTGTAATATGTTAAAATTAATTCCTTCTTTTCTCAGGCTTCTAAATAATACAGAGAGCATGATTATTTGTTAATATGATTACCCAACCTATCCCAATTATTAGATGAATTTAGAAGGACAGTTCATTTTACAATTACTCTAGGTACCTATGGTGCAACCTGTGGGGCCAGGTATCTCAGAGAAATGGACAAGAAGGGATCCTTAACATTCACACATGTCACACCTGTGGATTAATAATTGTAAGAAATGAACCTGGAGGGAGGAGCCCTGAGAAACCCTCTTCATCTCCTACTGCTACTTTTGTTATGTCAGTAGTTATTCCTTCCCCATTGCAAGGGTTAGAGGAATGGTGCCCCTGATATCTGCAAAATCCACATAAAATGTTTTTAGCCCTCTCTTCCTACTGAAGAAGTCTGATTTTTTTCATTTTCTTTTATGGAGTATGTACAGTACCTTTTTGTAAAATTTGAGTTAAGTATTTGGTCATAAGCCATCTGCTGGCATGGATATGTCATCTGTTGCTTCTGCAAGACTCCCCAAAATTTCTCATTTAATTTCTTATGTCAACCTTGATGTGGAAGGTCCAACTATTATTAATTGCACAATGTTAGTTTATGTTTACAAGACATTACCTCCTAAACTGATCTCAGTAATATAGAATAATAATATTAATTAAATAAGTTTAAATTTATTGTACTTAATCTCATTAATAAATCTTCTAATCAATTTAGAGAAATAACAATAGTAGGTTATATATACATAGACAAAGTTATTCATATATATGCATATGTATATATGTATATACATATATGCAAATTTTATACTTGAATTTTGTAAAATTTGCAAAAGATTGTTTTCTCCCACAGTGGAGAGTAAATAACATTCTTATGTGGGGAGTACAAGAATTATCATCTCCATTTTTAAGATGTGCAAAGTGAGATTCATAGGATGACGTAATGATAAAGTTGTTTATTCATGAAATACTTTATTTGTTAGCAGAAGGGGGGTTCTTTAATTCTGAAGTTATCATACTAAAATTGACGATTGCATCTGATGAAAATTTTGCCAATTTTTTTCTTTTTTTTCCCCATCATCCACTATTCTTTTAAGACTACAGTTGGCTTCAGCTCAAGAAACCTTCATATCTGAGGCAACCATTTAGCAGGTACAGTTATTTACAGAGTCCTCCTATCCCAAAGGCTTCACACACTTGGCAAAAATTAGTGAAGCAAGCTCCAAATGACACCTCTGTGAAAGAGGCAGGTTCAATTTTTCCCTAGACTATATAGCCTCATGGCTATTCAATTTTTTTTGCGAATTTATCTGTTCTTGTTCAATGAATTCTACTCTTTGTAGTATTTGAAAGGAGAAAGGTCAGCAGCAGCCCTCTGCGTCACTCCATAGACTAACTTTAGACAATGAAGGACATTATCAAAATGTGTGTTGCTGAATTTTCTCAAGATTGATCCAATGTGCCAGAGCTCATCTACTTCTTTTATCCATCTATCAAAGCCCACAGTGTCACTGACAATCTGTATGACAGGCTAAATGGCATTTGTGAAGGGTTTTTTAGATACAGAGGAGCTACAGCATCTTTCACAACAAATCAAATTTCTTCCTAAAATAAAATTGAGGGTGGGAACAATGAAAAGCCACATGCTTTGAAAAACAAAGCATTATGATGTTTGAATTCAACAGACTTTATATATGTGTCATTTGATTGCATTGCCTTAAATGATTGGGCATGTCAGAGAAACAATTGATTTGACATATTTTTTCCTTCTTTCTTTACTCTCTGAATTTTAATAGATGAGAATTAGAAGTTAAATGGACTGGGGTCAAACAGACTACTGTCAAAGAATTGATAGTGTTGAGTACTTCATGTATTTTCCATTGAGTTAGTCTGAGTGTGATAGATTCATATTTCCTGAATGATAGTTATAGATACTTAGAACAAAAGCTAAGCAAGCTCCAAATGACACCTCTATGAAAGAGGAAGGCTCAAGGATTTGGTGTAGGCAAGCTAAGGATTTTGGTTTAAAAAATATTTCCACAATTACCAAATAAAAATGTCATAACTAACAAAAATTGACATTTCAACCAAAAAAAATACCCTGAAGGTGATAAGAAAATTTTCAAAAGCAGAAAAAGTTATTAATAATCACATGAATTTATATTCACCTCAGTAATAGACAAGGAGATAGTAATTAAAATTACAGTGAAAAATTATCTTATACCCATCAAACTGGCAAAAATAACTGCATTCAAAGAAACTCACAGCTAATGGAATTGTGGAGAAAGAGATTCATATATTTTTTCTAGAGGAATTGCAAATATTTAGAATCTTTTTAGAAGCCTATATACAAGTGCACATTAAAAGTTACATAAATAATAATATGCTCTTACACAATAATTCCACTGTTACCAATATGTTCTGAAATTACAATCCTAGACAACAAAAAAGAAACATAGGCAAGTACAAGTTGAAAAACATTATTCACATTTGCAAAAAAAATGAACAGAAAAATATACTGAAAGCAATATAAATGGTCAAGAATAGGGAAGCTATAATACTAGCAAAAGATAGAATAACAAGCTGGGCCTTAGACAAGTGGGTCCCATGATAATTAAGTCTGAAAATGAAAATAAATAAGATAATTTTAATCTCGCTAACAGTTAACCAAAGGAGACTTATTTAACCATAACAAGGTAAAGATGCTCAGAAAAGGAAAGAGATAGTCTTCTGTAATAAAGCATTGATTCGTTTGAGTACAGCTTTCCAGTTTTTTACAATCTACTGGTCTCTTTTGTGAAGTCTTGAAAAAACATCCCAGCCTTTGTTACCAAGGTAATCAAGTAACTTCAACATCAACCACTTAAGTCTTACTCCCTTGAGCAAATCAAATCCATAGGGCAGATTTAGATACAAGGAAAATCCAGCCTAACTTGCATGGGGGAGGATGTGTTAGGATATTATTCCTACAAAAATAGTATGCTTAAAGAAATGATACTAGCCAATATAATATGTTGCTATGAGTAGTTGACATCTTTAAATATGAGAATAAAAATTTGTCACTCTACCCAACCCCTCTTAGGTAATCCATTAGAAAACTACCCCAGAACTAATGCAGAAAATATTCAATCAGAACTCTGCTTCTGCAGATCAGATATAACTCTCTCTATCTAACAGATGGGGGAACTGAAATTCAGAGAGATTAAAAGAATTGTTCAAGGTGACACAAATAGGAAGCGATAAACCGGGGAGTAGTACTTGGAGTGTTTTGATCCCAAATATGCTTCACAACATTGTCTGTCTCTGAAGCCTTAGGTATCTCAAGTGGGGCAAGACCATGCTATCAAACAAGGTAAATTACCAAATACTGCCCACATGGAATCTTCATCCACCATAAGCCGCTTTTTCTTGGTGTTAGAATTTAGTGCAGGGTGAACAAGGGAAAATAGTTATTTCCAATGTTTCAGCAACCATCCCCCCAAAAAAAGAACAACAAAATACATGCAAATATACATACATATGCATGTATATATACATATATGTGCATTTTTAGGCTTAATCTGAATTACTAGCATTTTCTCCATCACTTTCTTGAATCTACATGTCAAGCCCTGATTTATAGCATGTTTCTATTTCTGAGTTTTAAATACTCATACTGAAATTTAACAATTGGCTCTTCTAAGCTATTATGAAAGGATGGCTCCAGAGCTTTCTTTCTGGGGGACTTTTATTTCTTTGCACTTCTTGATATGAAGTTAATACTTCATGTAACCTTAGACTATTTCTTTAATTTCTCTTCATCAGACTCCTAGCTTTTACAGCAGGGGAATTA
Organism: Potorous gilbertii; assembly: GCA_028658325.1. NCBI lineage: Eukaryota > Metazoa > Chordata > Mammalia > Diprotodontia > Potoroidae > Potorous > Potorous gilbertii. The sequence goes on along the minus strand of CM053769.1, from coordinate 15,255,948 downwards.
GTATCTTCTCAGTTATCTCAGGTTGTAGAGCATATAACTTAATCTCCAGGCTAAGAGGTTGAGTCCAAAATTAGGAAATATTTTATAATGTTTTCTTTTGTTTAAAGAAGCACTGTCACATATGGGAGATAGTGTGATATGTAGTAGAAAGATTTCTGTATTATGAGTCAGTTTAATCCCCCAGCATCATAGAACGGAAAGATATTTAAGTTTATAAAACTCTCTTAGGGTCTTGCTTTTGACAATTACTTGATAAGTGACCTTGTTGCTTCACTATTTTTGCTTTAGAGTCTCATATCTAAAATAGAAATATTAGTGCCTGTGACATCTACATCACCTCCCTGTCAAAGGATGTTCCTAGAAAAGTGCTTTGGAAGGTGTCAAACAATCGTACAAACTTCTTCTGAGTGTTAGATCTTAGTTTGCCATCCTTTAAAATTTGGGGGTGGGATGGGGTGGAGGTGATCATCTCTAACGTCCTTTGTAGCTCTAAGATTCTGTGATTTTATACATCTAGAGGCTATTTTGAGGGTCAAGATTCAAAAAGAGACAATTCACTGCCATTCTTAGCCAGTGATGGTTCCAAAACTTAAGTAACTGAACTGCCATCTTAGTGCAATGGATAGAGCACTTGATTGGGAGTCTGAATTGAGGAAGCAGTTTGCAATGGAGAGATGAACTTAGTGACAGAGGACTATGAACTGAATACAGATGCTGCCATTTATCACCCTTGGACAAGTCACTTCTCTTTTAGCTTTATTTTCCTTATATGTAAAAAAAGATATTTGTATTAGATGTTTTAGGAGTTCCTTGCATCTTTCTAAATCCATATATTCCTATAAATAACTCTTGGCTCTTTCACCTTGTTTGGCTTTGGGTAAAGTCAATGCCTTTACTGGGCTTCATTTTCTTTTTCATCTGTAAAATGATAATGTCAGGGTACATTATGCCTAAGATTTCTTTCAGCTTTAACAATTTTTAAAACATCTTATATGTCAAGAATTTCACTAGTAATTAGAGTTTACGTATTATAGACAACCTTAAGCCTTGAAAGCCAAGTACCCATATGGGGGTTATCATTTTCTGAGGCACAGGAAGAGATTCATATTGGAGAATGGTACAAGGTCTCACAATTCATTTAACATTTTTCCTTCTTGCTCACACTTTGATTACAGTTTTAATTCACATTGTTTCACAGTTGTCTCCTAGATTGTCTGAATGTGGCTAGAATTTGACTTTTGTTTCAAGGAGACAATACATGCCAAATTGATTTATGTGCAGCTGTGAAGAGATTTGATTTGAAGATTGCTTTTCAGAGCTGAGTATACATGACACCTCCCCAAATCAACAGGGGACTCTTAACATGCAAAACCAATCATCTCTCATCCAAAGCACCACCAGGAAAGTAGAATGACAATACCTGTCATTCACTTAGGATAGCAAATTTTTAACTCTTTGTGAGCAGCTTTGGTAAAAGTATCACTGAGGGGAGGACCTTGAATTGATTGAATATAAGGAGTTAGTTACATGATCTCTGAGTTTCACTGATCTGGAATTTGTGTAGAAATTCACAGAAATAGAGAAACTATTTTTAGTATCATAAATTCATGCAATATTAGAGCTGAAAGAAAATTACAAGATTATTCCAGTCAAAACTCCTAAGCGTACAGATACACTAACTGAGACCCAGAAGAGGAAAGGGTCTTTCCCAAGTTTTTACTTTTGAAATTCCTTTCATTAGTTTTGAGAAAATATAAATCTCTTTGGAGCACTGTGTCTGCTTTTCATTTTGCCCTTCCCTTTTCCTCTTTTATGCTCTTTTTTTCCCTTCTTCTACAATTCCACAAAGCCCAAAGAAGTAAACATATTATAGACATGATTAGAATTAAGGGGACCAGGTTAATGAAAGGGAAGCTATTCTATTATTTTGTCCCCAGTTTAATGAGTAATGTTTTCTACATTCCATGTGATTAAGCAAAGTTGGAATAACTATATAGAATGTCAGAATATCTTTACTAAAATGGATCATTAGTTCAAACCCTTTGTTTTATAAACAAAGAAAACAAAACCCACTGGCTAAGTCATAGGTTCAAAATCATATTGAAAATTACAGCTGTCTTGGAACTTGAAGCAAAGTTTCTTGACTCATGATTCAGAGTTATTTCCATTACACAAATAGGACCAAACGACAACAATACTTACCTTAATTCTGCACTACAACAGGGAGAACAGACTGCTCAAATCCTCCTGGGTGATGTCTTTAATGGATGTTTGCAGATATGGGGCAAATGTTCTACATGCTTGTATGGCAGAAAACCTTAGGTCACTTCCCCTAAAAGGGGTTTGACAGCTAGATGCATTTGTTTGAATTGAAAATGAGGGATGGAGTTGGAAAAGTTGACCTGATTTTCGCCTTATCATGATGAGCAACCATTACCTCCTCCTCAGTGGTAAATTTTCTCTTCTTAAACCCCTATTGCTCATGGATTCATGAGCATATGGCAGGTGTCTCATTACCCTTTTCTCCTGTTACTCCCCTCCACCCATTCTATGATCTAGTCATTTCCCGAATTTAACCTATATTTCGTGAATATCACCAGTGTTTGCCCGCATTTTTGATTTTGCTTAAATGCTGGAAACTTCTTTTTATAAAATCAAGGGATCTAGATCTAAAGGTAGAGACCTCAGTGGGCATCTAGTCATCACTTTATAGATCAGGAAATTGGGGACCAGAATGATTAAATGAATTGCCCAAGTTCAGTCCTTCTTCCTCTATGAATTCCTGTCCTTTCTTTGAAGTCCAGTAAAAGCTCTACCTTCTCTTGGAAGCTACCATGATTCATCCACTTGATAATTATCCATTCCTTCATCATAGAAATCAAATTTCATTTTCTTTGTACTAATGTCATCTAGCAATTAGCCTGTAATATCATTTATTATAAGAGCTTTGTTATCTTACATGCTGATTTTCCTTTATTTCTCTACTCCCTTGCACTCCTGAATCTCTACCTTTCTCTACCATCCCACAGAAAACTCTTTGACCCTGTAGCTCACCCTGACCCTGAACCTCAAGAATTAAAACTACCCTCTAATTTATAGCTTCTTTTCCGCCTCTTGGAACCTTCATTTTAAGATGGAAACTGTGGCCAATTATATCTTCACTGTGCTGCATGCCACACTCCTGAATCTCTACCACGGAATTTCTTTCTTGCACCTGGAATAAAGTGCTACTATACTGCTTCTTTCCAAAATTTCAGTCTTGTCTTTCCCCCATACCCTTAGAATATAAGCATCCTGAATATATATATATATATATATATATATATATATATATATATATATATATATATATATACACACACTGACACTTTTGTGACCTCCACTTTCAAATGCTCAAGGTGGGCACCGGGGTTGGCAGACTGCTGCTCAGGAGACTCCTTTCATTCTTCAAAATTATCCTTGCTCGCTGACATCTATCTTTTGAAGGAATCTATTTCTGTTATCACGTAAAGTAATGTCATAATGCAGTTACCATGAGTTTTAGGAAAGCACCAATCTTGGCTTTTAGTGATGTCTTCAACTTTATTGCAAACCTATCAGTGACATTGCAATATGCTTCAGAGCCCTGAATTCAGCCATCTTTGCCATACGGTTGAATTTTGCTATTTGATATATTTCCTCTACTCTGAAAACCCTCCATTAATCCTCTGCCCTTTTATTGATTTTCTTTCCTGTAGCCTTAGATGAACATGGTTAAATGTTTAATATTAATATTTTCCCACATGATACCTTGAATTCTTTAGCAGGAAATGGCCCTAAAGTTTTATAAAATAAATTCTCTAGCTTTTGAGTCTTTTTAATCTTTATATTTCTAATAGAAAAGCATATAGAAAATCACATTCAGAGAAAGAACTATGGAGACTGGATTCAGATTGAAGCATACAATTTTCATATTTGGTTTTCCCCATTTGTTCTGATTCTTTTTGCACAACATGACTAATGTGGAAATATATTTAATATGATAATACATGTATAACATATATCATATTGCTTGCTGTCTTGGAGAGAGAGGAGGGAAATCAGAGAGGAAAACAAATTGGACCTCAAAATCTTACAAAAATGAATGCTGAAAACTATCTTTACATGTAATTAGAAAAAATTCTTAAATGCAAAAATAAAATCATACTGTAATTTCACATCAAGAGACTTAGTTTCTAAGTATTTCCTTTTATCGTTAACACTGACCTTGGACAAAGTAATCTCTCTGGCTCAAAGTTTCGTCATCTATGGAATTAGATGTTATCTCCTTTATTTCCTAGCTGAAGCAGTTGAGGCACAAAGAGGTAAACTAAGCAAAGAACCATGATTTCAATCCAGGCCCAGTAATTCCAGATTTAGTGTGGGTTTTTTTTTCACCTAGTATCAAAATCCTTCCTAAAACCTTATCATCATACATTTCCACCTCATATCAGAGATTCTTTCCACATATGATGTTCCTTAGTCCAAATTGGACTACATTTAATCCTCTGAAAATGCTTTATAGCTTAATGTCACTGAACCTTTGCTCAGTCTATGCCTACTGTTCAAAATGCCCCATCCATTTATCTTTATCCATTGAATTCTTAATGCTAAAAACTCAACTATAATGCTACCTATTCCCCAAAGCTTTCTCTGATTTTCCCCATCTTTGAATTTGGCAATGGATTTTCTGGTCCTCTATTTATATACCTTGTATGTGATTTTCATTTTATTGATTATATTTACCATGCATTCTTTTGTAATGTAGTTCGAGTGTGTATTCCTTAGCCTACTCTTGGACTGTAAACTCCAAGAGAATAGGGAATATATCATATCCAAACCATGCACTTCCTCCAATGTAATATATTTAGGAGTTTAATAAATATTTCAACATTTAACATTTTTTTTAAATTGAATTCTATTCATTCAGCAATGGAACCACATTCTTTTTTACAGGCATCTTCATTGTATCATATTTCATTAATATTTCATGAACCCTAGAATTCTTAACATCTCTTGCAGTCATCATTCTTTTTAATCTCCACTGCCTGTTTTTTTTTTGGGTATTGCTCCATGACTGTTGAGTGTTAAGAGAAAAGATCAATGAAATGGAGCTGATTTTCCCCCAACATAATTTCTCAATATTTCATAATTTCATCAACTAGACTTTTACCAGTATATGCTAAGCCTTCTACTGTACTTGTATTGACTCCTTATTTCATTCCTCCCAATATCCATCCTAATTTCTTCCTCCTTGTGGATTTCTTGACTTTTTTTAATATCTCAACTGAAATCTTATCTTCTGAAAATGGTCTTGTCCAATGCTTACCTCCACCAGTCTGACACTTTCCCTCTGAGATTAACTCCCACTTATTATAAAGATCTTATAAGTATATCATTTTTTCCATGTTGTCTATTTGAATTTGAGCTCTTTGAGGACAATAACAGCCCTTTTGCTTTTCTGTATATCATGAATAAATCTATCAATCAATAAGTTTGTATTAAGCAGTTACTATGTGAGAGACACTGAACTAAATGTTGGCTATACAAAAAAAGGCAAAAGATAGACCCTGTCTTCAAAGAACTCAAAATCCAATGGGGCAGATAATATCTATACAAATTTATACAAACATACTAAAAATTCAGCAAAGAACATACAGAAGAAGTAGTCACATAGAATAACCATGAAAAAGTGGTGTCCCAAAACAGAAAAGAGAGTATCAAGGAGGAAAGAGTGATGAACAGTGTCACAGACTGCAGACGTCAAGAAAAATCAGTATTGAGTATATAATAAGTACTTAATGAATATTTATTGACTAACTGACCAACAATGTTCCAACTGTCCAGGACAATTTCTCTTTAACACTAATACTTTCCCCAAGATGTTTTTTGCCTATCTTCTGTCTTGTGCCCATATTTTCTCTAGCATTAACAACAGGTGTAATACCTCATATGCTTGAGGATTTCTTCATTTTATTTTGACTTATTTAGAGTAACAGTGGAGCCCTCTATTTATCAACCCTATTATCCTTTGTCAGAGTTGACCAGCCTGTCCTTTCTTCCTGTTATAGAATTCCTTGTTCTTCAAGTTTCTTCTTTGGACACATACCATAGTCTTCTCATATCTACCACATGCTTCTCCATTGGCTTCTCTGAGACATTGATCTTCAGTCTTTCATCATTAGTTTTCTACATTTCACTGTCATTTCGTAATATTAGTAAAAATATTAATATTGAAAATAGAGCTTTATGTTCATGGTAAGTTTAAGGTCAGTAAAAGAGTTTTCCTGACTTGCTTTTTGAAAAATCCACTCTTCTACATTTCATATATTAAATAGTATGCTGTGCTACACACTACTTATGTTCATTTCAACACCACATTTAAATCTTACTTCTAGGGAACCTGTTAATAAACTCTTGGATTCTGGAATAAATTCTTTACAAAATGTTTGAACCTCAGGGCATCTTTGCAAGATAGAGAGTTGTCTGTGTTATTGGGAACAAAAAGTGAATGGAAATATGATCAGGATAAAAAGTTAGAGTAATGTAAGGCATTGGGCGTTAATATTAAAAGGCATCATGATGTATTGGAAATAGTTCAATTTCTAAATTCAGAGATGCTAGGATCAAATATAGGCCAGGTTCCCTGGGTAACCTTGAGTAAGACCCTTAATTCCTCTGGGACTGTATTTTTATTTATAAGATTTGGACAAAATGATCTCTAAGACCCTATTGCTCCCATCCTCAAGAAGTTCCCTCTTATTTAAAGGATAAAATATGTATTCTACTAGAGAGTTGTAAAGCCCCTTGAAATCTAGGTTCAGCCCAACATTTTAGACTTATTGCATGTTATTCCCCTTTGCACACTCTAGATTAAAACTACCCTGGCCTATGGGATGTTTGCTATCACATAATCTTATCTTGTCTTGTGTCTTTGCAGGGGTCATCCATGTACAAAGAAGATCTCATACCAGCCTTAACTTCCTAGACCAGAATTAAAATGATTTGCCTACTTGGTAGCTATCAAAAAGCCACTATCAATTAAATAACATTTATAAAGTGCTTAGTGCAATACTTAGCAGGTGCCCAATGAATGCTTGTTCTATCTTCCCTCCCTCAATTCCAGATATCTGTTTGTATATATTTTGTACTGGCAATCTATATGCATGTTGTCCCTCCATCTGACCTCTACAAGGAGAATGTCAGCTCCTTGGAGAAAAAATGGATTGGTTTATGTTTATCATTTTAGTGTCAATGCCTAGCATAGTCTCTGGTATATGATGTTTAATCAATGCTTGTTGAATGAATAAGTATGCCTGGACGCATACAATAGAATGGGTTCTCAGCTTCTATGAAATACTTCATAGAAAATTCTTTCTAGTCTAAAAAGGGGATGTTTGATAAAACCAATCGACTCCATTTTGTCAATAAGGAAGGTTTTCCTTCCATACTGTGTTTAATACCTGGTACAGGAAAAGATCGAGACTGAATGAGGGTAGATGGAATCTCTGATTGTTACAGAAGTAACTGAAAGGGACTAAATAGGTTGTCTAACTTGGTTCCATAGTTTGGGATGGAAGGGCAAAGCTCTAATTGAATCTCATCTTCAGACAGCTAGTGCAATAAAGTAGAAATCAGAGTGGAATTTCATAGCTGCTCAATTTGTGAACTCCACAGAACAATTACCTGTATATTAACAGATCATAGGTAAGTCTCTTTTTCTTTTGCTGCTCCGTGAACATTTTCTGGCAATAAAACAAGCACTGCCTTCTTCGCCTTCTCTCCTTATTACTCTAATATTGCCACCAGGCTTCATTTAATAAGAAATAACTATGAATAAATTACAGCATCAAATTATGCACTAGGAGGTGACTTGGTATGAAAATCCAGACTGCGACAGTGCCCCTTGAAGTTAATTCAAGTTAAGCTGAGTAGAAAAAAACCTTCATTATTTCCTGAGAACTAGAGTTCTTTTTTCATTAGAATCACAGTTAAGCAGGCTGCCAATAGAAAGCTTCTTGTGACAGGCTATGAGGCAAATGGAGTTCGTAACTGGGGTCAAGAGATTTGAATTCTTAGATTTTTCACCAGTTCAGAAAAGCTGTATTTTTAAAGATGCAGTTAAATTCATAGACTTGTATCATTTAGCTATTTTAAAGGAAAGACTCTTATAGGGCCTCCAGTCCATATTTGCACCAGGTGTGTGACATCTAAATAATTCATGGAACTATGTAATGGGTGCTCTCTTGTCTACTAGCAATCACTGCATTTTTGGTAGATGAATGAACGAATCAATCAATTGAAGGGGAAATAATTTATTAACCATTTACTATGTGCCAAATACTCTGGGGAGAACTGGGGATGTAAATCTAAAAAAAGAGATGCCTTTCTCTCAGGGAACTCACACTCTTAACTGGGGCATCAATACACATAGAAGCATTGAATTGCAGCGAGGATTGAGTGGTCTTCAAGTCTAAATCGTGAAGTGGTGGGTGGATGGCAAGAATTTGGAAGCTTAGGATATACAGCAAGTCAGCTGACAGAGTCCAGGGGTCTGGAGGGCAGATAGCAATTTCTAATAACCTCACTAGAAGGATATTAGGTATGTTTTACCAGTTCATTTAGGTGGTGTAAGCAGCCCTGTACACAATTGGGAAGGGAGACACCTCACACAGCTCACCAGCATTGGAAAGAAGGGAGTGTTTCTGAAGGACTGAGTGGTTCAGAGATTCTGGGTTCCCTCCTCTAGGGATGGAGATAAGGAAGTCAATGGAATGGAAGAAGCAGAAAGAGTAATTTGCTGCATAATATGAGGAGAAAAATTCCTAGAGGTTGCTTTTCCTAGGGCCCCAATGAGATCTGAACTACAAAGGCTAAAAGGAGTAAGGAAAGAAAGGGAAAAGCATACTTCTGCTAATTCCTTTTTTACCTCTCAGGGCATAGTCTAAAAATGGCCAAGAATTTATGCCTTTCAATATAATGCCTTATGCTATTCAATAGCCAGAAGTATAGAATCATAAACTAAAATGTGAAAGAGAAATTATATATCATCTAGTGTTCATCCCTTCATTTTAGGAATGAAGAATTGAGGTCAAAATAGTTGAAGCAATTTGTTTGATTTCTTAAAAGAAATGAAATGGCACAGCCACAAAGTTCTCTGCCTTCATTTTAGCATTTTTTTCTTTGATACCAGGCTCCCTTAAGAAGCATCAAGCCATTCATCAATTGGCTGTGTTGAATATGACTATTCAATCTGTTATAAATCTACCAGACATTCATTCTGTCCATCTTTTATTTCAACACCTTAGCCACAATATCAATGGAGAATGGGAGCATTCATCAAGTGTTTCACTGAAATTGTCATATATTATCTTTTCTATAGGTTCTTCATTCTTTTACTGATGAAGAGATTACAATATCTTATACATCATATGCCCTATGAATGTAATCTCCACTAAAATGTTCCATTTATAATTACCTTAATTATAGCTAGAATCTGTAGCGCATTTACTATGTGCCAGTCACTGTGCTAAGCACTTTACAGTTATTATATCTTGTGGTCCTCACAGTAATCCTGCATGGTATATACTATTATTATGCTAATTTTACATATGAGAAAACTAAGGGAAACTGTGGTTACGTGATATGCCTATGGTCACACAGCTGGTAAGAGTCTGAAACTAAATCTGAACTTGGGTCTTCTGACACTTCTTATTAATGGAGTGGCTGGTACTACAAACTTTCATGCAGTTTGATTAAGAAAGTTGATGTTTGTTGTAAGCCGGACTCATTTAGTCACTCAGAAAAAGGGGCAGATGTAGATCAACAAAGGAGGTGGAGATTAAGGAAGTAGATAGATCACAACAACCTCTGGACAAATCTTTCTATCTCTAGCTTTTTCTTTTTCTATTCATTTATCACACCACAATTTGAGTTGTCAAAAAATAAAATCAGCCATTCCTAACCTACTATTAAATTAAAATAGGAAAACCTTTTCCTGACTTCTGAAACTTTCCATAATTTAGTTTGGCTTTCATTTCTAGTCTTATCTTCCTGTACTCCTTTCCATTGAACTAAGTTTCACGCAAAACACTCACTATCTCTGAGCCATTATAAACACACTATACCTTTTACAGAGTCATCTTGAATTTCCTTTTGCAGGTAGGTTAGGATTGGTTAGAATAATGAATCCTTTAAAGTGGCTGCATGTATTTGAATTCAGACTGATTAAAGTTATATCTGTATAAAACATAGGAATTGATTCCACCCTAATGGAATTATGTGGTGTAATTTCAAATAATGCAATAATTCATGAGTCACATTATTCACTCTAATCAGGACTTACCCATATAAATGTCACTCCCTTCTTTCAAGATCCCATTCAGATTATCATAATATTTTCCCTAATCCCCTCAAGTAGCAGTGATCCCTTCCTAGATAACTTTGCAAAGAACTTTCTCTGGATCATGCCTTTGTACTTATTGCCCCATGTCTTGAATTATTTGTGTATATATTATATTTTCCCTGTTGTATTGTAAGCTCCTTTATGAAAGGAATGTTTCAATTCATCCTTAGAACTAAACAAACTATAAAGGAAAGAAAATGGATCCTTAAAGGTTTTACTCAGATCGTACAAGATTTTTTGATGGATGAAACTACAGAAAAATTTTGTTCAAGCCCCTTTTGATTATAAATATCAAGCAAAACATTAAAAAGGGAGTCATGTTATTGATCAAAGAGATTAATCAATGTCATGGAAGATAGTCTACTCAAACAGGAGTGCTTCCCACAAATGGTTAGGTTTATACAGATATTTCTCTTTGTGCATGACATTTTACTGATTACACTGAGCCACAAAAACTACAAGGCCTCCTTGATGAAATCTATAACCATTCAAAGGCAATCAGCCAAGCATTTCACACAGAAAAGAACAATGCCATGAATTATTCAGATTCAGATTCTTACATGCAATTAGATGGGAAGTCAAATGAGTTATTCCACCAGTCCAAGTATCTTAGACAAGCATCCCATAGGTACAATGTTCAGAAACCAAATTGACTTCAAAAGTATATATTGCTGATTATATTTGGAATTGTGCAATAAATGACAGTGATCTCAAATATTTTCTTGCCCAAAAAATACATCTTTTAAAAAAAAAAGTAATCGATCAATGAGCAATTATTAACCATTCCTTCATATCATTTTCTGTGCCAAATATTAAGAAAAAATAAACAAGCATTAAAAAACAGAATAAAACATTTTTAATCTTTTTTCCATACTATTGGAAATAACAATCTAATGAACAAGTCAAAAATACCAATTTTCTTACTATAGGGTTACTGCAAATAAGGTACATTATGATCTCAGAAAAATCAGAATTTTCAAGAGCGGTGTTTTATATTTCATTCAGCTGGCAGTATGAAAATCTACTGGTTTTATTTCAGCTGGAGATTGAAAAAATCTGGGAAAGATGAACAAACATTCTAAGTAGGTTGCCGTATAACATCGATGATGACTTGTGTTGGATAATTGACACTGGTGATACAGATTCATAGAGTCTTTGGTTTAGAGATTGGAGAAACCTTAGAGAATGTCATTATCCTTTGTCTTTCATTATTTTATGGGTGAGCAAATTGAGGCCGAAAGAGCTTTTGCCTTGATTAACGCTGGATAGGAATAAAGAAACATACCAAGTTTCAAACCTGATTTCATATACAGCCTGTTTTATATAGTACCATATTGCTTCTGGCATCATCAGTCACTTATGATCCAGAAGAGAAGTGAGTTTAAGAAGTTACAGTATAAAAGACACTCTATGTGTTCTAATGCTAGCTGTGAAATGCTTGAAGACACAGAGAAAGATATTCAGAATATTGTCTAGATAACTGTTAGGAGATTTTGTGGATGGACATGAATAAAATCATATAGGATGAGATGGTATGCATGAATTGCAATTTGCTCCAATGGCAGGTGAGAAATTATTTAAATGATCATAATATATTCCCAGTACCTACTTAATGTTTGACATATTCTGAGCTTCATTGATAGTTGAATGTATTGTACGGGACTGAATTGGTTGCTCTGAAATTCATAGTGTCCAAAACTAGGTAGTTATTAGTCCCACCTTAGCCAACCACACCTGGAGTATTATATTCAGGTGACATAATTTTTGGAAGGAAATTGATAAGCTTAAGAATTCCCAAAGAAGGTTGATACAGTAAAGGGAGCAGAAGACATGTAAGGAAACCTACTTAAGGAACTCAATTTGTTTGACCTTAGGGAACTCCTTAGCATCTCTGGGATCCTGTGAAGTCATCTTTGAAAAAAAAAAGGTTTTCAATTTGTATGCTCTAAAGTTCATTGCTATCTCTATATTCCATGATATGTACATTTCTCAATTATATTATCTACATACTAATATAGATCCTTGACTGCCTCAATAATTGTTGCTACCCTATTTTGTGTCTTTACACTTGGAAAGCCATGGTTAATGGCATTACGTTTTTCTGGACTAAGGAAAAACATATCTGATCCTACTAGAGGGAAAAGGATTTTAAAGGAAACTTCATTTGAATTCAATAATAGTAATTCACATTTGCAGAATGTTTCAAATTTTACAAAATGTATTTTTCACAGTAAGAAGAAAGACAATATAGTGGTTGCAAGTATACAAGTTATACATGAGGAAACAGATTCGAATAAATCAAATGACTGGTTAAAGGTCACACAATTAATAAGTGTTAAAACTAGGATTTAGTCCTAGGTCTTTTGACTTTAAGACTTTTGCTTTAGACACTATTCCATGATGATACTCAATTGCTTGGTCCCAAATATTTATTTCTGTAACATATCATTTAAAGAGTGACTTTCACATACTTTTTTTTTCTTTAATGGAGAGGGTTAAGACACTATTCATTTTATTCACTTTGGCAAACCATGGCCAATACACACACACACACACACACACACACACACACACGTATGCACACACATGAATGCACAAATAAGCTAGCAAATATTTATTGAATTGAATTAAAATAATGTATGAGGTAGAGAGGAGAAAAAAACAAAACAAAACATGAATAAGTCTACAAAATCTTTGCCTACTAAGGTATCAGGGAAGATTTCATGGAAGAAATGGCATTTGAGTTGAACAGGGTACACAGTTACACCACTGGTGGAAAAAGAATAAGAAGGTTTATGTAAAATTAAGAGCAAAGGGAAGAAGATAGATGAAATAAGTCCAAATTTTTAGGATGGTGAAAAATACAGTTTGCTTATAGCGTCCAACAATGAGGAGAATGGTAGTGGAAAAAACTACCAAGGTCTTTCATAGGATCTAAATGCCACAGAGATTAAACTTTACTCAATACTCAAGAGGCAGCCTTTGAACATTTCTGAGATGACCATAACATCTGAGAATAAGAAAAAAAATATTGTCAATGGAATGAAGGATGAATTGGAAAGGAAAAATTGAAAGTGAGCAGATCCATTTTAGTACTAATGTCAATAATTCAGGTGGCTACAATTGAAGGCCTATACTAGAGTTATATTACTGAGAATAAAAAATAATTAGTGAATTGATATGAGAGATGAAGAGGAGGTAGGATTCAAAGAATGAATATTATAAGTAAGGGAGAGGAGAGAGTTTAAAAAATAAGTTTTCCAATATGGGATGCTAAGACAATGATAGCAGCATTGAAAGATATCATGACATCAGAAGAAAAACAAACATTAGAGGAAATAGAATAAGCTCACTTTTGCATGTGTAGTTTGTTTTGGTAGACATGTCTTGTAAAGCTGTTGAATATCTGTAGATCTGAAATTTGCAAGTAAGATAAAAGTTGTAGATAGAAATTTGGTTTGATTTGATTTGATCTTTGTAGGAGTTTGAATGACGCTCATGAGTGAAAGGGTACAAAGAAATAAAGGGTATAATGGCAGATCTATGGGGAATACTAGCTTAAGAGTTGTGGGGGAGAAATATGAGGAGCAAGAGAAAGAAACCACAAAGAAACAGAAAGAACTAGAAAAGTTCTAGTTTCACAACTATTCACATAAGGCATTACTGGAATGTCTTTGCTCACCCTAGGACTAGAGAATCCTTGTTTATTTAAGAGTATGTTTTATGGCTATACACTTGATGATGCTACTAATAGCTAACTAGGAATTAGAGAACTATTGAAGAATTTTCAACAGAGGAGGAATTACATGATCAGATATATTCATATGGAAGAATAGTCCTCACAGGATACTATGGATTGGAATATTTTTCTTTTTTTTCCAGGTGATTTTTCATTTCCCTTGAGGAAAGGACTATATTCTTTTATGTATAATATATTTTATTAGTTGATCTGCATATCTGAAGAGAATTCTGTCAGTAGACAACCATTTTCTTTTCAAGGCAGCAAATCTGTTCAACAACTTCAGGAGTAGGTAGATAGATAGATAGATAGATAGATAGATAGATAGATAGATAGACACACACACTAGCTGTTGTTATTTAGTCTTTTCAGTCCTGTAGGTTTTTTGTGATCCCAGTTGATTGGCTATTTTGTGACCCCAATCAGGGTTTTCTTGGCAAAGAATAATACGTCATTTCCATCTTTAGCTCATTTTACATATGAGAAACTGAGGCAGACAAGGTTCAGTGACTTGCATAATGTCACACAGTTACCAAATATCTGAGGTCAGATTTGAATTCAGGAAGGTAAGTCTTCCTGACTTTAGGCACAATATTCTATTCACTGCTCTACCTAGTTTCACCATATACAAAGTAAAAAATAAATAATTGCAGAAGGAAAGCACTAGAATAAAGAGGCATTGGGGAAGACTTCTTATAGAAGGAAGGATTTTGTTTGAAGTCAGAGAGTAGTGAATTCCCCCCATGGCATTTTAATCTATGATACTAACACAGAATTGTGAGGAAGATGGGTCATGTAAAGAAACCCTCCTGTGAGACTGAATGAAGAGCTGTAACTAAGAATTCTTATTCCCACATTCATATCCCAGAGTTTAGTCTATATGCTCCCCTGTGCACTCTGTAAGGAAAAATATGGCAGTTATAGGAAATAAAATTAGAAGAAAGAAACTCATAAGAGGAGACAACGTGATGACATGTCTGGTATGGTAGATAGACCCAGTTTGGGTCAGGGTGGCAGGGAGGTGTGTTTGCCTTAACCTGTTTACCTCAATTCCTCATCCTAAGTTAGACATGACTTCCACTGAATAATATCCTTCTAGGGTACAGAAACATGGAATCAAAGAGATTATGAACTTATAAATGTATATTAATTATGTGTATTTTATATGTATACTATATATAAAAATTTAATAAATTATAAACTTAGTTATCAAAGAAAACAAACAAAACACATGGGTACATACCCAAATTGAGTACTTGGGAATAATTCTGGGTATTCCATATTGACTGCACAATACTATAAGTATATCAAGTAAGGTCTAGTAATTCAATTATAACTCAGATCTCTTCTGCTGTCCATAGCTCAACTGCATCAAAAGGCTCTTTACAACTTGTTGTTCAGTTCTTTCAGTTGTATTTCATGATGCCACTTGAAGTTTTCTTGGCAAAATTATTGGAGTGGACATTCCTTTTCTTACTCATTTTAAAAATGAGATTTGTCCTATTTTTCTCCTTTTGCACTCCTCTTAATGCCTTAAAATCTGACTTCCCACCTTACCATTACAGGGAAAGTGCTCCCTTCAAGCAGCCAAATGCAGTGGCCCTTTCCTCAATCCTCATTCTCTTTGACATCTATTCAGCCTTTGACATTGTCAAAGCCTTGACACCATCTTCTCTCTAGGTATTTGAGATATTACTAGTTCCTGGTTCTCTTCTTATTTATTTGCTTTCTTCTTTAGTGTCTCCTTTTTTTTCCTGGGTTTTCATACCAGTCATGCCTTCTTCCTGTATGTGACCTTCAGGATTCTGTCCTGAGTTTTCTTCTCTTCTCTCTTTATACTACTTCACTTGGTGATCTCATCAGTTCCCACGGATTTAATTATCCTCTCTATGCTGGTAATTCTCAAAGCTGACTGTCCTACTCTAATCTCTCCACTTACCTCTAATCTCACATTATAGTCTTTCACAAACTGTCTTTTAAACGTCTCAAACTGAATTTCAATAAACATCTTAAATTAAACACTTTGCAACGATCAGCATGATTTCTTTCCCAAAACTCCAAGACAGAGACTTTTAATCTGTCATCAATATTTTTAACACTTTTTATAGCTGCATTTCAATATGCTTGACTATTATGCATATTGACTGGTTTGTAATGTTAGTATATCATTTTATGGTTTTAGAAATAGGATTCTGAGAAGTGGTTCAAAGACTTCCTCAGAATGGAAAAAGGATCCATCAGTGTACACTCACACACACACACACACATACACACACGCATGCATGCATGCATGATTAAGAACCACTACACCGAAAATCACATCTTGATACTGTCATATCCTACTATATTCTGTCATCATCATCATCACCCCCATCACAATCACTCAAGTGTTCATTGCACCTAAAACTTTGCAAAGTACTTTGCACATATTATCTCACTTGATCTATTCCATTACCCCGGGGAAAAAAGGCCATTATTGACTCCATTTTACAGATGACAAAATGAAAGATTAGAAAAATGAATTGACTTATACAGGGTGCATTGCCACCATCGTGCTGGTGTCTTCCATTTAAAATATTTCCCAATTTATCCTGGAGATACCTTCTTTGTACATAAGTATTTGCATTTGTCTCCACTTCTCTCCCTCAAAATTTGATTGGGAGTTCTTGGCAGCATGGGTCTGTTTTTACCGTTTATTGTAATCTCAACACTTAACAAATGCTTGTTGACTTATTGATTTGGTGTGGTTTGTGGGTAGATCCATATATTCAAATAGCCATATGGAGCCATTTGTTTTCATTCCTACTTGGTTTCTTTCTGCTACTTGTCTATACACTCACTGATGCCTTGTTATTATCAATCATTGAAGCTTCTGGAGTTTCTCTCATTTTCATGACCCTAATGATAGGTATTAATCCAGTACTCATACTTAGCAGACCATAGCAATATCTCTTTTTTGCTCTATTTAATGGCTGTTCATTAAAATTTTATGAATGGCACTGCAAATATGTGCCCAATGCCAAACAAGCTGTAATGGCTATTGTTGGGTTCCAACAGTTCAGCATTTTCTATGTCAGTTTTACAGCATTTTTTCCAGGCATTGGAAATACATTTCCCATCTGGTGGTTATGTTCTCATCTCTTACTTTATATGAGTACTCTCTTTGCGATGTCATTTTATGGGCTTTGCAGTTCAGGCTAAATGGAAAGCAGCTGAAATTTTTCCTATCAAAACCTTCTGAAGAAGCATTTATGATCGTTGTAAATGATGAACTAAAAAGTTGCCTTCTTATTTTTAAAATATGAAAGCTGCTCCTGGGTCATTAATAGATCCAAGCAAAACCCCTAAATGTAAAAATGTAGTTTTGTAAAGAAATTATATCAGATAGTGACCTATCTCTATTGGCAGGTTTTACTATCAAATATCAGCAGGAAGTATTCATCTGCAAAATTATACTGATGGGGAAAGGAAAAGTTTAATAAATAAATCTCTAGGTGTATGAAGCAGAACCCTATATTAATGGTGGGATTCGATTCAAAGTCAAACAATAATTTTACTCACATAATGGACTCAGTATTTACTCCAGTGCTAGATTATTAATGATATGGATAAAGGCACAGATAGCATACTTATCATATGTGAAAGACACAAAGTTGAGAGTGACATGTAGACCACAAAGATGAGGTACATAATTCTCTCAAAATTTCTGGATTGATGGGTGCAGCTAAGATGGCAGAGTAGAAGGCCAGACTTGTAGAAAATCTCCCCAGTAGCCTATAAAATACCTGTAAAAAAGACTCTGAATAAATTCTAGAGCAGTAGAAGCCACAAAACAACAGAGTGAAAGAGATTTTCAGCCCCAGACAGCCTGGAAGGCCTAAAGGACCAGTCTATCACACTGGGCATGGAGAAGAGCATAGCCTGAAGAACATAGCAGAGCCTTGGCCATGTGGCACCATCAGGAATAGGACTGGAGTAGGCCTCAGGGAGTAGAATCTCTGGAAAAAGCTGTGGTTCCCAGGTTACACAACCCGCAAATGCTAAAGACAGCTTCAAAGGTCAATGAGAAAGCTCTTTCACTTGGGTGAGAAGGGAATGTGGTCTGACCTCATCAACAGCAGCACCTGCAGCAGCATCCATTTTTGGATCCCTCAGCCTACAGACCCTGGAGGAATTGAGCAGCTGATCTGCATCTCAGCACTGAATGACTCTCCTGGGGTGAGGAAGAGTGCAGGTGGTAGAGCTGGTGGAGTTTCTGGAGAGGGAACCCTATTGGCAGATCTTGGGCAGAACAGAGTACTTGTGATTGCTCACAGATAAGAGTGCAGGCCAGGATAAGAGTAAACTCCTCTCCCTTGATTGTGCTACCTTGGAGGAACTGAGAACTTATAGTTCCTCAGAGCATACCTTCCTCTTGACAAAGGACTCAAAAGTCAAGTAACTGACTGGGAAAATGCCCCAAAAAGGGGAAAGAGTAAGACCATAGAAAGTTACTTTTTTAGTGCACAGGTATTTTCTTCCATTCTTTCAGATGTGGAAGAACAATTCATACCATCAGAGGAACACCTACAATTCAAGGTTTTTGCATCCAAAACCTCCAAAAACAATATGCAATGATTTCAGGCCATGGAACAGCTCAAAAAGAATTTTGAAAATCAAGTAAGAGTGGTGGAGGAAAAGTGAGAAGAGAAATGGGAATGATGCAAGAAAATCATGAAAAGTGAGTCAACAGCTTTCTAAAGGAGACTCAAAAAATACTGAAGAAAATAACACCTTTAAAAATAGACTAACTCAAATGGCAAAAGAGGGTCCAAAAAGTCAATGAGGAGAAGAATGCTTTCAAAGCAAAATTAGCCAAATGGAAAAGGAGGTTCAAAAGTTAACTGAAGAAAATAGTTCTTTAAAAATTAGAATGGAACAGGTGGAAGTTAATGACTTCATGAGAAACCAAGAAATCACAAAACAAAACCAAAAGAATGAAAAAATAGAAGATAATGTGAAATATCTCATTGGAAAAACAACTGACCTGGAAAATAGATCCAGAAGTGACAATTTAAAAATTATGTGCCTACCTGAAATGTGTGTTCAAGAGAATAGCCATCATCTTTCATGAAACTATCAAGGAAAAGTGCCTTGATATTCTAGAATCAGAGGGTAAAATAAACATTGAAATAATCCACTGATCACTTCTTGAAAGAGATTGGAAAAGAAAAACTCCTAGGAATAATACAACCAAATTCCATAGCTCCCAGTTCAAGGAGAAAGTATTAGAAGCAGCTAGAAAGAAACAATTCAAGTATTGTGGAAATAAAATCAGGTTAACACATCATCTAGCAGACTGAAGGTAAGGAACCAGGATTAAAACTAAGACTCACCTACCAAGCAAAACTGAGTATAATCCTTCAGTGGAAAAAATGGTCTCTCATTGAAATAGAGGACTTTCAAGTATTCTTGATGAAAAGACCAGAGATGAACAGGAAATCTGACATGTGAATACATGAATCAAGGGAAGCATGGAAAGGCAAAGAGGAAAGAGAAATCTTAAGGGATTTACTAAAGTTGAACTGTTTACATTCCTTCACATAAAGATAATATCTGTAACTCTTGAAACTTTTCTTAGCATTTGGGTGGTTGGAGGGATTACACACACACACACACACACACACACACACACACACACACTCACACATTCATACACACACATACACACTATGCACACAGGATGAGTTGAATTGGAAGGCATGATAACTAAAAAAATAAAATTAAGAAGTGAGAGAGGAATATATTTGGAGGAGAAATGGAGAAATGAAATGGGGCTAATTATCTCTCATAAAAAAGGCAAGAAACAGCATTTTCAATAGAGGAGAAATGGGGGAGGTGAGAGGGAAAAAGTGAAGCTTAATTTCATCACATTTGGCTTAAGGAGGGAATAATGTGCTCACTCAATCTGGTATGAAAATTTATCTTACATTACAGGAAAGGAGGGCAGAAGATAAAAGGGGTGGGGGATGATAGAAGGGAGGGCAAATAGGAGGGAGTAATTAGAAGTAATCACTTTTATGGAGGAACAAGGTCAAAAAGAGAGAATAGAATAAATGGGGGGGCAGGATGGGATGGAGGGAAATACAGTTAGTTTCTCACAACATGAATATTACAAAAGTCTTTTGCAAAACTACACATATGTAGCCTATATTGAGTTGCCTGCCTTCTCAATGGGGATGGGTGGGGAGAGAGGAAGGGAGAGAAGTTGAAACTCAAAGTTTTAGGAGCAAATGTTGAAAATTGTTTTTGTATCCAACGGAGTGATAAGAAATACAGGTAACAGGGTATAGAAATCTGACTTACCCTACAAGAAAAGAGAGAAGATGCAGATAAGGAAAAGGAAGGGTGTGATAGAAGGGAGGGCAGATTGGGAGAAGGAGTAATTAGAATGCATGGTGTTTTGTGGTGGGGGGAGAGGAGAGATGGGCTGAAAATTTGGAACTTAAAATTTTGTGGTAATGAATATTGAAAACTAAAAAGAAATAAATATTTAAAAAATTCTAGACTAATGAAGTGAATCTGTGAAGGTGAAATTTGATAAGAATAAAGTTAGAATCACTATACGTGTACACAAGGAAAAAAAAAGACAAGCTTAAGCAAAAGTTTACTTAATCTTTTCGATCTGACCCCATTTTCACTATTGCCACCCTGTCCCCGAGAAAAATCTCACCACCAGCACATACATTACTCTAGGGATTGCATCTGCTTTGGTACTCACATTTATCAGTATCCTCAACAGCTTCACGTATTTTTATCAGAGAGTTGGCAAATGGGTCAAAAATGTTTTCTTCATGCCTTCATTTCAAGAGAAGTCTCAGTCTAGCCATTGCCCAGCAGCTGCAGCCCTTGAATGTGATTTCCTCATTATCATGCTGCCATATTGGTTCCCTTTTCCTTCCCACAATGGCTAATTTTATCTTCCTTTCTAGTGTGGTTCTACGTATTGGACTGTAAGCTCTTTGGGGGCAGGGACTTGCTTTCTTTTCCTTATTTTTATCCTCAATGCTTAGTTAGCATACTGTGTAGCATAACAAGTAGGTGGTTAATAAATATTTATAGAATTAAACTATTTAAAAAATGACTGGGCAACAGTAACAGACTATGTACCTGGTTTGAGTCCAGTTCAGAATAGGATATAAAAACTCAGATTATACAGATGGATAGAGTTTACGACTTCAAGGCAGAGGGACCACAGTTTCAATCTCGAATTGGAAGTTTACTTCCTGGGTGACCCTGGAAATGGTCACTTAATTATTCTGTGTCTCCGTTTCTTTATTTGTAAAATAAATTCCTTACCTCTAGAGTTCTTGTGATGATAAAATGAAATTATATTTCTAAAGTACTTCAGAAATCTTAAATTATTACATTAAATGCTGTCATCATCATCATCATCTATTGTCATCGTCTTTGTCGTCATCGTAGTAGTAGTAGTAGCAGTAGTAGTAGCAGTAGTAGTAGTAGTGGTAGTGTTAATCATCGTTATCATCATGGTGGTAGTGGTGGTGGTGGTGGTAGTGGTAATGGTGTATTTATAATATCAAAAAAAGTAAATTTTACCTGAGGTTGCACAGTGCCTCTTGCTACATAGCCACTTAGAAGATATTAATAGAAGAATTATTTTTTAATTTTTTTTGCTTTATCTCCTTTTATTGGTATTTTTAAAATATTTTATTGTATTTTTTATTTATTTTTTGATTTCAACATTCATTTCCACAATATTTTGAGTTCCAATTTTTCTCACCATCTCTCCCCTCCCCCCACCCCATAATACCTTGCATTCTGATTGCCCCTTTCCTCAACGTACCCTCCTTTCTATCACACCCCACCCTTCCCTTATTCCTATCTTCTCTCTTTTCTTGTAGGGCAAGATAAATTTCTATGCCCCATTACCTGTGTTTCTTATTTTCAAGTTATATGCAATAATAATTCTCAAAATTCATTTCTAATACTTTGAATTCCAACTCCTCTCCTTCCCCAGCTCCCTACCCATCCCCATTGAGAAGGCAAGCAATTCAATACAGGCTATATATATGTGTCATTTTGCAAAAGACATCCATAAAAGTCATGTTGTGTAATACTAACTCTGTTGCCCTCTATCCTACCCTGACCCCGCTTTTTTATTCTCTCATTTGACCTTGTCCCTTCCCAAAAGTATTTACTTCTAACTGGACTCTCCTTCCATTTGCTCTCCCTCTTATCATCCCCTTCACCCCACTTGTCCCCTCCTTCCCTACTTTCCTGTAGTGTAAGATAGATTTTTATTCCAAATTTAGTGAGCATATTATTCCTTCCTTAACTCATATGTGAAGAGAGTAAGGTTCACTTTTCCCCTCTCACCTTCCCCCTTTTCTACTCCATTGAATAAGATTTTTCTTATCTCTTTTATGAGTTATAACCTGCCCTATTCCATTTCTCCCTTTCTCCTCCCAGTATTTTCCTCTCTCACCCTTTAATTTTTATTTCATTTTTTTATGGATATCATCTCCTCTGATTCAACTCAAACTGTATTCTGTGTGTGTGTATAATCTGTCCTCCCACCTAAATACTGGGAAAAATCTCAAGAGTTAAAATATTATCTTTCCATGTAGGAATGTAAATAGTTCAACTTTAGAAAGTCTTTCATGGTTTCTCTTTCCTGTTTACCTTTTCATGCTTCTCTTGATTCTTGTATTTAAAGTCAAATTTTCTATTCAGCTCTGGTCTTTTCATCATGAATGCTTGAAAGTCCTCTGTATCACTGAATGACCATTTATTCCCTTGAATTATTATACTCAGTTTTACTGAGTAGGTGATTCTTGGTTTTAATCCCAGTTCCTTTGATTTCTGGAATATCCTATTTCAAGCCCTTAATGTAGAAGCTGCCAGATCCTGTGTTACCCTGATTGTATTTCCACAGTACTTGAATTGTTTCTTTCTAGCTGCTAGGAATATTTTCTCCTTGACCTGGGAACTCTGGAATTTGGCCACAATATTTAGAAGTATTATTTAATATTTAATAGCAGTATTGTGCCGATACACACACACACTATTTAATAGCAGTATTATCTATGCAAAATTGTGATCTGCTGCGGAATAAATACAAATTGACTAATATTTACAGGTCTTGTTTGCCTTTTATGAATGACATTGATGAACTGGAATTTGTTCAGAAAGGCAGCAATTTGGCTGGAGAAGAGACTAGAAAACATGCCATATGAAAAATTCATTTAACCAAAAATCTGGGTATGCTTATCTTGAACAAGATTTGGAAGGTCCATGATAAGAGTCTTAAAGGATTTGAAAAACTGTCATTCAAAGGCTGGATTCCATTTGTTCTGAATAGAGGTGGAGAGTGAAACAAGGACTCAGTCAGGAATGTTGCAACAAGATAACTTCACTCTTGATGTAAAGAAATTTTAGATATGGTATTGTTAGAGCAATGCATTCAGATACAGAGTACATAAGTTTGAACATGAATTCTGTTACTACTTCTGTTACCTTGAGCAAATTGATTACTTTCTTTGGACATCAGTTTCTTCCCCTGTAAAATAAGAGTTGGGTCAGAGAGTCTTCAAGGGTCCTTAAATTTGAAAGTCTGATTATCTCAAGATGTATCCTGATTCCATACTTCAGTGGTTCCTCTGCTAAATACTTTTAAGTAAAAGTGTGGAATAGAAGTCACAGTTTTTCAGTTTTTTTTCCAAACTCCCACATTGCATGGCTGAATGATTTAAACCCTGCCATTTAACTATTCTCTCTTTCATTTGCTCCATTTGCAAACAGAGATAATATTAATCACTTTTCCTTCTGCCCTGGAGGATTGGTTGGCTAATGAGTTAAGGAAAGCATTTTGTTTTTCCTCAGATAAATTGTGCAAAGCATAAAACAACATGAGAGTTTATTAATGTGTTTACTCCCTTTTGGCACAGGGGGAAAGTTGTCATATAGAGTAGACATATGGGAAGACCCAATATAAAGCTAAGGTATTAGTTTTGTGATTATTCTGCCAGTACTCAAGTACAGAGCACACCAGTACTCTGATGAATTGAATAACAAGGAGGGAGTAGCTTTTGAGTTAAAACCCCTTAGAAAAACATGGAGTAGCCCAAGAACAATTTAGTCATATTAACAATGATAGGTAATATAAAACATAGGAAATCATGATCTTTATGGCTCTCAACATGATCCAAGTCATTCCCTACAACTACAATCTAAGTTGCCTTTCTTTCCTCAGCTTGATCTTTTCACAAATCATTTTATTGATCAGTTACTCAGTGTTATTGACAAATACATTCATGATGGCTATTTATGTCAAGAGAGAACACTTAAGGTTGGGGGTATTTTCATTACTATTCAACTACTTTCTCTGTTCCACTGTGTATTTCCTCCAGGTCTCTAACTACCTCATCTGAGGTTATCATTGTCTTCCTTTCTTTCTTCCTTCTCCTCCTTCTCATCATCAACATGGTCATACAATCAACAACCACAATAATTAATAATAGCTAGTGTATATACAGCACTTAAATGTTTGTAAAGTGCTTTACAGAAGTCATGACACTTTATTTTCACAACTCTGAGAGGTAATGTTACTATAGTCCCCATTTCAGAAATGAGGAAAGAGGCATAGAGAGATTCAGTGACTTTCCAAGGGTAACATGGGTAATAACCATCTGATGCCAAATTTGAACAAGGTTTCCAAACTAGAAGTGAAGGGACTCATGATATCTACAACAAGGAAACACGTATTCATACAAAAACATTTATTAAATGTTCCCTACATTCTAGGCCTTAAGAATAAAAAAAAATGAACCAGTTCTTATCCTTAAGAGCTGACATTGTGTGTGTTTGGTGATGGGGCAGTGTATTGTTAATGTATTTTTGCTTAATTTGAAGATCTTTCCCACCCATTAATGTGCCTATCTGACTTGCTTAAATCACATGGAAGGCTAAGTCACATGTGGTGGGAGGAACTTGCTGAAGAGGAGGATCAAGAAGGGTGGGGCAGAGCTGGGCGGAAGTTGGTGAAAGCAGTTAGTGCAGAGGGAGAGAGGACAGAGGAAGGCAGACAGCTAGGATTGGGAGTGTTTGCTTGTGGGAAGATGCCAGCAGCGGGGCAAGGCTTGGAAATGGTGGTATCCCCTGCAATGATAATGAGTGTTGACTTCTTGGTTACTATGATGAATTTGGCTTTCTGGTGTTGGGATTCAGCTTTCTGGTGTTTGAATAAATGTTTTTCTTCTGCTTTCTATATAGTCTGTTATGTTTCATGACTCAGAACTACACTGGCATATTCATAGTTGCCACTGATGCTGTGAATATTGCCTTGACAATACAGGAAGGGGAATGGTGACATATCACATGGATATAGTTAAGTAAATAGAAGGTAACTTGAGAAGAGAGATAAAGAGAACACTTAAAACCAGGATTGAAAACAAGGAGTTTTGGATGATACAACAGCTCAAAATTGCACATCAGAATGGACATTTTGTTATAGGAGGCTGCCATTTGTTACTAGGGAATGCACTTAGAAATGAATGCCAACAATTCTTTTCCACTACCCACTTTAGGGGGAAAAAAGAGTACTTCTTGTTCAGCTTGTAAGCTTCTTGAGGGCAGTGGCTGTCATTTGCCACTTTTTGTATCCCCAGCTGTTAGTACAATACCTGGAACATAAGAAACTTTGTTGAATTGAATTAAATTACCTAATTAACTAGTAAAGTGTGAGATAAGCTCTGAGGATATTGTCTGCAACAAACCTCCCTCCATAAACTTAACACACACACACATACACACACACACACACACACACTCCTCACTCGTATATGGTTTATGTTTGTGCAACACACAGAAGATTACTCTGTGAAATGCCTCATATTTCTAAGGACTAGGTTTGGTTCTATGTTTGTGTTTTGTTTTTGTTTTTTTCTCCTTGTCTCTTCCCTTCAATACCAACAAGTAGACCACTTATATAATGAATTAAAATTTACAGAGAAACAGTAAAGTGTAGTAATTTTCATGAGCCTAGAATAATTTGGTTAAAATTCTGCCTCTTATCTTTAATAACTGTATGATTGTAGACAAAGCATTTAATATTTAAACCTCAGGCAGCATTCAAAGACTATAATCTATAGAAATGTTAAAGTTTCTATTTACAAGGGAACTTCCAAAATTTCAAAATATAGGATATTATATATAACATTATATATCTATATTTGTTCATATATAACATATATATGCAAACACATGCACATAAAATATACATGTATATATATACATATATAGCTGGTTGTTTGATTGCTGGACCAAAATGACATCATTAGATTTGAGTTAAGTGTGTCCCACTGTGACTGATCAGATGAATGCAAGCTCAGAATTCTTTACCACAAGTTGGATACAAATAGTCCATGTGAACATATGTATATATGCATCTGTATGTAGACACATATATACATATACAGATAAAAAAATAGAATACAGAGAGTAGAGATGATAGATATAGAGATACTAGCTAAAATTTGCATATGTCTTCCTCTGTGCCATGCACTGTGTTAAGAAATTTACAAATATTATTTCATTTTATCATCACAGTAATCTTTCAAGGTAGGTGCTATTATTACACACATTTTAAAGAGAAGCAAATATGAAATGAAAACTTGCCCAAGGTCACACAGGTAGTTAAAGTCTGAAGCTATATTTAAAATTTCTTGGCCACAGAAAAATAGTTTGTAGTATAGAATTTTATGACCAGGTATCTTATCTTAATATAGAAGAAAGTGAAAAACTACTCCAATATCTTTGTCAAGAAAACCACAAATGAGTTCATAAAGAGTGAGATATGACTGAAATGACTGAACTACAAAAATGATCCTTTTTCAAAGTCCAATATTTAAAGAGTTTAGTTATTTTGTAGAAAGAAAATTGGAGAATTAGATTTAATATGGAAACTTTTTGTTTGCTTATTTTTTATAGTAGCGATATAACTGGTGTAGGAAACTCCCACAGAAGGAGGAACATTCTCTAGCAATGTACGTGAGCATCTATTCTGTAACTTAACCAGAGATGTAACTCTTTAAGATCATGGAGAGGAGTATACTCCCAGTTATCACTCAGTAGCAGTACTTTAGAACTGGAGTATTTGAGATAACTCTTGTGAAGATTTCTGGCAGGAAATAAAACAATCCATAAAGAGTTGAATCAGCCTCTGTCTTGGGGGTCATGTGGACATCCAACTGAGAAATGCTGAGTGGGGCCTTAATATTTTTGCTTTGTTCCTCTTTACTACAAAGGTTTTGACAAGGCGTTGCTGTTTCTGTGGCTATGAGACTGTAGCAGTAGCAATAGTCCTTAAACATTTATAGACAGCTTACTATGTGCCAGGATAATATTTCCAAGTTTGTCTTATTTAGTCCCCACAAACAACCTTTTAGGTAGATGCTATTAAACAGAGCCCTGCACACAGTGCCAAAAAATTGTCCCTTGTAATCTCTTTCTGACCAGTTGTACAACCCCTTTACCATCTATGGCGTGAGAGCTCCATGGGTTCCATCTTCCCCAAGGCCCACTGCTAATTTGCTGGGAATGGCTTGGACTTGTTAGACCCGTGCTGGGCAGTATTCCACTCCCAACTCAGTTAGACTGACCTTTCCTGGGACTCAAGTTGTTTCGGTCTGCTAAATTGTTTCACCTTGTACTTGCTGGCTCTGCTGCTATAGAGTTCCTTTTGAGCTGTTATTTTAATATTATTTGAACATGAATTTGAGAAGACTCATGTGAATCCCTGCCTTTCCTCTGTCATCTTGACCCACATATGTTTATCAGTGTGTAGCATACATATACAACACAGGTGAGTAAAGCAATGACCATACCAATAAAGTCAATAAAATAGATGTCATTCATTAATTTTATTAAAATAAAACCAAATTATGAATATCAGTAATGAAAAAGGTGAATTTATAGCCAAGGAAGATGAAATTAAAGCAATTATTAGAAACTTTTAACCAATTATATGCTAATATATCTGACAATCTAAATGAAATGGTTGAATATTTACAAAAATAAAAATTGGCCAGATAAACAGAAAATGAAATAGAATATTCAAATAAACCTATCTTAGAAAAAATAAATGAGCATCAATGATCTTCCTAAGAAAAAATCCTTAGAACCAGATGGATTCACAAGTGAATTCTACAAAACATTTAAAGGACAATGAATTTCAGTACTAAATAAACTATTTGGAAAAACAGGCAAAAAAATTCCTACCAAATTTCTTTTACAATACAAATATGAAGCTGATATTTAAACTAGAAATAACAAAAACAGAGAATAAAAACTAGAGATTAATATCTTCAATGAATATTTATGAAAAAATAAAATACTAGCAAGGAGATTACAGAAATACAGCACAAATATCATGCAATCTGTCCAGGTGGGATTTATACCAGGGATTCAGGGATGGTGCAATATCAGAAAAAATATATGAACAGTTGACCATATCAATGATTTTTACAAAGTAACAAAAATCATATGATGTCCAAATAGGTGCAGAAAAAACTTTTTAAAAAATATAATAGTAATTGCTATTTAAAAAAAAAAATCAACACCCTGAAGCACAGGAATAAATGGAACTTCCCTTAAAATAACAAAAGTATCTACCTAAAATCATCAGCAAGAATTATCTATAATTGGGATAATCTAGAAGCCTTCCCAATAAGATAAGGATTGAAATAATTACCGCCGGTTATCACCACTATTATATAATATTCTGCTATAAATGTTATCTATAGAAATAAAGGAAGAAGAAAGGAAGAGAAAGAAATTGAGAGGGAATACAACCATTACTCTTTGAAAATGATATGATATACTTAGAGAATCCTAGCAATTTAACTAAAAAAATTATGTAAAATAATTAACAATTTTAACAAAATTGCAGGATATAAAAGAAACCCACATAAATCACCAGTATTTCAATATATTACCAACAAAATCCAGTAGCAAAAGATAGAAAGAGGAATTAAAATTTAAAATAGCTGAGGGCAATGTAAAATACTTGGGAATCTACTTGCTAAGACATACCCAGGAACTATATGAACACAATTAGAAAAACAATTTTCACACAGTCAGATCTAAACAATCAGAAAAAAATAAATAATTGCTCAGGATAGGCAGAGTCAATATGATAAAAACTAAAATTCTACCTAAATTAATTCACTTTTTCAGTGTCATAATGTAGTGACAACAAAATAGTCATAGCACCTACAGTGGCTATGAATATGCTGGCATAATTCTGAATTGCAAAATACAACAGACTCTCCACATAGAAGACAAAATCAAAATGCTTATTCAAACACCAAAAAGTCAAATCCTAACACCAGAAAGCCAAGTCCATAATAGCAAAAAAAGAAAAGCCAAATCCATAATAACAAAAAAAAAAAATCTATAGACAATAACAATGCAGAGAGCAACATCTTCCCCAAGACTTCCCCTTGCTAGGGCCTTCCCACAAACAAACACTTATAGCTTGCTGCCTGCTTCCTTTCTCTACCTCAGCTCCAACTTCTGTGACCAGCTTCCTCTCAGCTCTCATCCACTCTTCCTGCTCCACTCATTTGGCAACCTTCTTCCATCACAGACTTATGTAACTCAGGCTTCCACAGGACTCAAGCAAGTCACAAAAGCCTATTAATTGATGGGAAAAGTTCTTCCAAAAATACATTAACAATAAACATACCAACCAAATGCATATATATATATATATATATATATATATTATAATATATATTATCTATATATTAGAGTTTGAAGAAATAATGATATAATTCATCTGGAAAAACAAAAAAGTAAATAAAATAATATCAAGGGAAGCAAGGAAAAACAAAATGTATAGGAAGGTGGTTCAGCTGCACCAGATCAAAACATCAAAATAATCTGGTACTAGCTAAGAAATAGTGGTGGATCAACAGAATAGATTAAGTACACAGTACACAGTAGTAAATGACCATAGATTGGTCATTGACCAAAGATCCAAGTGTTTGAGACAAGAACTCATTGACAAAATCTTCTGGGAAATACTGGAAAGCAGTTTGGCAGAAACTAGGTAGAGATCAACATCTCATAGCATGACCAGGACAATGATAACGTCAAAATGAGTATATGATTTAAACACAAATGGTGATACTACAAGCAAATTTGGGAGCGTAAAATAGTTTGCCTGTCAGATCTGTGCATAAAAGAAGAATTTGTGGCCAGAAAGGAAATAGTATTAAGGGATACCAATTGGATAATTTTTATTTCATTAAACTACAAAGAAGGAAGGAAAACTGGGGGGAGGTGTGGAATTTACAGCAAGTAACTCTGAAAATGGCATCATTTCTCAAATATATAGAGAATTGAGTTAAATTTTTAAGAATACACATCCTTCCCCAAACTGGTCAAATGATATGAACAGGCAGTTTTCAGAGGAAGAAATTAAAGCCATCTGTAGTGACATGGAAAAAAATAATTCCAAAGTACAACCTCACACTTGTCAGATTGACTAATAGCACAGAAAAGGGAAATGACAAAGGTTGAAGGGGATATAAGAAAATTGAAATACTCTTTCACTGTTGATGGAATTGTAAACTTCTCCAAACATTTTGGAGAGCAACTTAGAGCTATGTCCAAGGGCTATAAAACTATGATTATGTTTTAGACTCAGTAATAGCATTAGGTCTACAGTCTAAAGTGATTTAAAAGAAAAAAGGAAAATGACTTGTATGTTCAAAAGTAATTATAGCATTTCTTTTTATGGTGACAAAGAATTAGAAATTGAGTAGATTCCCTTCAGCTGAGGAATGTCTGAACAAGTTGTGATACATGATTGCAATGAAATGCTACTATCCCATTAAAAAGAAAACAAACAAATAAATAAAAAGAATGAACAGGAGCTTTAACAAAACAAAAAAAAGCATGGATTTTTTTGCCATGAACTGATGATAAGTACATATTAACAACAATATTGTACAACGATCAACTATGAATGAGTCTAAGACAATTCTGAAGGACTCATGACAAAAAAATGCTATTTACCTCTGATGAAGTCTAAGTCCATATCAAAGCATCTGTAAACTTTGTTTTTCTTCTTAGTTTTGTTTTTTGGTCTCTTTTCTTTCACATCATGATTAATATGAAAATGTTTTATGTGACTGCACATATATAATCTGTATCATGTTGCTTGCCTTCTCAATGAGAAGAGAGAGAATTGAACAAGGGAGAGAATTTGGAACTCAAAATTTATGGAAAATGAATGTCATTTATTTTACATCTACTTAGAAAAAAATAAAATACTGAAATAAAAATGGTTACTCCTCTACACAGGTCTATGGGGAGGGGGGAATTGTGTGTGTGTGTGTGTGTGTGTGTGTGTGTAGTAAAATACATGTTACATTCTCCTTTCCATATTAATATATTAACACATATGTGTGATATATGATATTCATGTTTATGAATGTAGTCTAATCATATATAATTGCATAAACTTTAAGTAATTACACATTTATACAAGTGTGTATTTATGTATTTTTGCATATTTAAACACAGAGAAATAGTTTCATGGCTCATATTTGACTCTCCCCTAAAAAGTTAAGTAGAAGGGGTACTCAGCGAATTAGGTACGAGACACATAGTTCACTCCTATACAGGGAAAAATACTATACAGAAAGAATCACAGTGTGTAATGCATAATTATTAGAAAAGAATTCACTTACTCTAACAGGTATTTAATCTACTGGGAAACTAATTAACTTTCTCAGGGAGTAAAACAATTTCTGTATGGTTGTTAACTTGTTTTACATTTTCAAAGCAGTTTGCTACTCTCTGATCAAATAGCCAACTTCTGTCTTATTTCTGGTGGTCATTCACTCTGATGAGAATTTTCCTTTACTGCCAGCTCATTCATGCCACTGTTAAGACTGTCACCATTATCATCGACTCTACCACCAGAACTAATAGGTTTCCTATTTTCAAGTCTTCAAGAATATCTATTCAAGAAAAACAAACATTGAAAAGTAGCAAAGGAAGCCAGGGGCTCCAGCACACATATATGTCATTAAATCCCTCAGAACTAGTTCCCATGTAGACAGGGTCACTTTGACACCAACGAAGAAAAAGAGTAGAGGCAGCTAGGTGGCATAATGGGTAAAGCACTGTCTTGGAATTAGGAAAATTCATCTTCATGAGTTCAAATTCAGCCTTAGACACATTCTAGTTGCATGATGATGGGCAAATGCCCATCTCCTCTGTAAATATGAGATAGAGAAGGAAATGGCAAACTACTCCAGTATCTTTGCCAAGAAAATCCCCCAATGGGGTCACAGAGTCAGACATGACTGACTGGACAAAAAGAGAAAGCCTTTTTTCACCCCTTACTAAAGTCGCATCTTATAAATTGAAGACCTCTAGCCCAGAGAACAGAAGTTGGATATTGTTTTGTGTTCACAGTTCCTCTGAGCCATCCACTCTCCTGGATCAGCAGCCAATGAGTTGACTCCCATTAAGTCAAACATGGTTTGAGATTGTGTACTCCTAAAAGTCAAAGAACATCTGCTTATGCTTTATACAATTCTACGTTCCTGAGAGTTTCCTGGCCCCTAAGAGATTAAACAACTTGCTCTGGGTGTTCTAGTGAGTATGTCAGAAGTAGGACCTAAATAGAAGTCTAGCTTTTGAGTCCAGTTCTGTATCCACTATGTTGCCATCCGGCTTCCCTCATAAATATGTCTAGTTCGTTTAAATTTCCATCCCTACCTTGGGATTAGTTGGCAGTAAAATCTGAAGGTGATTTAAACACTGAGGTGTAGGAAATTGCGAACTTGTTGCAAACTGCTTGCTGTACAACTCAGGCAGCTCTGAATTAAATTAATGTGGTACTTTAAGAAGCCACCAGTAGGTATGAACCTTTGATCACACCGCATCCTTCATCCTGCGCCTTTGTTTATTGCTTACATCAAAGCCGTGAATCACCCTGGCTAATGGGAGATAGGTACAAATGGATTCCCAGAAAGTTGGAGGGGAGAACCACTCATTTGAATGGATAGCTTCCCTCTCTTTCCTGATCTAATTGTGATCACAACTGCCAAGAAGGGACAAAATTATCATTGGGATTTGAAATTACAAACTTGGGACAGTGTAGTCTGGGCCTGGGGCCGGGGAGTGGTGGAAATAAGCTCTCACCCTTTAGTGCTACTGTTAAGGTGGGGGGATGGGGGTTGATATGAGGTTAGCTTTCTGAAAAACTAGGAAATTGCTCTTTCTTTCCAATCACAGAGCTTTGAAGGAAGCACTAGCCAATTCTACTTCTTGACTTTAACAAGAAGATTTTGTTTTTGTTGTGGTTCTGTTGACTCTCAGCTTACCTAAAACTCAAAACAGCAATTGAAGGATTAATCCCTTCCTTAAACCTCTTCCCTCACTGGTCCCTTCTTGCTTTTGGTCTATGAATTAATATAATATCTTTCATAATATTTTAAGAAAATAGATATCTGACCATCTTTATACATCTCAGTAACAGACCAAAGATGGGATTTTTTTTTCCATTTTCATACACATGTGAGACGTATACATACACACACACACACACACACACACATATATATATATATATATATATATATATATACTTAGTTTTCTGAACTAAATATAAAATAATTTTGGATACTGGCTTTTCACATTAGATTTTATATGTTGAGTTTTCTCTTTTGTGAATTTTAAATTTATTGTGACATGCATGGTCATCTCTGAGATCCTCTCCATTGGTGTTACTTTTCTCGGAAGCACGTTTCCAAAGAATGAGAGATATTTTCCCCACAGCTTTGTTCTGTTTGTACTCTCTTCTCCCAGGAATTTCAATCACATCCTGTTTTACCTACTTTTATCTTCATGTTGTATTAAATTTAGTGAATCTATCAAATGTATTGAAATGGCTTTCAATTTCCTCCCACATTCTACTGGTCCACTTTCTACTAGCAATGTTATCATAAATGCATGAGTGTGCCTTTGAATTCTGATTTTACAGAATTATGAACTTGGACAGAAGCACCGCATAGGCTGAGATCTGCATCAGGATAACCTGTGTTTAACTGTCTCTGACTAACATTGGCTATGTAAACATGGGCAAGTGTTAACTGCAGATATTCTAAGTTCAAGGATCATGGGTATCTTGTAGATTTGCTCACTATTTCCCAAGGAGAAATAATATGGCCAGTGACCTAAAGGAATTCACATAAAAGATACTTACAGTAAATAATTGTGTACATACATTACATGCATACACACGTATGAACAAACTAACATTTTATATATTTCATATGTATATACATATGCACACATACATACACATAACATATATGGAAGTAAAAGCCAAATCTCAGCAGAGGGATAGCATTAGCAGTTGAAGTAATAGGAAGAATTTGAGTTTTCTATATTTCACATTTTTGAGGGGATTGTCCTACATTGATGATTTATTCAGTGTAAAGAATTCCCACTATGGAAATATTTTATCTCTAATGTTTATCATACTTTTTGTTGAACTTATAGCATATATTATATTCAAGGCAGGGCTTGAACCCAGAAGTTCCAGGCTCCAGAGCCAACCCTCTATTCACTATGCCCCACTATCTGTAGCTTAGTATTATTTATAAACATACCATTTGTGAGCATTTGACATTTGCTGTATGCAATATTTCCTAGCAACATGTTCATTTCATTTAAAAGTTGGCAAAGTAGTTTTTACAGATAAATAGACCAATAAAAAGGAACATCATTGCTGCCCATTAATTGTGCTCCTAAGTATCTGAGATAGGACATTTGTCCATGCTAACTAGCACAGCCAAATGATGATGATACACTAAGCTTCTATGCAAATCAACACATTGTCATCAGAGAAATCAATTGAAGTAATTGAATGAAAAGCATTAGGCTAAGACAAGATTTTACCCACAGCCCAGAAAATGCCAGAACTAGCAGGAATCTTAAAAAAAAAAAACAAAACTCAATCTATTTGTTGTCCATTCTGTTTACAGAAGAAGAAGGTGGAGTCAGGTAAAATTTATGAGTTTTGCACATTTTATTTTTCATTTTAGCATCAGGTTAAGGACTAAAAGTCAAGTCTTTTAACTTCTGTTCCAATGTTCTTTCTTTTCTATTATACTATTAAGTGAATGTACACACGTGTATATATGTACATGTATATATGCATATATGTATATATATATATATATACATATATATATATATATATATATATATATATATATATATGGGGAGAGAGTATTTCATTACTAGGGAAGATGATTGAGTGTGAAATTAGCAAATATTCATAGTTCAATCTCATTTTAAAGTTATTTTGAGTATAAAGGTGTCAGTTATCTTTTTGACTGCTGAGATATGGGCTAACCACTCTGGATCTCTGGGTTTTTTTTAAATTCTCTTGATTGTAAATTTGTTTCAAAATTACAAAAAAATATTTTACATTACATAATTGCAATATACATGACTAGTTAAAAGGAAAATATAAATGGGATGATAAAATGGGAAAACGTAATGAGAAAAGGAGAGAAGAAAAATTATTTATCTTTGGTAATTAGCACAGTATATGTAAATGAAAAAGTAGCCAAACCATCATGGAATAATGAACAGTTAGATCAGAAAGAGACATTTGAGATCATCAGATCTAAATTTCTTATTTTACAGATGAGAAAACTGAAGTCCAGAGAGGTTAATGGTTTTCGAGAAGTTATACAACTAGAGGGAGAATTATACAATTAGATTAAAATCTAATTCTTAATCCCAAAGATAGTTTTAACAATGTTGCTCAGTCCTTTCAGTCAAGTTTGACTCTTTGTGACCGCATCTGGGGTTTTCTTGGCAAAGACACTGGAATGGGCTGCCATTCCTTTTTCAGCTCGTTTTACAGATGAGGCAACTGAAGCAAACGAGGTTAAATGACTTATCCAGGGGCACACAATTAGTAAATGTCTAAGAACAAATTTGAACTCAGGTCTTTCTTATTCTAGGTCCATTTCTCTATCCACTGGGTCATGTGGTTGCCCTAATGCTTACATATTTTTTTCGAGATACGTACTTATCTCCACCATTACCTCCTAACATTTATTTCATGTTTATTTTAATTAAATAATTAATTTATTATTAATTGTTTATTTTAATTAATTTACAAGGCAAATTCATTCTTGGTTGATCATGCTGAAATAAAATTTAGTTCAGACTCTAAAAATATATGATTATAAATTATTAATTGATAGATTTTGAATTTATTGTATTATTCCTAATCCTACGAGATGGAGACAGATGGAATTCTCAGGTTCTTTCTGGCAACAGATTTCATTTCTCTACTTTGTCAATGTAGTAATAGCCTAGGGCTGAGCAAACATGTCAGTCAACCATTGTAGAATAAAGGAAAGCTTTGGGGAAAGACTACTCCTTGGAGAATAGGTAAGATTTTGACAGACACAGGTGGGGATGAGGACCTCCCAGGAATAATACCTGTTTGAGGAATGGTGGATAGGTAAGAAAACAAAGAGTATCCTGAGGTCATAGAGGGAATTCATGTCTTACTTGAGGTTACAAGAGAAAAATAAAATGGGGAGACAATTAAAAAAAGAGGGAAGATAATTAAAAAAATAGTTTTAAGTGAAACCATAGAGAGCCTTAAATGCCAGAGACAGGAGCTTTCTATTTGTTCTGACTGTCCCAAGAGTATGACCAGGTGCCTTCACCACTGCAGAGAAAAAGATTTCAGTTTAGTAACACAATTACAATAAATTAGAAGTTCCTGAAAGCATATTGGGTTGCTTTGGGTCAGGAAAATTTACTCATCATTGGACATCTTCAAGAGAAGCATGAACAATCCCTTCCCATAGATACAGCAGAGAGGATTCTTCATCATATACAAGATGCACTATTTGCCATGTGAGTTCCCATTCAACTCTAAGCTTCCTGATTCTTGGATCCTATGACTTTATTCTGTTTTCAGTGGGATCCAGTGAAGGTATTGTGAGAGGTAAACAGAAACATGAGCAGAGCTGAAAGAAAATCATTCAGTTCAGAGCTAGGAAAGGTGAGAATAGCATGTCAGACATCAGGTAGGAAATGAATGAGGAAGAGTTAATGGCAATTTTTAGAAATGCATACATTTTAAGTGTCAGATGAGCCACTATACAGAAGACTCCAAGACTGTGGTACACAGTAAAAGGCAAGGGGTACAATGATCTTAACTCCATGGCAGTGATGAAGGAGGATAGTCACAAATGCCTTGTCCTGGCTCAGGCTAAACTCATTAAAAAACGGGCCCATTCTCCCCCTTCTGAGGAAGTGTATAAATTACATGAGAAATTAAATCAGTATTCTCATGTAGTCCCCAAACCTAAGTTATTGCCAGTCTTTGGGAAGTGACAATCTGTACACTGCTATAAATTCAGAAAAGGCTTTTGGCTGAACTAAGTAGTATAATGCTGACATGTTGATATTGGGCTCCAATTGGGAAGACTGAGAGAGATGCTAGATGGAGGAATTCTCTTGGAAGCAAAGAAAAATACGTATAAGTCAAATTTGTTTCCTCTTAGATTCACCCAGAACAGCAACAAATCAGTTTGTCGAAGGAACAATACAATATCTGGAGTTGGTGTAAGAAAAAAAGAAAGAAAAGAAAATACTTTGCAAGAGAAAACTTTTGCGTATATGATTAATGCTTATGAGTTCTAAAACCTCATTAGTGGAACTCATCAGGGAGCTGTAGGTTTCATCTTGGCTCAGGATAGAAACCGTATTCTAAATATATACTACTAGCATTTTGAGCAACCAGTGCATCTGAAAGTGATGTGAAAAAAAATTCCAGATGAAACTTAAATAGAAATGAGTTCCTTATTTTAATTTCTTATCTAGCACTTATTTATTTGATATTTTAAATGTTATGAGATATACCAAAATAACCAATTAAAACCTGAGAGCTTTGGGGAGATATGCATTTATTAAATTATGATAAATTTTCATCTCTGAGAAAATGGAAATGCCTGATTCCAGGGAAATTAACTTTGTTTCACTTTGACTGTTTACAGGAAGTCAAAACAACTGATCAGTTTGGTCAAATGACTGATCAAGGCAGCTACAGAAAACATCATAATGCTACAAAATAAAAGTACAAATGTGATCAGTCATTTAAATTCTATTCACCGTATATTTATTAAGCATCTATTATGACTCAGGCACTCTGACTGACACTGGAGACACAAAGACAGAATGTCACATAGTCTCTGGCATTAAAGTGGTTGCCTTTTATGGAATGTAATGCTGGTGGGGAATAATATATGAACAGAAAGATGAATGTAATGCCATTTGTGAAGACTGAGACCACTAACAAATAGGGAAATCATAAATGGTTTGCCACTCAAGGCAGTATCCATGTTGAGCCTTGAAGGAATCTTAGAATTTTAGGGTGGATAGAGACAGAGGAGAGAGAGACAGAGAGAGAGAGAGAGAGAGAGAGAGAGAGAGAGAGAGAGACAGAGAGAGAGAGACAGAGAGAGACAGACAGACAGAGACAGAGACAGAGAGACAGAAACAGAGACAGACAGAGATAGACAGAGACAGAGACAGACAGAGAGAGACAGAGACAGAGAAAGAGAGAGATAGAGGGAGAGAGAAAATGACATTCTAGCCATAAGGGTTTGAGTGTTAACTGGTGAAAGGTAGGGTTTAGGTTTCCAGTAATAGCAAGTTGGCCAGTCCCCTGACTCTTCAGAATCATATACCCTAATGATCTTATTTATTTGCAGATTTTGCTTCAGTTGTTGTTTACTCATTCATTGTCTGGGTCTTCGCAGAACCAGAGTATGAGAATGAGGCAAAAACCTTTTTGAGGGAAGCGGGGCAGAACTAAAGACAACAACAGAAATCTCTTAAACAAAGTGAAAATGCCTCTGTGTCCATGCTCTCGTCTTCTTTGGCTTTGATTAAATAAGGAAATTTTGTGGGGGGAGGGATATCAATAAAAGTTAATATTTTTAAAGTCCATAAAATGCTTTTCTCAAAAGAACTCTGTAAGCTAAGTAATTAATTTGACAAACTAAGAAATGGGTTTATAATTTAGATTTTGAAGGAAATTTAATTATTGTTTAATCCAACCTTTTTAAATTTTACAGATCAAGAAACCAAGTTGTCCAAAGTCATGAATATAATATGGGGTAACTAAGGATTCAAACCCTGGTTTTCTGACTTGGAGTCTAATCTTATTTTGACTACACTAGTGTTTGAAGACAGAACCAAAATTTGAACTTATATGTCCTAACTTCATATCCAGTGCATTTTTCCACTACTAGCTCAGCCCATTTTCAACATGGTAGCTTCCATGATCTGTAACTTCCCATCTTCCCTCTCCCCCTGCCCCCTCCATGAATTCTCTACTCAAGACAGAAGTAATTTATCTTCTCTGTGCCTCCATATCACTATTCTTTCCCACTGGCTCAACACGTCTCTGACCAGATTGAGTCTACCTTGCCCAACCCCATATCCTATTAGGGTGGTTTCATCTTTTTTCCATTGAGTATTCATTTTCTTGCTTTTTTCCTATGAACATAAATGTCTCTGGTACCTGTAGTGTGTCTTTTCCTCTTCATTTCTTGATTTCCTATTCATTTCTAAAATCTCAGTTGCAAACTTCTCCAGGAAGCCTACTACATTCTCCCTGACAATAACGTTAGCCTTCTTTAAACTTCTTTTACACATCTCTAGAATCCATGGAGCAATGCCCAAACATTTGTTAATTACCTATTACATGGCAAGCACTGTGCCAACCATGGGGAAAACAAATATAAATGTAGCCTCTGTCTCAGGATATTCAGGAGAGTATGAAACTCTCTCCTTATTGGTGGAGATGAATGTCCTATCTTGAATGAGATCAGGGCTGCTGAGAGGCAAAACTTCTTCTGTTCTTGGTCGTTCCCCTTCAGGATACTTCAAGATTGATCTTCTTTGGGATTCATCAAGCTCTCAGTCATATTGGGTGATGAAGCTTTGAGAAAAAGATAGAAGAGGTCAACACCACTTCAGGTCACTAAAAGAAAAGACTTTTATAAAGACATTAGAGGAGTCAGCAGTTTCTATCATACCCTTATCTCCAGTTTGCTTATTCTACAGATTGTAGGGAGTTTATCCTTGGATGAGACTGAAGACATGCTCTCTTGGTTGAACTAAGTCAATTTTCTTTTAATGAAATAACTCATTCACTCTGTATTTTCTTATATATATGATTCTGTGTATATTATCTCTGATTTCTGTTTTCTATTATATTGGGATACATGAGTTTCATTGTTATTTGCTAGATGTTTCTTCATTGTAGAAATGGTATTTGTATTCATGGTATTTGAGGGGCAAGGGATCAAGCCTTTTTATTTACACAAGCCTTGGGATCCTCCTTCCCTTTAATATTGGGAGTTTCCCATCCAATAATAGTGACAAATTAATTAGATATTAGATGGAACCAGATCATATCCTCTACACTAGCAATATTTAAGGGAGTATTAAGAGCAGAGTGGTCTCTGGTCCTAACCCCCTGCTTCCCCTCTCAGTGAGAAGTAAAGTCTCCTTGGGAGAAGAATGAACCAGAAAAGGCTAGAGATGTATATTCCCCCTTCCTTTCAGTTACAGACCAGCTGCTCCACATGTAGATCTCTCCCTACACTTGCCATAAGCAAGCAAAAAATCTCACCCCTTAAAGAGTTTACATTTTAATGATAGAAGAAAACAAGTAGAATGGATCTAGGAAGTAATGGGCAGAGGAAAGGGAAGGGAGGAGAGTAGCAGACATGATTGAAAAGTGGCTAGACGGTGTTGTGGCCATTTCATAGAAGATAAGTGAAGTTCTCTATCAGGGCCCAGGATCTCCTGCCAAGACCCTGCCTTGGCAGTTAAGGATGATAGCTCATATAACATAATACCATGTATTCTGATTCTTTGTAGTTCTCCTATTGAACTGTGAACCTCTAGGAGTTCATGGTGCTTTCTTTATCTAAACTGAATCTTTTGGAAGGCTAAGCACCTGTAGGTAGTAGATGCTTAATAAATGTTTGTTGAATGGATTTATGAATGAAATGTTGTTATCCTTTATTTCCTCCCTGCCACACCTTAGTCCCTCAGTCTTGAAACCAGTTAAAAACATTAAGTTAAAGAAGTCCATTATTAGAAGAGCAGAAATCAGCTTAATTTGAACACACCTACAACAGTTGGTTCTGATAACCTCCACCTTCACTCAAACTAGCAAGCGAAGGAGCCAGCTAAGTGGTAAGAGGAGGGGAAGGGAAAAACATTATATTAATACCCTAATTAGAGAGGCAGCTAGCCAGGGTAGTGGAAAATAATAGCTATAATACTGATGTGAATAACAGCTAATATTTTTACAGTACCTATTGTGTTCCAGGCACTGGACAGGTGTCGTATTTTCTGATCCTCACCACAATGCTGGCAGGTAGATTTTATTATTTTCCCCATTGAACTGATGAGGAAGTAGATGCCAAGAAAAAGTTAAGTGACTTGCCTCTGTCATAAAGCACTGGGCCTGGAGGATAACCAAACAAAACACACAAAGTCAGAATTCAAATCTGGCTCCTGATATTTCCTGTGCGATCACAAATAAATCACTTAAACTCTCTATGTCTCTGGTTCCTCCACTGTAAAATGGTTATTACAATAGCCCCTTTCTCAGAGAAGCGTAGTGAGGATTAAGTGAGATAATATTCATAAGGGCTTATTGTAGTGACTGATAAAGTAGGGGATTAATAAATATTTCTTTCCTTCTTTCCTTTCTATATTTAACTCCGGTGCTTAATACAGTGTCCAAAAGTGTTTTCCCCCATTCATTCATTCGCTCTTTTATTCACTCATTCATTGACCTTCACTTCTAAGTGAAGTAGATAACCTTCTTTACCAGGTATGAAATAGTTTGATTCTATTTTCAAAGGGCAAGGATTCAAATCCTGGCTTCAGTATTTCTACCTGTGTGATGTTGGCAAGTCACTTAATTTCTCTAGCCTCAGATTTTTAATCTCTAAAAAGAAAAGCTTGGGATAGATGTGATCTAAGCTTATTTCCAGGTCCACATCTATGATTTTTGGGAGGTCTTCCAGTTCTGAAGCTCTGTGAAATTATCTTATATTATTTATTTTTATATATGTAGATAATTTATACATACATGCACATGTAACAAATAAACACATATATACATACATATATAATAACAAACTATGTCATAATTTTCTCAGCAAGGTAAGATCATATAAATAGAAATAGTAATCATGCATCACATGTTAAAGGGCCTTACAATATAGTCCATGAAATAAGACATACACGTGTGACCATTCTAACGACAAGGGGAAGGTGGGTTAGGAAATGGATCTGTAGTTTCACTGTTACAAAGAAATTATGAATGGGGAAACTCCTGTCAATGCAGGCCTTCACCTTCCCTGGAACTTACGATATTAGAAATTTGCCTACAGGACTAAGAGGTTGTAACTTTTTCAGAGTAGTTCAATATGAGTTAAAGCTTGAATTTGAACTCAGTTCATCCAAGGTATAAGGCAAAGTTATCATCTATTACACTATATTACAGTCAATAATGTAAGAAAAGAATAAAAGTTATAGTACAAATTAAAATGTTAAATGAGTTCATAGCAGGGAAAATGTTAGACAGATGCATGGATGGATGAATAAATGGAGGAATGAATGAATAAACTAATTGGTAGGATGTGTAGGGTTCAGAGGCAACTTTATGAAGTCCATTGGAAGTGTATCAGGTATTGAAGAAAGAGTAAAGTCTGGATAGAGAAATCAGACAAAGGAAGGAAATAAAGATGGGGAAAAGACAATAACATTTCAATTGAGGCAATGGAAGTTTTTGGTAGCTAATTTCATTACTGAAAATGAATGAGTTTTTGAATTACTGACAATAAGGAGGTCCTGGGGTCAAAATCTGCTTTGTGGAACAAAGCCTTAAGCTGAGAAATTGTTGCAAGTAGCAACATTCATGTTGTGAATTTTTATATTATGGAGGCACATTTTAGGGAGTTAATATTCCCAATGACTCTTTTTAGTCCAAAAGAAAGTGCCCCAAAGCTAATTATGTACTGTAGCAAAGTTAATAAAATTTCCTCCTAATGGAGCTTTCTCCTGAAGAAGTCTTTTGAATATTCTCTGCCTGAAGGGTATTGGCATAAGCAATGATATATAATGTTTATAGTCTTGTTCATACTTTTAAAAAATGAGACCAAAATCAACCCCAGAACAAAGATACCTAAGCATTAGGAAAGCAACTAGATCCGTTCATTCTCATTGCATGGGAGAAAAGCAGCCATGGTAACAAGACCCAGATTTTCCTATACAGGTATATAAATATGGAATTAACAGTTTGTTTTTATAGTAATTTTGGATTGCTTGCCTGACTTGAAGTTCTATTTTTTACCCTATAAAGGGGTGTGCTCCTGGAAAAATGCCACAATTAATCAGGTGGCCTAGAAACAAATGATAAAGTTTTAATGGGAACATTTTAAAGTACATTTTCTTCTTGTTTGAATATGCATTTACTCACTTAAAATGAATATTGAGAAAAAAACATATTCTTGAAAACCAGACACATCATATAGAAAAGAGCTAACTTTGAAAAACCTCAAGAACCCTTTGTGCCTACATACTTATGTTAAGTGGAACCGGATAAAGCAGGAGATTTGGGAACATCTGTATTGAAAGCCTGCCTTGTAGGTTGTTGATAGCTTTTATGATTTAGGACAAGTCACTTAGTCTTTCAATCTGCCTCAGTTTCCTCAAAAGTAGAATTATGATAATAGCAACACCTACCTCACAAAGTTGTTGTAAATTGTTACAATTACTAGAAGAATAAACATACTAAAATACTACACAATATGTTTCATAGGTAGCTAGGTGGCACAGAGGATTGATGGTCAGGCCTGGAGTCAGGAAGACTCATCTCTGTGAGCTCAAATGGGGCCTCAAAAACACACACTAGTTGTGTGACCCTGGACAAGTCACTTCCCCATACTTACCTCAGTTTCCTCATCTGTAAAAGTTATCTGGAGAAGGAAATAGTAAACCATTCTTGTATCTTTGCCAAGAAAATCCCAAATACATGACTTAAAAACAACTGAAAAAAATGATATGCTTTATTATACTGTACTTTTTCCTACCATAGACTATTTATACCCTAGATA
Source organism: Potorous gilbertii (assembly GCA_028658325.1). Taxonomy (NCBI): domain Eukaryota; kingdom Metazoa; phylum Chordata; class Mammalia; order Diprotodontia; family Potoroidae; genus Potorous; species Potorous gilbertii. The sequence goes on along the minus strand of CM053769.1, from coordinate 15,211,505 downwards.
TATCACCTTTTGTCTGGTTTCCCCACTCTTACCCTGTTCCTTTTCTGAACTCTCTTCCCTAGCATCTGCAGTCTTCTATCTCTGGAAGGCAGCAGAGAACAGTGAAAATAATGCTGGACTTGGCATCAAAAGATCTAAATGGTCCCTTAGTCACTCTCCTGTGCTGTCTCTCTGTGACTTTCCATTAAACAAACAAAAAAGATATGCATTTTTGCTTTTCTCACTGATTCACCCATCTGCTTCTTTTGTAAGGCTCCTTTAAGGGGAAAAACAGACCCCAACAGGCAATATACTCAAAAGTATCTTTGAAAATTCAGCAACGCATCCTAGAACCTTAAAGGTAGTAAGAAATCTGAGGAAATCAGGAAAGAAATCCCAATGCAGAACCGAGTCTCAGCCATCTACCCTGGAGAAACCCTGGCTCTTCTCAAAGTTTAATAAGAAGGTAAAATATCTACTGCCAGCTAAATGATATAATTTATTTTAAAGCAAAGCAATAACATAATTTTAAAGTATAAATTGCCTTGAGTTGCACTTCTGCAGAGCTGGAAATTTGAAGCTATAATCTAATTTTTATGCTGTTCAAACAATGATCAGGAACACTATCTTGTAGCTCAGCATTTTTAAAGGTAAAACAGAGAGTGAATGTATTTCTTTTACTACACCTTCTTTGTGCTCTCATCCTGGGAATTTAGAGAGCTTTGAAGTCCCCCCTAGTTATTGCTCAATGTGTATCAACTGACAAATAGAATCCAGACACAGGATGGAGTGAGGGGAAGACAGTTTTGTGTAATGGTCACTCAGGAAACATGGTGGAAAGTTGCTGAGGTGATGCTAGGAGGGAGAAACAGATATAGGATACAAGATACTCCAGGTCGTGATGATACACAGATATCTATAATCTTTACTAAAACTTCCATTGTGCCTTTTTTGAAACAAAAATAGCAGAGAAATAATGAAAACCCAAAAGGAATAAAGCATCCATGTATTCCAGGAGAGTTATGAATGGAAATTTAAGCCCCCTAATCCAGCAACAGTAACATGTCCTCAAATGAGTTTTGCAATACATAATAAAAAATAGTTTTTAAAAATTAGCAAACATACTTTAGACCAATGTGGCAATACTGACACTGGACGCACTGGGAAATCTTTGGATGTTACAGAGTGGAAAGAGAAATTCTTCCTCTCACATTTACCACCAGCATAACCTTGGATAATCACTAGACCAATCTGAAACTCAGTTTCTCATGCATAAAATGTGGGGGTTGAACTAGGGGACTCTACAGTCCCTTCCATCTCTAGATCTGTGATCTCTGCTCCACAATCCAAGGAACTGGGAGGTTACTGCTAAAGAGGCCACTCAAAGCTCAAGTTCAAACAGCAAGTTTGAGGTTGGAGGAAGAGAGTTTGATGTTGAATTTTACTTAGTGCATGTAAAGTGATTACTAAAAAGTAGTAAATGTCTACTACTCGGAAATCTGCCACAAGAGGGGAGCATGATAGAAATGATTAACAGAGTGACTCATTTGCTGTGCAGTAAGGATAATCTACAGGTATGACACTGAGTAGCTTTGCCATTTTAATTGTATTTACTAAGCTTAGTTTTGTTGATGCTGTTAGCAGAAAGATAATCTCTACATATAAGCATGACCATTTTAAAATCAAAATCTTTTAAAATTATTTAAAGATTTTGATCTGTTAGATTTTAGTATCCTGGAGTGGGAGCAGAGTTCTGGCTTTTCTGCTCCAGACACAGCTCTGTAAATGTCCTTAAATGATTAAGTGTTAAAATGAAGACTCTCTTAGTGATTGTTTCAATCTGAAAATTAAGATGAGAGGAAGTCAAATCATTTCTCTGCTGGATATATATATATATATCTATATATATAAAATGAAGCATATATTTACCTCTCAATTTAACTACATAGACTTCATTTAATGTGTTCTTCCATAGCCATTCAGGGAAATAAGATTGAATGATATTGTGTTTGGATGAATGCTTTTCCATAAACTGAAAACAAAACAAAGAAACAACCAAAAGCAAAACAACAAAACAAACGTACTTCAAGAAATTCAACATTGGGAGTATATCAATTTAATGTAAAGGTGGAAAAAAAAGCTTTTGAGTGATATAGGAGCTCCAGCCTACCTTATTTTCTCTTTCACTTATTAACAGTTGCCAATACTTGAATACACCCGCACACACACACACACACACACACACACACACACACACACACACTTTTACGTATATTTATATTTTCACATATGATTCTCTCTTTCTGAGCAAATTTAAGTATGAACTGACAACATGAAGGAAGGAAAAACTAGATAAAATTTTTGTTTCAAAAAGTTGAAACAAGTTAAATAAAATGCCAATGCTGAGCGTCATTAAATTCCAAGAAATTAATAAGGCAATTTAACTGTTTTAAAATTATTTTTATTTCACCTCAACAGTAGATTTTCCTTTAGGGTTAAACTATTGATTTTTAGGAGGAGGAAGAAAGACATTGATATGGCAGGTGTTTCCCTTTGCTCCTCTATAACAGTAGAATTGGTGGAAGATAAAATTTTATCTCATTATATGCATTTATGACAGAGAAATGTGAATATTCCTGTCACTTGGGAAAAGTAATACAGAGGAGTTCACTGCTCTAGAAATAAAATAGTTTAAACACTAAGATTAATGATACACAAATGAAGAGGGATGGAATAAAGTGGAAATAAATCATATTAAGTGTACACCACATGCTAAACAATATAGTAAGTTGTAGGAATTCAAATCCATATTGAACTATCCATATTTTCAAAGCACTCACATTCTATCTGGAGACAGCACTCATAGGAGAGGTCAGATGCATGGTACATGGGAAAGCTTAAAGGTTTTTAGGGGGGAGAGACAGGGAAAACAGTAAGGAAAGGGGATATGAAATCTCCAATATCAGGAACCATAAAGGCCAATGATCTTCAGAGCCTGTGGAAAAGAAGGTTTGGGAGTCTTTCATCTTTCCAGAAGGATTATAGATATTGATTTCCCATTCATTGAGAAGAGGAAGATGGACATATCAACCTCACATTCAAGAGTCTAGACTCATGTTCCACTGGAAAGTGGAAATCCTGTTGAGATAAGAGTTAGTGTGGGTTAGCTGTGATGAACAAGGTCCCATGTTGGTCTGCTTTGCTCCACTCTCTGGTACCAAGTTCTGAGTAGATAAGGGTCAGACTGGAACTGATCAATGTTAAACAAAATCCAAAGTAAAGTTTTATGAAATGGAATAATGTAATCAATTATTTTTTCTCTTTTATGTTTTAAGAAAGAAACTATTTTGCCAAAGAAATAAAACTACAAATTTGAGATTAGAGGAATAGAATTTGGTGTTGAAATATACTTAGCTCAAGTCAAGTAATCATCAAAAGTGGCACTTTTTTGGATGGTGGGAGCAATTAAACAGTCAAAACTATAAAATGACCCTTAGACCATTCTGTATCTGCAGTGATAAAGGTGAAGTGGGAAGAAAGACAGTAGATGACATTAAGAAAAGCAAGTTTTGAACTATCTATAAATAGTAACTGAACTGCTGATGCTCTTACTTATGATTAATTTTAGATAAACTGTACTGAATTTAATATTTGTCTATACTTTGCTTGTACTGAAAAATGATAAGGAAAAAGTAGAATTTTGCAGAGAAATGCCCACAATGGACCACACATTTAAGTTAAGAGTGCACTGAGGGACATCGAGGACATAATATTCTGCTGTATATTTGTTTGTTGATTTTTTAGAAAGCATTTGATTTACTACTAAGATAAAATGGAACTTTGTCTTTACCCCTTCCCACACCATCTCCTCTTCCAAACATTTATTATGCTTAAGGGTACTACCAGCCTTACAGTCATGCAGGCTCACAATTTGGGTGCCATTCCTGACTCTTCACATTCTCTTAATCCCATATCTAATCTCCTGTCAAGTCATTTTGTTTTTACCTTCAGAACATCTCTCAAATACAATCTCTTCTCTTCCTTTGTACTGCTAAAATGATAGCTCAGGCCCTAGTGATCACTCTTTGCAGATGATAAGATGATATGCTTAGAGAATCCTAGAGAATCATAAAAAATTTACTTGAAATAATAAACAACTTCAGCAAGGTTGCAAGATACAAAATGAACCCACATAAGTCATCTGCATTTCTATATATCACTAACAAAATCCAACAACAAGAGATAAGAAGAAAAATTCCATTTAAATTTTCCTTAGACATGGAATTATTTGGGAGACTACCTGCCAAAGCAAACCCAGGGATTATAAAAGCACAATTAAAAATACTTTTCACACAAATAAAGTCAGATCTAAATCATTGGAAAAACATGAGTTGCTCATGAGTAGGCCAAGTTAATATAATAAAAATGAAAACTTGACCCTTATTCAGTGCCATACCAATCAAATTACCAAAATAAATTTCATTGAGCTTGAAAAAATAATATCAAAATTTATCTGGAAGAATAAAAAGGTCCAGAAAAATCAAGGAAATTAATGAAAAAGAAATGCCAGTGAAGGCGGCATAGCCATACTAGATATTAAATTGTATTATAAAGCAGCAACAACAAAAACCACTTGGTCCTTTTTAAGAAATAAAGGGGTAGATCAATGGAATAGGTTAAGTACACAAGACACTAATCAATGACTCCAGCAGTCTACTGTTTGATAAATCTAAGGACCCCAGCTTCTGGGATAAGAACTTACTGTTTAACAAAAACTGCTAGGAAAACTGGAAAATAGTGCGGTGAAAACTGTGCATAGACCAATGCCTGACACAATATACCAGAATAAACTCCAAATTGGTACATGATCGATGTATAAAGGCTGATTCTATAAATAAACTGGGGGAACAAGGAATAGTTTATTTGTCAGATTTATGGAGAATGAAGGAATTCATGACCAAACAAGACATAGAGAACATTATGAATTGCAAAATGGATAATTTTGATTACATCAAATTGAAAAGTTTTCGCACAAACAAACCCAATGCAGCCAAGATTAGAAGGAAAGTAGAAAACTAGGAAAGAATTTTTAGAACTAGTATCTATGATAAGGCCTCATTTATAAAATTTATAGAGAACTGAGTCAAATTTACAAGAACACAAGTTGTTCTCCAATCGATAAAATAGTCAAAGGATATGAATAGGCAGTTTTCAGAGGAAAAGTTTAAAGCTATCTATAGTCATATGAAATAATGCTCTAAATCACTATTGATTAGAGAGATTCAGATCAAAACAATTGAGTTACTGCATCACACCTATCAGATTAGCTAACATGGATTAGCTAACATGATAAAACAGGAAGATGATCAACATTGGAGAAGATGTGGGAGAGTTGGAACGCTAATGCATTGTTAGTGGAGCTGTGAGTTGATCCAACAACTGTAGAGAGTAATTTGGAACTATGCACAATGGGCTACAAAAATGTGCATAACCTTTGACCCAGCAATACCCCTTCTAGGGCTATATCCCAAAGAGATCATGAAAATGGGAAGAGCGCCCACATGTGCAAAAATATTAATAGCAGCTCTTTTTGTAGTAGCCAAGAACTGGAAATTGAGGGGACACCCATCAGTTGGGGAATGGTTGAGCAAGTTGTGTTAGAAGAAATGACAAACAGGAGGACTTCAACCAAACCTGGAAAGACTTATACGAAGTGAGTGAAGTGAGCAGAGCCAGGAGGACATTATACATGGTAATAGCCACACTGTGTGGGGCCTGTTTTTGATAGACTTAGCCCTTCACAGCAATGTGAGGACCTAAAACATTTCCAAAGGATTCTTGAGGCAAAATGCCATCCACATCCGGAGATACAACTATGGGGTCATTATGCAGAAAGAAGCAGACTATTTTCTCCTTTATGTTTTGTTTTGCTCATGGTTTATCCCACTAATTTTAATTCTCCTGTTCAGTAATTAGTAATGCAACATTACTAATAGGAAGTTATATTTAAAAGGAATTCATGTGCAGAGCCCATATAAGATCTTATACCATCTTGGGGAGGGTGTGGGGAGAGAGAGGGATAAAATTTGAAACACTGTTGAAAACTGAAAACAAATAAATTAATAAATTTCAGGAAAAATGATATATGGGTCTGTCTCTCTCCTATTGTGTCAACTCCAGTGGCTCCCTATTACCTCCAGGATTAAAATCTTATTTGGATTTTAAAGCCATTTGTAACCTTTTCCAAACGTCTTACACCTTGCTCCCTCCTCACAGTCAGTGATCCAATGACACTTGCCTCTTTGCTGTTCATTAGTATAAAACACTCCATTTCATGATTCCAGTTATTAACAATGTGTGTTTTCCATCCCTCCTACTCTCCCTTCTCATCTCTTCCTCCTGGCTTTTCTGACTTTCTTCAAGTCTCAGCTAAATTACAACTTTCTTTTAAAAACCTTCCTTATTCTCCTCATTCTTAGAGTCTTTCCTCTGAAATTATTTCAGTTTTTTCTTTTTTGTTATTTTGTTTGTATATATTTGTTTCCATTTTCTGTCCCCTTACTATAAGGTGAGTTCTCTGAGAAAAGGGATTATTTTGTTTATAAGTCTCTTTGTATCTTCAGTCCTTAACACTTTGAACCTGCATGAAATGTCATTTAGTAGAATTCAGAGTCTGCACAGAAATTTGGGGTACTGTCTCTGTAGATGACATGTGTAGAAAGAAAGATTGATCATTGCTCCTCTGGGGTCTGATGGAACACATGATGGCCAAGAGAACAGGAAGAGGTTTTCATAGTGATTGTGTTTTTCCAAAAGTTTTGCCATTTATTTATTTATTTTAAAATGGTACTCTATTAAGTTTTATTGTTATACGAGTTCCTCTAACCATAAAATGCAGTGATTTCTGGGAAAGATTTCTGTCTATTGTATTTTTCTAACAATTATGCTACTGTCATATGAAGGTATTATACTACTATCATGTAAAGTACTTTCTTCATATTGCTTGTTAATATATTTAAATTCTTATTTATTGCATGTACGCCATGTTACATGTTGAACAACTAGTTCTAACAAAAAAAAAATACCCCGAAAAACACAAAAAACAAAAGTATCCATGACACACTTTTATGTTTAGTCTTTATAACTGAGAGCTTCTCCATTACTTTTTAATGTAATGTACCTGGACAATCAACAAAAGAATAAATTAATAAGGAGTCATTGAAATAAAAACATAAACAAAGACACATAGGTAGGATTTGCTGATTTTTGTTGTGTCAATGCTCACACTGAAAATTTAATGGTTCTGGCCATAATACACCCCTGCATATATACCATATTAAATGCTAGCTACTAAAGAACTAAGATGTACTGTATTACCCACCATTTAAAAAAATCAATAAGTTGATAATCAATCATTTTAAAGGAACTTTTTCAATGACCAGTCTTGACTCTAGAAACGAAGTCTGAAAATGTATTTCCCTCCTGTTACATAGAGGTAAGGCACCACAGAGGCGCATTATTGCATTTATTGTCATACTTGGCTGACCTTTTATTTAGTTTTGATAAACTCCCCCCCCACCATATGCGTTATTTTTTGTTTCACAGGATAGTTTTCCTGATATGAGCAAGAATTTATTTGGCAGTGGAGACAACGTAAAAAAAAAATTCAAAATCTATCACTATGTTTGGTATTCTGAATGTTTCAATAAAGCATGTGGTGACTTGCAACTCTTCTTTTAGTTGAGGTATTTCCATACATGATATGTTGGGAATGCAGAGAAGGAAATGAGTACACATTAGAAGTACAAATTAGGAAACTCTCTGATTTTCATTTCCTGTGTTATCTATGAAGAAATACAAGGTTGCTACTTAAAAAAAAATCATACCTCTTGTTCAATTTAGCCTTCTCTGCATTTATGGAAGTGGAAGGGATTAAGAGGATAGTCACAATTTCTCTGATTTCTTTTAACCATTACAAGTGCTGTTAAGTAACTGATTAATATTCTGGAAGCCAAGTTCTTCCCTTGCATAAGCTGACTCCCTGGAGTGTTACAGATTTGAAACTTTAGGAAACAGGATTAATATTTACAGTCAATTGGGGTCTTATTTTAGATAATCGGAGTCAAAGGACCAATACATGACAGGGCTTTACTTTAGTAAATACAAGTAAAATCCCATCCCCAAATTAGAAATTTCCTGCATTCTTCTGGGATGAAAATAGTCTATAAGATTGAAGAATCTAAATGTCTTCATCGGTCACATATCTTTACCTCCTCTAGAGCTTAAAAATCACATCTTAGAAAATACCAAAAAAAACCTAAAAAACAAAAACTGAATTCTTGACTCTTCACAGGGAGAAATGCTGCAAAAAAGGAGGCCTTCAAGAAGAAATGTTGCATGTAATACAGATCATTCATTTCTCAATGTTTTAAAATGGTAAAAAAGCTCTTTATAATACCATTATTTAATTTAAAATGGATTTTTATGGTCTGTTTTCTTTTGAAATGTGACTATTGTGGAGATACTTTTCATAACTACACATGTATAATCTATGTAAAATTGCTTGACTTTTCAATGAGGGGTCAGGAGGAAGGGAGAGAATTCAGATGGCAAAATTTTAAAAATTAATATTAAAAATGCTTTTACATGCAACTCGGGAAAATAAAATATTAAATATAGATAATTTTCTCTCATTTTATTTACCACAAAAAAGTTCATTATTGAGACCATCATATTTCTATTTTTGAAGTGCTTTCTGGTTTAAAACTCTGTTAGCCAGAAACCCAAAATATTTTGTGTAGAGAACTCCAAAACTTAATGGAGAGTGATAAATCTCAAAGTATTTTTTGCCTGGTGAATAACATAGAATCAGAGAGTTTGAAGAGTTTGTAAGGGATGATTATTTGTTCTTAACTTTGACCAGAATAAAAATGATCTCAGCTAGCTATTGAAAAAGAAACAAAACAAAAAACTTACCAACAAAATAAAGCATTCCAATGTTTAACAATCTAATATGAAGAAAATACTTGTATAAAATCTACATATCTCAGTTTAAGTTCATATCTTCAGTTTAAGATCAAATTCAGTTAAAGATCGTGTCTTCTGGAAAAAGAAACTATCCTTTCAATAACATGAGTGTATTACCTTTTGGTAAATGGGTATCAAGCCATTCTCAAAGCTGATTAGTGCACTCCAGAACATCAAGTGGATTATTTCACATCTCATAGACAAAAACAAGTTTAATTTTGTTAAGCATCTGTTGACCGGAGGGAACTCTTGAAGGACGTTTGTTTCCTATTTCCCTATTCTCCCTTTCTACTTTTCTTTGTTTCTTCTTTTATTTTGTAATGAAAATATTTTCATTTTGCTGGCTCTATGGATAAAAGAAATCTTCCACTGGTATCACACTGGCTATTTGTCTCACATGGTGTATAAGGTCAAGCCCTGAAGGGCTTGGCATTTTTGACTAAAGCATTTGTATTCATTCTATGTGTTATATACTGTGGGCATTCAGGTCACACTGAGACTGTCCCTTCTAGCAACTGTTTTTTGTCTTCTCTTGTGAGTACTAATAAAGTCTATTACAACTAACTCTGTGTGGAATGACACATTTTATCTGGACTCTTCTCCAATACAACTTTGAAATCTGTTGTTTTAGCATCAGTACACACATAAATAGACTGCCACTAGAACATTCATTTCCCCAGCATGAATAGTCATACTTCTCTTATTTCTTCATCAGTCATTAATCCTAACATATTACCATCTCTGAATCTTTGCTAACCATATTTCGAAGGTCTTCATATTCCTCTTTTAATTCAGCTTTTCTAAAGAGGGAGGGTAGACTACTCCAGCGAATTTTTGATAAATACTGATTATAATGAAACTGATACTTCAGAGTTCCTACATCCTTACCCATTCTAATCTATAGTCTAATAATTTAGAGTGTTATACTTGGGATTTCCTATTCAGCAATACCTGCATGATAGAATTATCAAATATTAGAACTGGAAGGAGAGTTAAAGCTCATATAATCTAAGACTTTGATTTTTTTTTAGATGAGGAAATGAAGGATGAAAGAAGTTCAATAATTTTCCAGCAAGCATATAGTTGTTTAATAGCATAATCAGGACTAAAAGTTAGGTCTCCTGACTATTATTCTTGTATACTATAAATAGAATAATATGACTTAGTAGCAGTAGCAGCAGCCCCAAGAACATCATCATAGCAGCTAGGATGTATAGAAGACTAAGTTTTGAAAAGCCAAAATCGGTGAAATTATCATCCAAGGCTTTCATTAATATACCACTGTTTCTTCCAATAATATACAACATATACAAACTTCCTGTACCCCAAGATTCTTTGGGAACTACTCTTATTTCTTTAGTCTTTTAGCTCTAGTATATAGATCTCTAAACATCCCAAGGTTCCATTCAGACTTACTTTCTTATCCAAAAGCACCCATCAATTGTAGTTATATGTGAACTCCTTTGTAGAGAATCTTGAAGGGTTTGAAAGAGCCCCTTATCAAGAGTTCCCCTCCTCCAAGGGAGAAGAGTAGCTGGCTTGAGAAGTTAAGCGATATATTGTTCTCAGGTGCTCGTCCTTGAATTTGGGTGTTGAAGTTCCAGGAATCAGGGCTCCTGCTATACAGGATAACATTCCAATAAAGAGGCCTTGGGGCCTCCCTTTATACTTATCACAATCTGCTCTGTTTCATGCTTTAGTCACTACATTCATGGTTTTTCACTATTTAAGCACCCTGACCCCCTAAATTATTGGCTCAGTATGTCCAGAATAAACTTAGATTGTTCAGACTGCTGTGTTCCGCCTGTCTTTTCATCCTCACTCTGTGAGCCCCGTAACTGCTCTGGACCTGCTAGACTGCACTGGCTGTGGCAATCCTTTCTTAAAATTGTCAGTCCCCCTTTCTATGATTCTCTCTGTCTTTTTCTCTGTCTCTGTCTCTCTTGTTTTGTGGGTCTAAAGAACTATCATAAAGGAATACAAAGGAATAGTATTTTTCAAATGC
>CM053769.1:15135349-15199994 GCA_028658325.1 Potorous gilbertii | reverse complement strand
AGTTTGGTGGGAGAACTCTAGCGTGTCCATCTTTTTACTCCACCATCTTGGCTCCATCCCCATTTCAGGCTTTCTTGACAGATATAATGGAGTGACTTGTCATTTCTTTCTCCAGATCATTTTACAGATAAGGAAATTGAGCCAAACATTTTTAAGTGACTTGCCCAGGGTCATGCAGTTAGTAATTTCATTAAGGCCTGATTTGAACTCAGGAAAATACCTACTCATGATCTCCTGTGCATAAATTCAACATTGTCTTCTCTCAGCTTTTTGTCCATGCTTTTCAATCGGGTACCTCTCCTACTTTCTCCTCTTGTTGTGTAGTTCTTCACCTTTAAAACATTTTTAATAAAACTATTCTTAACTTTTCTATTCAAATATAATCTATCTTATTTCTAACTTTTTACAGCACCTATCAATTCCAAAACACTTTTGATACTATTGTTCAATTCTAATTATTATTTCTTTATTTTTACGTAATATGGTATATAGAAGGGTAGACTGACAATCAGAAAGGTTGAAGACCTTCCTTTGACACATATAAATATTTTGACCATAGGTAAATCACTTAGATTTTAGTGTTCCTGGTAACTCACTAAAATATGTATGTGGGTTATTATTCTGAACAGATTTATTTTTCCAGGAATGGTAAACGGTGTGTTTTGTTTTGCTTAGTCAAGATGCATATATCTTGTTTCCCTGACAACATTATAGACTCTTTAAAGCACAATTTTATAAACTTTTGGCAAGTTCTTCCAGATGCAGGAAACAATGTCCAACATTACTGTTTCTGATCAAGCAGTGGTATCAAACTAAAACAGAAATGGAGTTTACTAATACATATGTAAGATCTCTGGGGCTGCAAAATGAATTAGATTTAAAATGTGATAACATCTATTTGTTATTGTATTTTTTACTTATTGTTTTAAATATTCTCTATATTCCTTATTACATTTTAATCTGTTTCTGGCAGCACTGCTGTGGACACATGCTGACACCAGAAGAGTGTTTGACGTATCTATTTTAGAGTATGAAACCTGTATATATGCATTCACTTATTCAATAAACAAGAAAGTTCAAATCAAAGCCAGTAAAAGTAAGATAAATATGACAGTTTTGTTTCATTGGACAGTGAATATAGCATGGTGATTTTTGAAAAGGTCAAATGAGGTCAAATTTGAATGTATGAGTGCTGAATCTCAATCCAGGTGTAATCTGCTATTGCCATAGACATTTACCATATGATCATGGCAGAAATGAATTGTCTTGTCATGCATCTTCCTCTATTTGAATATGAAATATACAACTCAAAAAGCATTTGTGTGAATATAGGACCACAATAAAAGACCAAGTGAAATAATTTTTCCAACAGAACACTCCAACTTGAGTTGGGAAACCTGCAATCTCAAGGCCAAATGTGGCCCCCTAGGTCCTTAAATATGGCCCTTTGACTGAGTCCAAGTTTTACAGAACAAATATTTTTATTAAAAGGATTTGCTCTCAGAAGTTTGAATTCAGTCAAAGGGCTGCATTTAAGGATCTGAGGGTCTTTGGCCTCAAGACCACAGTTTTCTCTGTTAGTTTCCCAGTTAGACCTAGTAGACGGTCTAAGGGAAAGGTCTACCTCACTGGGGTAAGAGTGGAGTACAGTCCTGGGCGGGCTGCTTCTGAGCCATCTACCATCATGTCCCACACCCTGACAAGACAGAGCAGGACTTGGGGAAAATTGAATTGGTGTCAGCCACTTCTGGAGATCTTAGCCCCAGATGATAAGAGAGCTAAGAATTGATTGGAAGGAGAGTACAGGGGACACATTGCTGATACTGAGCATAGGATTCTGTTGCATTTTCCACACAGGGATTTGAGTCACAGCCCTTGGTTTCAGGACAACTAACACAAAAAGTAGCACTAGTATACCAGAACTCACGGCACAAGGGGAGTTGGTCCCTCAGTCACAGTTCTAGGGTGGAAGCTACTGCTCACAGAGCAGAGCACCAGCCAGAGGAGTAGTAAATACACCTCTCCTCAGATCATAAGACCTTGGGAGAACTTAAAAATTATCCATAATTAGCTCTGAAAACAGTAGCATAAAAAACCTGAAGCTTGGGACAGTGCTCCCCTATACTCCAGAAGCAAAGCTCACCTTAAATACAAAATTAAAGTTAAGAAGTATGTGGGAAAATGAGCAAACAAACAGTAACAACAAGGAACTTGAACATAGGAAGTTACTATGGTGACAGGGGGAAAAATTTAACTCAGAAGAATGCAACAGTGTTGAAAAGACTACATGCAAAACCTCAAAGAAGAATGTGAATTGGTATCAGCCCCAAATAACTTCCTGGAACAAAAGGGAGGGTGGATTGAGGGAGAGAGTGGTCAGAAACAAAATATTTTTGAGGATAGGCTTAAAGGAGAGAGAAAATAATGAACAGGGGAAAAATAGGGCAGAGAAATATATAGTAATCATAACCATGAAAGTGAATTGGATGAACTCATCTGTAAAATGGAAATGGATAGAAGAATGCATTAAAAAAAATCTCAATCTTATAAATATTTTGTTTAGAGGAAACATATTTGGAACAGGCATATACACACACACACACACACACACACACACACACATAATAAAGGTTGGAGCAGAATCTATTAGGCTTCAGCTGATGTGCAAAGAGCATGAGTAACGATGATCTCAGGCAATGCAAATGCCTAAAGAGGTCTAGTTAAAAGAGGTAATAAGGAAACTACATCTTGCTAAAAGGTACCATAGACGATGAAGTCATATTGTTACTAAACACAGATGCGCTAAATGGTGTAGCATCCAAATTCTTCAAGGAAGAACTGAATGAATTATGGGAAGAAACAGACAATAAAACCATACTTGAGAGGGACCTCAATTTTTCACTCTTGAAATTAGATAAATCTAAGCAAACAAAGAAAAAGAAGTTAAGGCAATAAATAGAATTACAGAAAAATTAAATATGAGATCTCTGAAGAAAATTGAAAGAGAAAATAAATGAATATATTTTTTTCAGTTGAAAAAGACACATACACAAAAAGTCATTAGGGCATATAAATCTTCCAGCCAAATGTAGAAAGAAAAATGATAATAAATTTATTCTATTCAGATCATAAAACAATAAAAATTACATTCAATAAAGTGCCATAGAAAGGTAGACTAAAAATTAATTGCAAACTAAATAATCTAAACCTTAGAAATGAATGGCTCAAGGAACAAATAGTAGAAACAGTAGTTTCATTAAAGAGAACAAAAATAATGGGGCAAGATATCACAAAATTTATTAGATGAAGCCAACAATATGCAGCAGAAATTTTATTGTGCTAAAGCTCATATTTTAAAATTTTAAAAATAATAGATTCATGAATATCATGAAATAAAAAAACTAGAGAAAAGAAATTAAAAACACAAAACTGGAAACTGTGAAAATCAAAACAAAGATTAATAAAATTCAAAGTAAGAAAACCATTTAAATAAACGAATCTAGGAGCTGGATTTATGAACTAACCAACAAAACACATAACTATTGGTTAATTCTCTTAATAGGAAAAATAAACTTTTTTTTCCCAAAAAAATAAACGTCTGAGGCATCAAAAGGATTTATTATATCATGTAGGATTGCTCATAGAAATTCTAAGCAGGAAATTCATACATAAATTACTGCTGTTCCTACAATGGATTGGCCAAAATATTTAAAAAGAAAACAATATGTAAAACAACTTCAAATTAAAAAAAATATTGTATAATACAGTGTAAAAGAAAATTGTGGTTATACCTTAAGACTTTGAGAATCAATTAAATGTGAATCTAAAGGATTTTTTATTTTATTTATTTATTTTTGTTTGTTTTACTTTTTTGCATTGCATTGAATTGAAGCAATTGTAGTTTAAATGGAAATATTTTATCAGTGGAGAGAGATTTTAGTAAAGAAAATTTTTTAGGAAGTTATTCTAAACTACATTAATGTCAATGGGAATAGAAAAGAAGATATAAATCTAAGGAGTTTTCAAAAGTAGAATCAATCGAAATTAAACAATTTCTACAATTCTATTAAATTAGAATTGATCAAGAATGTTGGTCTGGGAAGTGATTTGGAGTTCAAATTGACTTACAGCCTAGCAACTCTTTTATTATAAATATTCACCACCTTGTCATGGGTTGAATTTAAGTAATACTATATATCTGTCTAGTATTTATCTAGGATGTATATTTATATATATACATTTTATCTAGGATGTATATATATATATATAGATAGATAGATAGATAGATATATGTGTGTGTATGTGTCTACATATATATGTGTGTATGTATGTGAGGAGAGAGAGAGAGAGAGAGAGAGAGAGAGAGTAATAAAGGAGAAATTTAGTGAATAGTAATAAGTTCATTCTCCAAGGAAATCTCAAGATAAAATCTCAAGATAGCTATACTTTGGATTCAAATACTAATTATGTCACTTATTTGATGTCACCTTGGCAAGCCAGTTAACTTCTCGGACCTTGGATTGAGTGTTAATAAAACTATTGATTAGATTGCCTTTGAAGTCCTTTACAATTCTAACAGTAGCATTTTCTTTTTTTTTTTATTATGAGCAGGTGAATTTCAGAGAAAAAAAGAAACCTGTAGAGATTTATGAATTGATGTCGTGTGAAGTGAGCAGACCCTGGAGAACATTGTATACAGTAATAGTAATACTGTGTGATGATCAACTGTGATTGACTTAGCTTTTCTCAGAGATACAATGATACAAGTTAATTCCAAAAGAGTCATGATGAAAAATGCTATCCACTTCCAGAGAAAGAACTTTGGAGCCTAAATGCAGATCAAAGTGTACTATTATTTGGTTGTTGTTGTTGTTTTCTCGTGTTTGGCTTTATCCTTTTGTTCTGTTTCTTCTTTCACAACATGACTAATGTGGAAATATGCTACCATGATTACACATGTATAACCCGTATCAGATTGCTTGCTGTCTTGGGACGGTGGGCAGGGAAGGATGGAGGAAAAATAATTTGGAAGTCAAAATCTTATGAAAATGAATATTGAAAATTTTCTTTATATGTAATTAGAAAAAAAAAATTATTAAAAAAGCACTGATTTCCATTGTTGTTGTCAAGCTGTCTACTCCTTCTCCCACAGAAGGCTATGAAAAATGAGCAAAACAAAATACTTTAAAGGTATTTTCACCTCCTTGAAGGAATATAAGGAGGCCCACTCATTATGTTACCTAGAGTTCTTTCTCTCTCTCTCTCTCTCTCTCTCTCTCTCTTGAGTCTCTGTCTCTCTGTCTGTCTCTCTCTGTATCTCTATTTCTCTGTCTCTGTCTGTCTCTCTGTGTGTGTCTCTCTGTCTATTCATACATATGTGTATATATATATATGTATATATATATATATATATGTATTTTGTGTGTGTATATCTGTATGTATTTATCTATCTGTGTATCTATCTTTACTGAAGTAGATATCTCTTATTAGAGATTCTTCACCATTCAAACAAATCTGGTAAAAATACTGTCAAAATGTACTCCAATGGATAGTATTGGAGAATCATTTAGAACCTTGCTAGAAAGGAGTTTTCATTTTGCTTTGTGAAATATGTTTGAAACAGTACAGTTTACACTTGCTTTACTGTAATATATTCTGATGTTAATTTTTTTGAAAATAAATCTGATTGTGAGATAATTTCAAAGTAGAGGTATATAAATCTTGCCCCAGGTAGCTCCCACTGGCAAAAATAGGAAGGGTAGTCATATAAAAGAAAACACAAACAAGATAATATACTAGTGATTTTCTTTTTCTTTTCCCCAGCGTTATTTTTCCCTGAGGTTGAATGGAAAAAATCATGGCAGATCTCAGAGTTCCCATTGCTGATTCTCACAATGAAGGAGGAGTTGTGTTCCATTTTCCAGTTGGATGCTTCTTTTTTTCTGATTAAAGGTGTCTGAGAACATTGAAATTCCCAGCCAGCTGTCTGCGATGGGCTTTATTGCTCTTCCATTGAAAGTGAATGGAGATAGTAAGCGGACAGCTTTAAAAAATAATCAAAAAGACAGGTCACCATGGCATCCAGCACATTTTGTTCTTTCTCCATATTAAAAAAAAAAGTCAGGGAGTGATAGGTAGGATTACTTAAAGCAGTGATATGAATTCTGATTAACTTTGCTGCAGAAGTATGAGGAACATGTAGCTATTGATGTCACTTTCATATTTCTGTATAAAAATGGTACAGACACTTTAAAATTAAAATGGTACACAGAATATGTTGGAAAGGTTATATGTTCTATTTTTGTTGCCTTTGCCACTGTAACTTTTCTGTGACAAAACACTTTCTTCTTTCAATCTGTTCTACCTGCCCCGTGAGAAGTACAATTATAACTTCATTTCACACTGGAAATCTTTTTTTCTCTTTTCTTTCAAACCAAACTTAAAGCCTACAGGAAAGTTACACAAATAATAGGGCCAAAGTCCAAGACTAAGAAATTATCATTATTTGACTTTTATTTCTTTCTGTCCAGAAGTTATCTTCCATTGGTATAAGGGAATTGTCCATATAGGAAGTGTCAGCACTGATACAGATCATCAATACTTCTCTACCTTAATTCTTAAAAGAGTTCCCAGAGATAGTAAGCCTAAGTCACATTATTACACAAAGGCAGCTATAGCTACCAGAAATTGTATTGAATGCAGTCCTTCTAGAATATACCATTTTGTCTCTCAAAAAAAAATGCTATTTAAAGCAGAGTAACAGAGATAGAGACAAAGAGAGAATGATTGAATAATATTCATATATATTTTTAATGTTAGAAATATATTGAAAAATATATATAGAACTGTGGTAACAAAATATAATGTTACCATTATTTGGTTATTAATAATATATGATTTTATAGGTATCAAACTTTGCTAATTTAATGTTTCATGATTTCATGGTTGTGGGTGAGTATGCCCTTGCCTCATTCAGTTTTCCACTAATAGACACATCTCCTTGCCCAGCTCCTCCAAAGAGGAGCCAGCACACTTGGGGGACATTGTGTCTTAGGGTACTAGTGTAAAAGTCAACATGATCATATTCTTATTCTAGGGGCATTCTACTTCCTTTTCTGGGGAGAAACATCCTTAAAAATGTATTTCACTCCATTTATTTGCAACTCAATAGTTTCTTTCGGTTTTTCCACTGGATTTTTGCATAGTAGCATTAAGGAACTAATTTATCATAAATCTAAGTAGGAGATCTCTCATTCTTTCTCCCTTCTCTCCTCCCCACACATAACACATAAGCTCCTTAAGGTCAAGAAACTTGCATTGTTTGTGAATTGAGCATCTAGCAAATGATCATATTTAATAAAAGAACCCAACCATATGTGAAAAGACTGTGGGAAAACTTCAAGTTTAGTCAAGAAAGCCTTCATCCAAATTTTATGTTTGTATTACTTAGCTGCATGACTATTGACAAGTCTCTTAATCTCTCTGAATCTCAGTGTGCTGTACCCACAGTACTTACTTAAAAGAGCTATTATAACGTTCAAATAAAACTGAAGTTCTTGGTAAACTTCAAGACTTTTTATAAAGTTCAGTATTTGCTTTTTAAGTGATTTTACTGAACCAACCCAAAATATCTGTATTTTAATGGTGGAAAAAATGGAAATCAAAGGAAGAAGAATTTAACATTTTAGACTATAAGTAACTTTTAATATATTACTGAAAATATATTAATATTATTGAAGTTCAAAGATCTGCATTCAAAACTAACTTCCACTATAAATCACCATTAATTCAAAATGATGTCATAAATTTAATGTATATAGGGGGCACCATTGATTTTACTACAAATATGACTTCCACTTTAATTAGTAAATTAAAAAAAATTTTTAAAAATATTCTTAATTTACATTTAAAATAGTTCTTAAAAATGCTTTGTATTTACTATACTAGTCAATCCTCACAGCAAACCTAGTGAACTATCTACAACTTATTATAGTGTTGTGACCATTTCTTTAACTTATGTATAAGGTTGACTAGAGTAGCTTTTATGGTCACTTGAGGGCTAAAAATCCTCTAGCTCAGTATTCTTAGACTTTCCTGAGTATATCATAGCCTCCTTTGGAAATATGATGAAGCTTATGAACTATTTCTCAGAAAAAATGTTTGTTGCTTACATTCATAATTAAAGGGAATATTGAATTTCAGTTAGAGTATGGTGGAGATATATACATATATATATGTATATATATATATATATATATATATATATATATATATATACCTATTAAAGTTCTCTGACTCCCTAAAATGTGCTTGCATATCCTAGGCTAAGAACTCCTGCTCTAGCCCATTATTCCTATATAATTTCCTATATTGTGGGAAGTCAATTCATTTTGGGAATTTTTTAAGGCTAAATCTACTCCAGTAAATTTATTTTCAGATTTTATGCTTATCATTACCTTGAGTAAATAGTTTCTTTATTAAATGCTGTATATTTTTATGTGCTTCATTCCTCAATCATCATTTTATAAGCTCCTACTATGATTCTAACACTATACTAAGCACTAACATAATGACAAATTGTATCCCTTGTTCGCAAAAAGGAAAATCACCCAATACAAAACAGAATTTTATGCTGGTCTGAATATGGCTAATGCATTCCCAACTGTTTTCAATGCCTGTTCATTGGGATAAAGAGAAGAGGAAAGAGTGGAATCTCAAAGAGGAATATTGAGACTGACATTCAAAAGTAGAACATCTTGGAAGTGGTGAAAGGTGGAAATGAGTACATGGCAGGATGTTATAGCAAAGGAAGCCCAGATTTTGGGAAATGGCTTTAATATTTACCACCTGTGTGATTTTCTGTCTTGCTGTCAGTTTCCCTACCTTCCAAGTCAGTTGATCATAGTGCACCATTTGTTATGCCCTTTCAATCTCTAAGTCTTGAGATAACTTTAAGTATGAGAATGTCTCAGTTTACAGAAAATTGTACTTATAATTGCTGTCATTTCATTAATTCTACCTGTGAGATGTCTGTTGCATCAGTTCCAGAATCATAGAAACTTAAAGTTAAAGGAAAAAAAATGCTAGTCCAATGAATACTATCACAACAATCTCCTCTATAACTTATTCAATATATTCTTCTTTATAAGTACTGATCTTTTCAAAATATCTTCTCTGCCTGTTAACTTAAAAGGATTGTGTCTCAATCATTTTTGTATCCCTCTTAGCATCTAGCAAAGGCCTTGCATGGTGTAGGTTCTCAATAAATATTGGTTGAATAGAATTACCTTTTTTATGAAACTTTGTCATATTTTTCTTTAACTGGCATGTATATATGATGGAGAAGAGGTATGATGTTAAATGTAGTGTATGACAGAGGAAACAATCCACTGAAATGATGTGGGATACTGGTGTCTGACTCAGGAGCATTTATAAGCTATTTGACTGTTGAACATATGTAGAGTAGGAACAGAAGTAAATTGTTGGGGACAGAGATATATTTAGGAAGCTGTGATGTTACATTAAGATGTTGTGTTTTATTTGTTCTCCCTTGGAGATGAGTTCAGAAGAAAATAAGCAGCATTAAAAACTAAAATAATTCCATGTATTTTTATTGTACTTATGGTTTACATGGAGAGAAGATGCACAGTTGACTTGGGTTTTACTGGTCAGTGTTCTTCCCTTCCCCTCCCTTCCCTTCCCCTTCCTTCCCTTTTCCTCCCCTCCCTTCCCTCCCCTTCCCTTCCCTTTCCTTCCCTTCCCCCCCTTTCCTTCCCCCCTTCCCTTCCCTTCCCTTCCCTTCCGTCCCCTTCCCTTCCCTTTCCCAAAACCTTAAGCCTACTGCACTTTTACACTGGGATGCCAATGGACCCCTGGCTAAGGGCTCTTCTGGGCCTTTGCAGTGATTACCAAGAGTAACTCTTGCTGTTTCCCTCCAAGTCTGAGGTTTTTCTTTTTCCTGACCTCATTAAAGGGGCTCTAAGAAGCAGAGATTTGTGGATTTTATCCTTTCCATTCTAAGCAAAATACTTAAAAGCTTTTCTGCACCATAACTTCTTCAATGCAGTTCTCTTTGTCTTTGCACCCACAAATAGTTATCTTCTATGCCAACAGAACAGTGGCCATTCTTTAAAGCTCTGCAAAATTTTCTCTAGCACTCTAATTTATACATGACTCAATCTATTTGTCCAAAATTCATCTTTAAAACCACCCCAGGGTATCTTAAGATGAGAAAAAAAATCAATAAAAAAACAAACAAAAAATAAACGTAAGGATGGCTGCCTAGATAGAGGAAGAGATGTGGTTCTGTTAGAGCCAGGGTACTCAGTTTGGTGTCTTTGAACTTAAAAAGAAATGATTTAACCCTGATTCTTTTTCTATGAAATCCTATGTCTTTTAAAGCTTTTTTCTAAGAAAAACGTTCACACATTCCAACAGAATTCTAAAAGGGACCCAACACATACAAAAGTTCAGAACCCCTGCCTTTTTAGCACTTAAAAAAATACAAAAAGGTAGATAATCACTTTTCTTTCTTCCTGTATGAATTTAGCATGACCTGTTTCTTCTCACATCTCATTTGTGAATTCTTACTGAAGACTTATAGAAGTTAAAGATCGCCTACTTTCATGAACCAAAACTAACGAGAAATATGACTAAGGTACTTTATAGCCAATAAAAAAGACAAATGAACAGATGCAGATAGCTACTCTAGGCCTTTATTGATCACTGTCATCTTGGCCATAACAATAACCATGAAGAAAAGACCTTGAAAATGTAGTGAGCTTGAATTTCTTCTCTCCTGACTTCTTTTTAATAATTACTGACCAATCGTTCCTCACACCATAGCTGAATTCACCTTCTCTACTCAAAATCCTGAAGACCCTGACCAAAAAATAGGAGCATCCCCTCTTTATCAACCTGTGCATTAAGGATTAACTGCATTCTCCTCCTGGAACCCAGCTTTCCTTTGTATTATAGGGTTAGCTATAATTATTCTTTCTGATTTTCCATTTCCAGGATTCTTTTCTCCTCTAGGCCAACTCTCTTCACCAGGAAGGTCTAACCCTATCTTAGATAACAAGGAATAAATCCTAGAAACTGTAACATATTCCCTATTGAGCAAGAGTAGGGCCCTCAGTAAGACTGCAATATTTACAGCTTCCCTGCAGCCACTAGGCTGCGTTATCAGGCAAAAGGAATCCCTTGCCCAGACCTAACTCATCTAATCCAGCCCTCCAATTTTATTAGTCATTTGGACCATGTGAAAAGTCACCAGGAAATATTTCTAGCAGTGGTTTATCCTCTTTGTGCAACTTCTGCTCATTGTCAATCCCCCTACCCACACTTTCATGAGATTTCTGGCCACATGGTATTCATGCACCCAATCCACGCCCAGACAAGCATATTTTAATATTACAAGGAAAATGTTTCATTACAGGTGGTAGGAAGTAGATGAATATACTTCATTACTTTTTTAAAAAATTGTCTTATTACAAATCAGCAAAATGACTAGCAAAGAGCCCTAAGCAAACATGCAGACTCAAACACTGAAATAAATCAACTGGTATTTGTCAGACTTGAACACAGGTTTATCTGTTTGTATTATTCAAAGACAGTCAAATTATGTCACAGCTCAACAATAGTATGCTACATTTTTTAAATCACTTTCCTATTATGTTACTTCCATTTTTATTTAACCATTTCCCAATTAAGGAGATGAACAGATGACAAAGGTATTCTCAAGATTCAGGCCTTCACCAAAATCTTCAGCACTCATAGCCACTGGGGAAATACAACAGTCTCCACACCTGTATCTAGCCTTGTTCATACTAGGAGTCTCAGGGAGCCTGTGGCCAAGAATTCATGAGTTTTTTTTGAATTTTTAACTTTTTCCTTATTTCTTGTGCAACTCAATTCCCAATGCACATTGTTTTCTTTATTGTTTAGATGTTAGACCTAAGAAAGTAATACAGATAATATTAAAAATAAAAATTAAACTTAAAACTGTGTCAGATATGCTTCCCCCTCTCCATTTCTCCACCCAGCAGAGAACCAGTTCTTAATTTATTAGTACTGTCCTGAGGAAGAGTCTCTGAAGTTTATAAATAAGATTGTTTCTAAAAATATGTTTTAATGTTTTCCTCCTTGTTTGTGTCACTGGCTGGAATAATTCTGCCAATGAGAAGGGATTCAAGAGACCAGAGCTCTTCTGTTCCCACCACCTCCACTCCACCTCTTACCCAAGCATAGAGCACTGATCTCCACCAATGAGAGTTCCATACCAATTACTTTTGGGAGTAGAGCTACACAAAAAAAGTGAAAGAAATAAATTAAAATTATCAGAGATTATAGGCAGTGAACCAAAAAGAATTGAAAATCTACCCCAGGGCCAGAAAGATCTGAATTTAGGTCCTGCCTCTGACAAATGCTCATTTTTGAACCTGGGCAATTTATTTATCCTCAGTTCTCTATAACTGTCTCAGAGAAGGTATCAAACTACCTTGTTAGAGGTAGTTTCCTCACATGGAAATTTGCTATACTAATCAAATTAGAGAAGCAGTTTACATCCCTTCACACACACACACACACACACACACACACACACACACAATCAGAGTCATCATCATCACCAAACAACAGTAATAAAAATGTCAGCTTTGATTTCATCTATCACTTCAGATACTTTTTGTCACTCACATTTTCCTACAAGGATAACACAATTTTACATTTATTTATGCTAAACCCAAGTATGTTCACTTAATTTAAAATGTAGATAATGATGATTTTCTATTGCATTTCCCCTATGGAATGTTACTTAACAGATTTCAATTAGCTGGCATGCTTGAATTCTCTTTGCCCTGGTATCATTTTCTCACTGTAGAGGTTCCTTGATAGATATGTTCTTCACACTCATCATTCATAATACCTTTTTTTTTTAGGAAGAAACCAAAAGATAGATACAGAAAATGGATCTTAAGTGACATATTACTCCTGAAAACTTTTAATAACATTGACACTGTTAGTTTTCTGCATTGTGCTTTGTATGTTTATACTTTGTAGTAATTTCTGATATATTTCTTGAGTAAAATATCAACCTATTGAATCATTTTCTATTCTCTAGATCATAAAAACCATGGATGTCACATAAA
The DNA here is from genome assembly GCA_028658325.1 of Potorous gilbertii. Classification (NCBI taxonomy): domain Eukaryota; kingdom Metazoa; phylum Chordata; class Mammalia; order Diprotodontia; family Potoroidae; genus Potorous; species Potorous gilbertii. The sequence goes on along the minus strand of CM053769.1, from coordinate 15,186,846 downwards.
GTAGTCTAATTCAAAAAATACAGCACAAGTGAAGGACCTAAGTTTTACCTCGATCACCTACTTCATCTTCAAAATGGAAATATGCTTTCTTACCTAGAGAAGTAACTGTCAGTCTGTGAAATTAGTTCATTTGATACATAACAAAAACTGTGGATGATTGACATTCTGAGAAAGCATACTAAGAATATACGTGATGACAACAGAATCATAAATTACTAATGATTTTATACAACAAATACAGAAATGATGATGATGTTTGCTAAATAACAACAAACACAAAACTAGCAGAATGTCATGGTACATATCAAGAGTGCCCCAGCATGACTAAACACTCATGAACATATCCCGTCTTCCTTTTCTCACAATACATGATCTGGAATTTCACATATGATTCAAATCCCAGCGAACTAGCAATTATTCTCTATACTTCATTGCTTATTTAAGCAAATAATATTTTTTTATTATTCCCTTATATTGCATACTTGATATCAAAATTCATCTGCCTTTCCATAATGGCAGATAATAGAAAAAAATCCTTCTCAATTTTTAAATTTACTACTAAAAATACATATACAACTCCAAAAACAAAATGCTAAATGATAAAACACATGCTTAGCAATGTGTTTTAATATACTTAAGTCAGACAAATTTGAATTTCTCATTCTCTTTATTTGTTGCTTTTTAAACAAGTAAAGCATTTATATTTTTTTTTTCCAAAGTAGCTCTTTTGTAGTCATAAGCATCTTTTGGCAGCTCCTAACCCTTCTCTGAAGTAATATATTTTAAGTACAATGAGTACTTAAACCTTTTATAAACCTTTCCTGCAAAGGTTTCGCTTCATGAATTAGATAGTGATCATAGGAAAGAAACCCAGGGTTCCATATCAGACGGCATGTATTCCCAGGAAATTACATTATAATACATTTGCCTTTATTCTCTTTGTCAAACTATAGCAGTTGTCTCTTTTGGACCAAATGAGTTGTCAGAGGACCTTGACTGAGATCCTAGCTCTACCACTTACTATCTTTGCGAATTAGGTCAAGTCAATCCATGTCTCTGAAACTTGATTTCCACATGTGTAAAAAGAAAAGGTAGATGATATCCCTGAGTCCTTCCAGTTCTAAATTTGATCATTCATATTTGCTGGGCCTAATTTTCCTTAAACTCTCTGGGATTTGCTTAACTTCCTTGGGCCTTAGTTTCCTCATCTGTAAAATGATGGGGGTGAGGTCATTTGACTAGGGGACTTCTAAGGTCCCTTTGAGTTCTGAAATTTTAGAAATTTTAGATATAGATCTCTCTGTGTCAGTGGCACGCATTAAGTTTTCTCAAGTTCCCATCTATCTTCAAAGTGCTAGAAAAAGAACTTAGTTCTACCACAGAAGATGATATAGATATGGATGATTATCCTATCGAATGGGGTGAATATGCAATATTCCATCGTTAACACAGCAAGGCATTGCCATGGGCACTGCCTCCACAAAAGAAGATTACAACCTCACTATCCCATTAGACTTGGCTCTTTGAGCGCAAGGAGTATCTTTTTTCTACTTTGTATGGCAGGCAGTAGGCACTGAATAAATATTTATTGAGTATTTTGCAGAAGGATTTGTCAGTTTCTATGGCCAAAGGAAGTCATCACCTGTTTACCATGGTTTGTGGATAAGCCTTTTCTAACTCAGTCATGCTGGTCCTTGAAAGATAGAAACCCTGCCCATGGTTGTGCTTATAAAGCTTGGAGAGAACTGCCAAGATATGTGCTCCAATGGCATAGTCTTGGAGATCACAGGGCCCTGTCTTGCCATGAAAAGGCATTAGAATAACACTTTAGTAGAAGATGTCACAATATATTAAAAATAAATTATGCTTTTCTAAGTGAAATGTTGCAATCAAAAGATATCAAATTAATCACCCCACTAATAATATATATATATATATATATATATATATATATATATATGAGAAAGCATAGATTATCAAAACATGATGAAACAGAGAGACAGGGACAGAAACTGAAAGAGACAAAGAGAATCAGATATAGTCAGAGACAGAGAAATAGAGAGATAGAGAATCAGAAAAAGAGAGAGAGAGACAGACACAGAGAGAGAGAGAGAAAGAGAGAGAGAGAGAGAGAGACTGAGAAAGTGTGGATAGAATAATCCTGGACCTAGAATCATAAAGTTCTGACTTTATTTTCAAACACTTACTGGAAGATAACCCTGAGCAGGTCACTTACACTCTTTTCACTTCACTTTCAATATCTGTAAAATGAGGATAGCTTTAGCACCTATGTCACAGTGTTACTTTGAGGAAAATGAAATAGTGTCTGAAAAGTGCATTGCAAAACTTAAGGTAGTAAATAAATAGGAAGTTTCATTACCTGACTTAAATCATACTTTCAGATAACTCTGTGTTCTGACAAAGCAACAAGAACAACAAAAATTGAGATGGCATCATTTTTTTCCTACAAAGAGAGTATTGAATTTCATGGTAATTGATGAGAAAAATCTACAAAAATAATTTTAAATAGTCTTTGATCCTAACAAAGCAAGTATAATAGCAAGAAATCTATGTTTGTCTAGTACATGCTATGGGTTTTAAATATATGGGTATGCGTGTATGTATACATATACATACATATATGTACATAATAGAGTAGAAAGATGGAAAATAACATGTATATCAGGTAAAAGTTTTTTTAAAAGTATATGTGAAACAACAATGAAAAACATCTGTAACCATTAAAGGCCATAGGTCTATGATATTGTTACTATTTTTATGAAAGTGTTTTGCATGAGGAATACTGATAAGATCAAGTTGAAAGGAATGGAAATGGATAGCCTGGAGAAGACTCAAGGGAGGACCTGATAGGTGACTTCAAGTATTTTCAGGGTTGTCACATAAAAGAGACAGAGAACTTGTTCCATTTGGACCCAGAGAGCACAACTAGAAATAAAGAAAAGGGGTTTCAGAGGACTAGGTTTAGACTACATGTTATATGGGGAATCAAAATCTTTCGGAAGCATGGACCTCTTTGGCAATCTAGTAATGCCTGCTTCCCCCTCCGCCTTAGAATAATATTTGGAAAGGTATAACATTTTATAAAAGGAATAGAAAGGAAAACAATTATTTAGAAATATGGTTAACTATTTTTTTTAAGTTTATGAACCCCTGGTAAAGAAATTTTGATATTTATGGGATAGATGGCCTCAGAGAAAATTAGTTTGTTTTTGTTATATATCTTTTAATAGAGGCTAGGCTACACAACCACTTGATGACGACTGAAGGGAGTTCTCTTCATTTATGAGTTGAACTAGAGAGTTTTCTCCAAGTGTAAAATTGTGTGGTTACTTCTCAAAAACTAAATTTGAAATCTAATACATATACCTTGTCTTCTTTGCACACATCTTTTTATATAACCAGCATTTTCAAAACTTTTGCTTGCAATGAAGACATAATGTATGGCTATAATTAAAGTTTCCACCGATGAAAAGGAAAAAAAATGTAGAGTTGATGAGAATGTGTCATCCTGCAACTTGGGACTATCTTTGGTCAAGTGACTCAGTGATACATGTCCCTCCAACACTTGCCATCTGGGAGATAGCCTTGATGATCAGTAGGGTTCTTTTAGTTTTACATACTGTAATACTAATGAGATTAAAGATCTTCCCCACCCATTAATGGGTCTGCCCATTAAGAGGAGATTTGTAGGAAGGTCGACACCTATTATTAACAAGGGACTGGTTTTCAAAGGTTGTGATGTCCTCTGGCTCTGAAAAAAGTGTGAACACTCTGAGGTGAGGTTTTACTTTGGGGCTTACTCCTTGGAAGGGTTTGTCCAGATGAGACTCTGGGAAGCTGCCAAGGAGCACCCTACGCCATCCACTGGCCCCCCTTTCCCTCTCCCTGACCTCTTGGAAAACCCAGATGTTGGTACTTCCCTCTCTGGTAACTATGGATCTATTGATTACGGTCAGTTGGAAGCCCTGTCTGTTGCTTATTATTTCTTTGTATTTTCTCTAAAGTTCAGGATGCTGAGATTTTCCCCTGAACTAAGTGAGTGATATATGTGTTTGACTGAAGTGATGGCTGACCCCTCAAAAGCTGCTTCCCTTTTAACAAAGCAGATCTAAGAACCTGCATAGCAGGGCCTTGCTGTGGATGCTGGGATCCTTGCTGATACACGTACGTAGATTAGGTAACTGTATTTCAAAGTAATTGAACTACAATCTTCACTGATCCCTTTTGTAGTAACATCCCTCCACTGACCAAAGCCCAGGGAAATCATTGTCACTTGGGACTGCAGTATTGGTGTGTGGAGGCTCAGATGAGAAAATGGATGTTAAGCTCTGTGTTAAGGTGATAGATATTAAGTGCTGTTTAAAGCTTAAATCACAAGAGAAATTCCTAGAATTACTATTAGGATTGGTCAGCAATCACCAGGTCTCCACTCCCTGAATTTTCTACTCTACTGCTGAGCTCAAGCAATATTTATGTACAGCAATACAGAAAAGGACTGGTAAATGTGCAACCACAGACTGGGGGTGGGGTAGGGATAGAATGCTTGAACATGGACTTTTTGGTTTCATCTTCATAGCTCACACTTTAATAAGTCCGACAACAAAATAAAGAATAAATCAAGCCTTGATTTGTAGTAATAACTTATTTCTAAGGTAAAAATGATCATGCTGAATATTTAGCAAGTTCAACCCAGCTAGGTTTGGCTCTAGCACGTCCCTGGGCTTCAACTATTACTTTGGTGTCGTATTCTTCTGTTTTGCTCTAAAAGAGTTTTAGTGGCCTTGCAAAATTCTGAAGTTTTTATTCATGGATTCTGACTTTGTCCATGCCAGAAGTTTATGGGAGGGAAGGAAGGAAGGAAAGAAGGAAGGAAGGAAGGAAGGAAGGAAGGGAAGGAAGTTTCAATGATCTCTGATAGTAAAGGATAAAAATCAGATGTGGAAGAAAATTTGGAGGCCATGGATTCAAATATATCTCTGAATAAGTATCTACTCTATTCTCAAGAACTGGAAATCCAATCTTTTAAGTTCTCTACTGAGAGGAATTCAATTACTTACCATGGAAACACATTCCACTTCTGTCTCTTTACAAACTCTCCCTTTTGTTCAGATTTCTCATTTCTAATTCCAAGTGGAAAAAAGTCAAATTCCTTTTCCACAAAAGAGCCATTCAAATACTTGAAGATGCACAGCATGTCTTGCCTAAAAGTGATTATCAAACATAAAACTTGCCCTGTCTTATATCATTGCTTCAATAATTTCTCTTACACTATGATCTTAATGTCCTATGTCAATAAAGGAATCCTTCTGTAGATGTTCTCTGGGCCATCCCTACCCCTCCTAAGCCATGTTATTCAATACAAGCATTATTCTTTGGATGTAGTCTTACAGGGATAAAATTAAACAGAGCGACCATCACCTAGGTGTGATAGACCTTTCCTGTTGGTCTTCTAAGCAGACTCTGACTGGAAAATTATTTCACCTCATCCTTTTGTGAGTTCTGCTGTTTTAGGAATTTTTTATGGCATTATCTAAAGGTATTTGGAGAGGTTTGGGGGAGAGTTTAGGGGAGTTGTTGCTTTATTTCTCCTATCTCAGATCTGCCCCTACCTCATGAAACCTCTTAATATATAAAGTATTAGTTGCACCATTCATATAAAGAGTATAAGCAGAGCAAATGAGTTTGATAAATAGGAGGTCTTTGAAACATGGTCAGCCATTGTGACTCTCAGCTCAGTACCATCCAAAATGAGACAGCAAGGAGTCTGGCAAAAGTTCACTAGAAGGATGTTCTGAATGGCAGTTCTTAAATTGTACAGTGTTATATATGTACTAAGTACACTATCCCTCAACAAAAGGATATCTCTTGGTGTTTTATTGGAACTATTGTATCTGGTTACAACAGAGTTGTATTTGATATACTGGGGGGTTTTCCTTTTTTGTTGTTGAATTCAAGACGTTTGAAATTACAAATTAAAGTCTCTTTCCATTTATTTCTGAAAATTACTTTTCTCTTCAAAAGTCAATTTGAGAGCATACCTTTCATGTTTTGAATTCTAGGGTACAGTCTGTGTGTGTGTGTATGTGTGTGCATGTGTGTGTGCAAGTGTGTATGTGTGCAAGTGTGTATGTGTGTGCATGTATGCATGTGTGTGCATGTGTGTGTGTGCGTGTATGTATGTGTGTGAGATAAGAATTAGGATTGTTCAGTATGGCTTTAGTTTCCAATGTGGGTATATACATCTGAAGCAAAGAGATCACTTCTTCTCTGGAAGTGTGTATCATAAGTCACTATGCTTTGCTGTATTTTCACAAATATTACCATGCTGATCTTATTTCTCCCCCAAAAAATAAAATGTTAGAAATGGAACTGCTGATCTTGGGAAATATCAGTAGATCATTTTATGCTGGAGAGTTGATCTTTTCTTGCTAACACTGTTGGACTCTACGATTGAAAAGTTATGTCCCTGAAAAAGGAGAAGCATTATTGGAAACTTCTCAAACCGGCATAGAATTCGGGATGCAGAAGATACTTTTTTTTCCCTTTCATATATCAGAGAGGTACTAAAGTGGTTTACAAAATTGTAGATACAGAGTTATAAAGAATTGTAGAGGTCCTTTATGTAAGGGAGAGAATAAAAGTGGCCAAGACTTCTGATATCTCATTTAACTCTTTATTCTGGAAGGCAGAACGATAATTCTGATTATTTCTTTGTATCATTCTCCCTTGTTATGTCTGTTTCTCTGTACCTCTTTGTCTGAGACTGTCTTTGTCTCCCAATCTCTTTCTCTCTTTTTTAGGTGTCTCCGTCTCCCTGTTTCCCTCTTTGTGTCTGTCTTTCTTCTCTGTCTCTCTCATGTATTTATAGTTTGTTTTATTTGAGATAGAGCCAGGGGTCTGTTTAATTGTCTATTAGTTAAATTTCTTTAAATTTACTGCAAGGAGATTCATTTTACATCTCCAAGTCCGTTTTCAGACCAATGATTATTTCCAAGACAGTGAATGATCTTTTAATTTCATTTTGTTTTCCTATGTCCAAAAACATCTAGCCAGATAACTAGTAATGTAACTAATTTACAATATTTGAACAGGGAAAACATATGCATTGATACTTTCAATTTCATCCCCACCATCTGAAGATGGGCTGGTGGTACTGCAAGACTCAAAGTATATTTCTTATTAATGCTAATTCAGTAGTATTATCTTCACAATCTTTAGAAAACCATGAATGATCATAGATATAGAGCATCCATGTCCTGATATAAATTAATTGATCTTTCTATCCCCCTAAACATGTATCCAAAGAACCTTTGCTCCTTTGTCACTTTCATTCTCTGGACTAAATAGCTTCTTACCAAAGTATCTTCTTAAAGGAAGACAAGTATGGATGTGCATTATGGGTGAGAGAGGTGTGACCTATAAAATAAAATAAAAGATCTTTTGTTTCCCTAAAATGATATTAGATTCTGGGTAATTAAGTGACCTCTTCCAGGGACATTTTAATTATCATATCTACAATCAAAGGAAAGATGAAGCATATGTTATAGCTGATAAGACAGCATTTAAAGTCATCTAAAATATACTCCCCAACTACTTTTTCAGGATTATTTCACATTATCTCTTTCATAAACTCTAAACATATTCTAGTCAAACCAAACTCTTGAGAAGGAATCATTAGAGGGAAAGTAGGGAGGGGAAAGTGCCTTGGTTTACTCTTTTCCTCTATTAGCTAGGGGAGGAAGCTGAGTGCTTCATAATGTATGGCGGATTGTGGACTTCTCATACTTTGACCATTATTCCAGTAAGTTTCCTCAGTAGAGCAGTGGAAAGCTTCAGGTGGAATGGAATGAAGAAATTAGATCCAAGGCTCTACAAAGAGCCCAGTGGAAAAGCTGCACTACCCTTAAGGAGAACATCCCCAAGATGGCATCACAAGATCTTCCAGGAGGGGTGTCTTTCCCCTCTGCCATAAGTGATCTCTAAACTTGAACTCTGACTTTATATTTACTTCTGGGAGTTTGAGTCAGATAGTTTCAGAGGAAATGTTTGTACCAACTGTGCCAATTCTGCCACCTTATTAAAGACTCCTTCCTAAAAACTAGTAAAATCTGGGTGAATAATTGATAATGGATTATAAAAATAGCAAAAAATATATCTATGTGGATTCCTGAGCAACAGTATTAAAAAGACCTCTACTTTCACTCCTTTGTAGATTTTTCTGAAACTGTGAAAGGAATTTAGCAGTCATATTATCAACATTATTACAGATCATTAATACAGAGTACAGTACATATGTGCATGTATTAAATATACAAATGTATAATATACTTACATGTATAGTCACTATAAGTATGCATATATGTATATATATATATATATATATATATATATATATATATATATATATACACAACATCTTATTCATAGTTCACAACATTGTAAATTAGGTACAGATATTGTAGGACAGCTAAATATCACAATGGAAAGAATGCTGGGCCTGAATTAGGAAGACTCATCAACTACTACTAGGTCTTTTCAAACATGATTAGGGAAAAAAAGAAAAATAACCTATATATTCTAAAATGTTAATAGCAGATCTCTTTGTGATAACAAAAAACTTGAAATAGCAGAAATGCCCATCAATTGGGGAAAAGATAAACAAGTCGTGGTATATTATTGTGATAGAATACTTCTGTGCTATAAGAAATGATGAGCTCCATGATCTTGGAACGCCATGGAAAGATTTGTACAAAATTATGAAAAGTGAAATGAGCAGAACCTAGAGAACATAGTATAGAATAACACAATATTCTTTTAAAAAACAACTTGAATGACTAAGTTATTTTGATTTTTAAAATTAACTACAAAGGAACTATGGAGGAAGATGCTATCTACATCCAGAGAAAGAATTAATAAATAGAAGTATGTATAGTATAATTTTACCTATACATACCTATTTGTGTCTAGAGGTAGCTATCAATTACATGCTAATTTTATTATATATTTAAAGGGAACAAAAAGTTGTACAAAATATATTTGTAGTTTCTTATGCAGTCATCTTTTTTATCATACTGTTTTGTTGCATAAATCAAAAATAAAACAATTTTAAAAAATCTGGCCTCAGATGCTTACTCACTGTATGACCCTGGGCAAGTCTTCTCACCCAGTTCAACTTAGTTCCTCATCTATAAAATGAGCATGGGAAGGAAATGGCAAACCAGTATCTTTGACAAGAAAACCGCAAATGAGATCTTAAAAAGTGGGACCCAATAGATATTATTATAATTCCCATGTTATGGATGAGTAAACTAAAGCTTGAGAGGGACGATTTATGGAGAGATAATTCAGAGATTTTGTAGATGCGATTTAAACCTATACCTTCATATAACCAATCTTGCACTCTATTACAAGATGCTACTGGAAACTTCAGCATAAACTTGAGGACAGGGACAGTTATCTTTTACTTTTTCTTTATTTCTATCTCCTACCATAATTCCTGATATCCAATAGGTATTTGATAAATTTGTTTTGAATTTAATATAAGAAAATATACAAGAGAACAAAAGAAAGTAGAAATTAAACATGCAGTCATTCAGAAAGCTGACATAATGGGAGAACATAAATTTGGGTATCTGTAACAGAGAGAAATGAATACAGGTACTCTGTTTAGCAAATCATTTGTTATAGGGTTTCACATGCTATTTGTAATACGAAGTTATTCTTTTTTTTACTCCCTCCAAAATAAAAAAAAAAATAAGAGGATAGAAGATATGATTTTTAACTAGTAGTTTTCAAAAAGAAGGTATGCACTAAAATTTGAAATTCTTCTCCATTCTCAGAAATTTTAGAGGTTTATTCTCTGTCATATGCAAGAAATCAAAATATGTGATGAAACACTGAATATAAGAAAAAAACAAAACAGAAACTGAAAATAAAATTAATTATTCCTATGACAGCACAAAATTTTGAAACCCTGGGATCAGCAACAGATTTCTTCCATAAAATTAAGAGTTATAGAACACTTACCACATTATTTTTATAGGCACTGAGTTGATTTGGATTACTATTGTACTAAACTGAACACCAATGAATGTGTGCTAAAGATGTTGGCATAATTTTTCAAACAAATATGCTACAGACTTGCTTAAGTTTATACAGGGTGTCTTAATAGCTTAGCTTTTTAGCAATTGAAATTTAAAAGTAAACTGTATCTTTTGGGACATTTAAAGTAAGGTATGAAATCAAACTTCTTTTTATTCAAGATTATTCATTCTAGGGATCTAGGAAGTGAAATGGATAGAGAAAAAGGCTTGTAGTCAGGAAAACGAGTTTGAATACTGCCTTCTGTACTAAATGACTGTGTGACCCTGGGCAAGTCACTAAAGCACTGTCAGTTTTTTCATCAATAATTTCTCAAAGATTTATTCTGATCAAATGAAATAACATAATGAATAACATGATAAATTTATAAAACCTTAAAGCACTACATAAATATTTGCTATTTTTGTAATTACTAAGAATGCTCTTATTTATGTTTTTATATCATTAGCTCCACAACTATTGATGCCTTGTTGATGAGAATCAATACTCAGAGATTTCCCCAAAAGACAATGGAAAATAGCATGATGGATGTAAGTTGGTTGTATCAGTTTATCAAAAATATCTCCTGAGAAATGACATAAAGCATAAAGACATTAGCTTGGAAACGTATGACTGGAAAAGGAGATAGCCAATATGTAGAGTGAGATGAAATAGCCTAAATAATGCATATACGAGAAGCTATATTTTTGTTTGTTTGTTAATTTGTTTGTTTTGTTTTCTTGTAACAGAGGAAGATTTCCATCATATTTCTTGCAAAGGTTCTGATCCAGAGGTCTTTGAACTTGCTTTCAAAAATATTTTGATAGTTGCATTTTAATATTATAATTTTATTTTTAATTCTCTATTTTATTTTATACATTTAGAAATATTCAGAAACATGGTTCCCAGGCTTTACTAGATCGTCAAAGAGGAGTCGGATACATGTATAAAAAATTAAGAACCTCTGTTCTTTGAAATATTTAAAGGAATGTAAGGGCAAAATTATTTACATAAAAAGGTAATGGATGAACTGTTACCATCACTGATAAAAACCCACATTGATGAAATCATGGATTCATTAGAGTAGAAACATCAGTGTCATATTCACTTAATTACTCATAACAAGATTCAAGGCAAACTAAGGTCAATAATTATAAGACTACATATTTTCTTTCTGGTTCTCTTCTGTATACAATGATTAAGCAAACTTAATTTTCCAGTACAGTTGTATGTAAAAGAGTTGGCTTTAATAGTTGAAGAATGCTTGAAAGCAAAGTTTCTTTACTTTTCCTTGTAAAATGTCAGAAAATATTAATGTTTATGGGCAAAATTAGAATTGTAACAGAAGAAAAATATTCTTTCACTTCAATTAATAGAACTTTTTCCTTTTCTCATGGACAATAACAAGAGGAAAAGCCTCCTAAATTTTACTCAGCTTTAGAATATTGATATATTTCACAAAAGTATTTGTGAAAATGGCAAATATTTTCTAGAAAAGTTAGTTTTCAATTCCCCTTATTTTAATTTTAAGGTGAAATAGGTAACTTAGTGTAGTAGCAAGGACCCTGGCATACACAGGAGGGTCTACTGTTCAGGATCTTAGGTCTGCTTTCCTAAAAGAAAACCAACTTTTAAGGGTTCAACAATCTACTTTAATCAAGCACATATATCATTCACTTAGTTCAAGGGAAAAAGTCAGTAACCTGAAATTTAGAGAAAATACAGAGGAAAAGAGACAGAACTTCCAAATGTCTGACCATAAGCAATACCTACATCATAGATCAACAGACAGAACTATGTGTCTGACCATTACATATGTACATAGTTACCAGAGAGAGAAGCACCAACATCTGGGTTTTCATAACTGGGAGGCTCCTTAGCAGCTACCCAGAGTCTCATCTGGCCAAACAATCACTTCCAATAAATAAACCCCAAAACAAAAGCTCACCTCGGAGTATGTATATATACACTTTTCAGAATCAGAGAGCTTCATGGCCCTTGAGAACCAGGGCCTTATTAGTAATTAACAAAATGTATGGACCTTCCTACAAACCAAATATCTCCTAATGGGTAGGGAAGATTTTTCACTCTAATTAACTAACATTACACTACGTATCTGAACAAGTAAGAAAACAATCTAAAAAATAAAAGATTTGTCCCACACCTGAAAGTTAAGTACTGCATTCTGCATTCAACATAAGTCATAAGTGATTGAGAAGTAACATCTGTACACAATTGGAAATAGTTCATGTTTGGGAGCTAAAGTTGTTCCACCTGGATTTGAAATGTCTTAGTGAATATTCTTATTTTCCTTCCCAAAACAGGTATAATATCTAAAGCTAATTCTCCTAAGCGATTCTTCTGAAGGGATTTTTTCATGGATAATACATAAAACACCTTTTTCCAAACTGTGTCCCTGCACAAGAGACATCTTATGTGATCTTGGAAAGTACGTGGTCAAAGCAGATGTTGATCTCTATAATGGCAGATATTAGAGTCAGAGGATATGAGAAACAAAATAAGTTCAAAAAGCTTCTTGTAACTCTTCAGGTTTCCTGAGGTTGGAGGTAACAGCATATATTCAAGAAACTAACTGACTAGAGATCTGGGCTACTTGCCAAGGTTTCATAATGTACTGAGTTTAAAAAAAAATACCCTGAGGAGCCCCTTCTGGTTTGTGAATTCTGCTTTTATGTATTGCTCCCTTCTCTTCATTGTGAAGCCAAAATCAGCCTCCTAATTTTCTCATTTTTTCTCCTCAGTAAACAACACCTCCCTAATTATTCATAGCCATTTACTGCTGGAGAGTTGCATGTGTGTTTTAATTATATGCAGCTGCTTCACAATAATGGCAGGAACAGGACTTTTTAACAATAATAGCTGACATTCATGTAGCACTTAAAAGCTACAGAGGACTTTTTTCGGTATTCTATAATGGATCTCTATGGTCTGGAACCTTGGTGAAATTTGTGAAGAAAAAATTGAATAAGGTTAAGTTCACAAATCAGCTGTCTTAATATAGGATAGAGAAGACAGAGATAGACACTTGTTCATTGGAAAAAATGTTGGGGAATTTATGACTGCAAGTTCAGTGTAAGGGACATGTGATAAAGCTTATAAAAGGAGGGGAAAAAGGCCAGTGATCTTAGCCTACCTTAAAAGATGATCAGTTCCATAATGAGGGTAGGGGTAACCCCACTATTTATGGTACTAAAATCAGGATGGCAAGTGACAAATATGTGAAGTGAGAGTGCAGATTAGAGAAAGATGACACGAATGTATACTTTGGTGACTTGAAGGATAGTGGTGACTTTGATAGATGGAACCCAAGTCCCAAGGCCCATTGATATGGGACTCTCTTCTCATTTGTAGAGATTAATGTCCTTAGCCTGTGTGAATGGCAGAGTGGATGGAGTTGGTGAAAAGAAAGATCAGCCTCTTCAGTCTTTAAAAGTTTTAGCTTCTGGTATCAAAAGAGATATATACAGGATTCCAATCTTACTTTGGAGTCATAATAAAGCATCTGAGAAGAAGCTGACATATAGAACTTTGATCATGTCCTTATTCTCAGCTTGCTATACCATAGACTTTAGAGCATTTTCCCCATGAGTGAGATCTGAGATTCTCTTGGTTGAGCTATTTCATTCCCAATAGAGAGCTCATTCACTCTGTATTATTTAGTATATATTATCATATATACTTTATCTGTTTTCTGTTTTACTGCTAACTTGGATAAATGGGTTTCTTTGCCACTTTCTTTGTTTTTCATCTTTTTATTTAACAGCATTTATTTTGCTAATTGTATTTAAAGACAATCTTCAACATTCATTTTTGAAAGATTGTGAGTTGCAATTATGTTTTCCCCTTATCTCCTCCCTACCAAGATGGCAAGCAATTTTGCTACAGGTTGTAATCATGTGAAATACATTTTGACATTATTTATGCATTATTTTATTGTGTAATAGATTATTATATGTTATATTGAATTAGATATGCAATCATGTAAAACATATTTACACATAAGTTATATTGTGAAAGAAGAAATGGAACAGAAAAGAAAGCATGAAAAGCAACAACAAAGTGAAAATAGTATGCTTTGATCTGCATTCAGACTCCACAGTTCTTTTTGTGGATATGGAAGCATTTTCCATTATAAATTTTTTGGAAATGCCTTGCATCATTTTGTTGCTTAGAAGAGCTAAAGTCAATAACAGCTCATCATCATACAATGTTACTATGTCCAGTTGTGTCCAATGTTCCCTTGGCTCTGCTCACTTCACTCAGCATCAGTTCATATTAATCTTTTCAGTTTTTTCTGAAATTTGTCTGTTCATCACTTCTTATAGCACAATATTAATTATTCTATTAAACCCATATACCACAACTTATTCAGTTATTCCCCAATTGATGCGTAATCCTACAATTTACAATTCTTTGACATCACAAAAGATCTGTAATTTTCTTTTTTTTTTTTTTTTTTGGTACAGGTAGGTCCTTTTCCCTTTTTTATTTCTTTGGGATACAGACCTAATAGTGGTTTTCATAGATGACAGAGTTTACATAGTTTGATTGCCCTTTGGCCATAGCTCCAAATTGCTCTTCAAAAAATCCATTCAAAACACCACCAAAAATCCTTTAGTGTCCCAATTTTCCCACATATTCTCCAACATTTATCATTTTTCTTTTCTGTCATATAAGTTAATTTAATGGGCGTGAGGTGATAACCTAATTTGCATTTCTCTAATCCATAGCGATTTAGAGCATTTTTTTGTATGACTCCAGATAGCTTTAATTTCTTCATCTGAAAACTTCCTGTTCATATCCTTTGACCATTTATTAAATGTGGAATGACTTGCACTTGTATAAATTTCAGTAATTCCTTCATATATTTAAGAAATGAGGCTTTTATCAGAGTCACTTGCTGTAAAGATCATTTCCCATCTTTCTGCTTTCCTTCTAATCTTGTTGCCATTGGTTTTGTTTGTGTTTAATATAATCAAAGTTCGCCATTTTGTAATAATCTCTATCTTTCGTTTGATCATAGATTCTTTCCTTCTCCATAGAGCTGAGAGATAAGCTATTCCTTGCTTTTCTAATTTTCTTGTGTTATCACATGCCTAAAATCATGTAAGCATTTTGACCTTATCTTGGTATATGGTGTGAGATTTTAATCTATACTTAGTTTTGGCTGTACTAAGTTTTCCAGCAGTTTTTATCAAGTAGTGAATTCTTATCCTAGAAGCTGGAGTCTTTGGGCTCTTTTATACTTAGTATTTATGGTGGAACAAGTATTTGGTGGGGAGTCAAATTTTGTATATAAAACCTGGGCCTCCCCCTTTTCCCGTTACAAAATAGAAAATTAGAGCTAGAGCTTAAAACTTATAGAAGCGTTACCTCTTCTATACCAATACTATATAAAGAAGCAGATAGATATAAATTTAGCCTAGTATTTCCTCCCTCTGAGGACAGAAGAGTGGTCAGCCTCTGGCCCCAAACTCCTGTTTTCCACTCTGGTAGCAATCAAAGTTTTCCTTGGGGGTATGTGCACAGAGTAGATGCTATGTATATCTATTCTTGCTTCTGTCTTAGCTACATCAAGACAGCAATATGACAGAGAGATGTTTGGAAGAGATGTACATTAAAAATGGTTTTGGATATGCTGAGTTTGAGATATCTATGAGATTTGAAATGTACAATAGGCAGTTGGTGATTATGACTGACCCTCAGGACTGGGGTCCAACTTACAGATCTAAGTTATCAAATTACCAGAATAGTGATAGCAATTAAACCTATATCACTTAATAAAGGGAGAAAAACAAAGAGGAAAGATTCAGAGAGACAGAGATAGAAACAAATAGTGTAAAAAACTGCTTGAGTCAGAAGAGACTTGGTTATATTTGAATTTTGGTGGAGGCATATGCATGATGATTCAGCAATTGAGATTGACGTAGTTGTCAGACAGGTAACAACAGAACCAAGAGGGCACAATTCTCTCAAACTCGTAGAGGAATGCTTATGCTGATGGAGAAGATAGTCAACAGTATCAACTGATTCATCAAGGTCAAGAAGGATAACATTTGAGAAAAAGACATCACATTCACCTTTAATCTTTAAGAGAATATTGATAATTTTGTAGTGAGTAATTTCAGTTATTTCATGAACTTGAATCCAACTTGAATGTTAAAGAGATGAGAATGAGGGGAGAACACATGAAGACTATATGTGTCCACAATACTTAGTAGGAGTTTGGTTGAGAGAGAGAAGAGAGATGGAAGATGATAACTTTTGGGCCTGATAGCTACTGCAGAAGGCTTTTAAAGAATGGGGGAGACATACAGATATATGAAGGAAATATGGAAGGACCCCAAAATAGGGAGAAATTGTGTCCAAAGAAGAGAGAGGGTAGGATGTAATGACAATATTCTGGAGAAGACACGTGAATGAGATAAGGGTACATGTGGAGAGGTTGGCCTTGGCAAGGAAAGGGGCTATTTCTTCATATAACTGAAGTGAAAGAGGAGAGCATGAGGAAAGAATCAAATGGAGAGTGAGATGTAGAGAAGAGATTAGAAGAATACAAGATTCAGAGGCAAAGGGCCTGAACACAAATCCTAACTCTGCTACCTGGGTGAACAAGTTACTGAATATCTCTGGTACTCAATTTCTTTAGGCTTAAAAGTAAGGGTGCTGAACTGGGTGACCTTTAATGTTCATTCCAGATTCTAAATGACCAAGTACTGGGACTAGTGCAAGAATTACTATTTCAAATTCCTTCACTTCCACTTCCCTACCTTTGACCCTGTGCAAGTTACTTAACTTAAGAATGACTTGCTTCATCTGTAAAATGGGGATATGTCACCCATCTCACTATGATGGCAATGTCACTGTGATCCTATGGATAGTGCATATAATACACTTTGCAAATTCAAAGTGTTATATCAAGATTATTAGTAGACACTGGATGAAAATAATCCTAGGGTGAGATATTCTATGCCTACTGTTTTCTTAAGTTCAATATTCAGTGGCATATTATATAAGGTGGGGAAAATGATAACTTTTTACAACTGAACAAATGTACTATATTAACACATCAGCTGATCCTGTAGAGTTTCATGTAAAAAAAGCATCTTTGAAATGGCTCTGGCAGTAAGGAAAGGGGGAATAATATACATTTTGTGCTGTTATCCTATAGTTCATATTTATTCTGTGAATAATTCATATTTTGAACTTTTCATGTTATATCGAAGTTAAAAGTCTGAGATTACAATGTCTGTCAGTCTCCTGAGATGTATCTCTCTAAAAATTGGATGTTTAAATGGCAATGCATCGATGTTGTGTCTATGCAATTATGGGCAAAAATTTTTCTATGATGATGCTATAGTTCCAGTACAGTTATTGCTGCTGCTGTTCTGCTTATTATTCTATGATTAATCTTCATTTTTGGAAAAACAGGGCAATCATATAGTCTAATGATTTTAGGTCGATTGTCAATGTTAGCATGAAAGATTATTATAAAAAGTTTATACCAAAGACCCAGTTTACATATGCTAACTCATCATAGATAAGGGTGGACAAAATTAAGCTCACTAAGTTATTTAACATACCCTAATATTTATCTTAATTTTGAGAAATATGTATTATATATATAAATACATAAAACATATAGCACTTTCCTTAATACCTTGTTTCATTTCTTATCATATTTGTACATCTTCCATAAATATACTTAAGTTTTTTATAAACTTTTGAGAAACTGTCTTGAAATGAAACCAATTGCATATCCACAAGCCAGAGGCAAAATGTAAAGAGTAATCAATTAGTGGCATTATTTTTAAAAATTCATACGCCAAGTAATCATACTACTTTTGCCCCTAGGCAGTGAAATAGACATGATGCCAAAAGTAATTATACTTCAGGGAGTAGAATTTATGAGAATAGGTCATCTATAATTTGATTTCACCATATTACTGTAATGAAACTTGGCACCTGCCCTAACTGATCTTGACCTCTCCCTGGAAAGGCATGGTCTACCCTTTGGGCCATGGGAAGACTATGCAAATACCCTCATGGACAATCTGACTCCAGATTGAAATTTGGAAAAGTCCTTCAGAGCAACTCAACTTAATCTATACTATGTTGTTTATCCTTATCACATCTCAGCAATTCACATTTCATGCCACCAGGCAGTTACAGAGTAGATTTAAAAGGTAGAGCCTTAAACCAAGAGGACTAGTCATTTATCCTAAGATTAAGTTATGCCGACAAAAGTATATTTTTAAGGTTGTAGCTTTGGGAGATGTTCTCAGGTAAGAAGTATCTAATGACTCTAGGACCAGGTTATTTTTTTTTCCTAACCATTTGCCTTTTGGGCAAAGATTTCCTTGTTCCTGGTCAGCTGATATCTGTTGCATAGAAACCCAGTCAACCTTAGAAACAATGAAACCACAACCTCCTTAATACCTTCACATAATGGCAAATAGGAAACATGCCATAAATGCCCAAATGCAAATGGCATTTCTGATGTTCCCTACTATTCCTTCTGTTTTCAAGACATACCCATGAACCTAACCTGGTACCTTCCTTCATAATTCTAAAGTGTTTCAACAGACATAATATCCTGGGTCCCTGCAAGCATCCTGACTTGACTAACCCCAGATGGAAGTGAAAGAGATTATAATCCTCAGGGTAGCTGTTTTCAATAAGAATGGAACCATGGAAGATTAGGGCTTCTCCGAA
Organism: Potorous gilbertii; assembly: GCA_028658325.1. Taxonomy (NCBI): domain Eukaryota; kingdom Metazoa; phylum Chordata; class Mammalia; order Diprotodontia; family Potoroidae; genus Potorous; species Potorous gilbertii. The sequence continues at coordinate 15,168,009 of CM053769.1, read as the reverse complement.
GGTCTCAAGCCCTACCTTCCCTTCCCTGTTCTTTAGGTCCCACTCTACTCTACTTTCTAATAATAGGAATATATAGTTACCACAAATCAGGAAGAAACTGACGAACAGGAAAACAGGTAAGCAAACCCCAGCTTTAGTGTCTTGTGTTAGCCACCAAAGGTTAGAGTTCCAGAAATTTTATAGAAATTTTATATTCTATCTCTACTGCTGTGTGTTACAAAAGGATTAGACCCATGGTCTTTTGAGGGCAGATTTGAAATTCTCAGGATCACAGCAATTCGGTGCCTGGATGTGACTTGAAATAACTCCCATTAAAGAGTAAAAACACTAAAAATGACTGGGGCCTTGAGTACCAGCAAAAGCATTTCTTCTATGTGGCACCCAGGGATGGCTGCTCCTATGTGTGAAAAGTTTGTTGTTGTTGTTTAGTTGTTTTCAGTTGTGCCTCTCTCTTTGTCACCCTATTTGGATTTTGTTGGCAATGATATTGGACTGGTTTGTCATTTTCTTCTGCAGATCATTTTATAGATGAGGAAACTGAGGCAAATAGGTTTGTGACTTACCCAGGATCATACAACTAATACGTGTCTGAAGGCACATTTGAACTCAGGACACCTGTTTCCAGAACTAGTTGTCCCACACTGAACAGAGAGACATGGAAATATGTTTTTGAAAGATAAGTTTATATCAGCCAGGTCCATTTTAAAAAAAGAATAAAATGAAGCATGTAGAAAAGAATACTAGTCACAGACAACTGACTTAACACAATTAGAGCAGATAATGAACTCCAGTCCCTCCACTGTCTACTCTAGGTATCTGATGATTCTTTTAGCACTATTCACCAGAGCAAATGCCCAAAATTTACTAAAACAAACAAAATGAAACAAGCAAAAATCAGATGTGTTCTTTTAACTGATCGCAGTCTCCTGACAGACATGGGCTTGAGGAAGCTGTGGCTGTCACCACTACTGAGGGCTGCTTTCACTACCACCCCCAGAGTTTCTTAATGTAATATTCTTCTGGGGAGAGAGAACCTTTTAAAACTCCTATTTAGCAGAAAACTTTACACTCCAATTCTAATCTGTTAGTTTTCTTTCTTCCTGAGGTGGAAAGAAATAGAATTCCCAAAGGATCTAGGAGATTAGGTTCCTTCACAAGAAAGCCTGATCAAACCTTTATGGAACAACAATTAAGCAATATCTAGTCTGGGCTTTGTTCACAGAAGCTGTGTAATGAATATATAATTCATTGAAACTATATAGCTAAGGTAAAGTCTGTTTCAGCCAGATTCTCATTTCTTTCCTATCAGGATTGAGCTATTTCTGAGTAACAAATGTAGAGATAGCTTTTCTAGCTGTATTGTGTGAGAAAAGTATGAGTGAATGATCAGGGTTTCTGATAGCAAGAGAGGGAGGGGTAGAGAGGACTAGGCAGCATGCTATTTTAATGATGACTTGCTTAAGTTAATAAATCACCCAAGCATCCTCCAACACTTAAAAAAAAAAAAGACTAATGAGATTCAATGGCCTGATACTCTGGTCAGGTGAAAGCACCTCTAATTGAATCAATAAAGAAAAATAAAATGCTTTAGACTACATATGAAAAGCCCTAGGTCAGTTTAAAAATCCTTGAAGGTCATTAGGTAATCTATATTGATGTTACACAGGGGATATATTCAGATTGGTTGAGGAGACCTTGTCACACTCTATTGTTATTTAGAAGTAGGTTGGGAAGGGGAATAGTAAGCCAAGAGAACCTATCAATTTGACTGCTTGACAGTAGATAAGAGGATTATTCCAGTCAAGTTTCTAAAATGGAATGACTAGGGTGTGGTTAGAGGAGGAGATAACCCCCAGTCAATCTCAGTTTTTTCAAAGGAATTTTCTCCCAAAAAAGATCTTACAGATTTCAAAAGGTTGTGCAGGGGTGGAGTTGTTCCATCAACATCATAGAAACATTCTAGGGAGTGACAATGGTAGTGTCTCCTTTGAGAGCCAGAGGCAAAGTAGACACACTAGGGAACGAGGATTATAAGACTTTACAAGGAGAATGGCAGAGAGGCTCTACTATGTCTAAAAGGAGTATTATGAGTACCATACAAAGGGAATAAAATATACAGGATTCTGGGCATTTCCCTTTTGCCGCACATGCTCTAAACTTCAGCTGCTTTCCACTAGAATCTGTATGTATTTGTGGGAGAGTGTACCCTAATTTTAGGTCAATATAGTTTCCAAATGACACCATTATACTAAGTAACCATTTCTAAAAGTTGATTACATCCAGTTGACTAATTGATTTAAACTGATAATCATAGTGGTTGAATTGGTGGGGAAATCATACTTACCAGAGATTGTGAGTTTTTTATATTAGAAAGTCACCCTCAACCCCTTAAGATTGCCTCTAGAATTCTGAGAGGACAAATGGCAGCGTCTTCTCTCGGAACCTGTCCTGATAGTAAAAGTATGATATTGGAGAGTAGTTCCATAGCATATGCTACCCTATATTAGAATGATGACAAATGTGAATTTAGGAGAGATAGCTTCAATTTCCAATTCTGTCATTTCAGCAGTGTGATATTGAACAAATCATGGCATATCTCCTCATTTCTTTTACTTCTGTTGAAAGCAGATACAAATATATGCAGTACCTACCTTGTAGAGTTGTTTTCCAGAAAGTGTTCTATAAACTTTGAAGCATTATATAAATGTAGGCACTTATATTCAAATGAACATGGAATCTGGAAACATTTTGGGGGCTGTGTGGGATGATGCTGTTTCTTGAAAGGTTATGAGGCTAGAGAATTTATTGAGATAGTTTAGGTCCATTATCTACTCTCAAATTTAGTTGGACAGCCAAATCTTACCATTTTTCATTCTTTATTCTACCCAACTACTAGATTTTGTGGTTGTTTGCTCCCTTATTGTTCCATAGGATTCTCATTATCTCTGCCAGTTTGGAAAAGAAAACAAGCCTAGAGAAAAGGAGTTGGCCAGCTGCCTTTGCAAAAACATCTGGCAATAGAAGTCATCTGAATCATGTACTGTTTGGGGAGAACATGCACCAGTGAGCACCCTTTGAAAGCAGAACACGAGAAATCTGCTGTGTGGTTCAACAGACCCTCTTCATCTGCAGTGGTTCCTTTGTGGAATTGTGTTGCCAATTCTTATTGATACCACTTCCATAAGAGCTTTTCTATCTGTCTTCTACCATTTCAACTCATGCAGCCTTATTCCTAAATAAGCCCTTCTCATCTTTCTCCTGCACTGTTAAAATAGTCTCTTATTAGTTATCCGGCTCTAGTCTCTCCTAGCTCTAACGCATTCTCCATGCAGCAGCTGAATCAAGATTACTGAAATGGAGTTGATGAAATCATTCAAAAAATTTGTAATGGCTACTTATTGCTTGTGGTAGAAAATATAAGCTTCTCTTTAATCTAGATCTCACATAATCATTCAGTCTTATTACCCTCTTTATGCAGTCTTCCTTCCAATCAACCAGACCTACCAGCTAATCTCTGGACATACCCTGCTTCTGTGACCTTACATGCTGTCCCATGTCTAGAAAGCACTCAGTCTCCCCTCTATCTTATCCAATCTTTAGCTTCTCCCAAAGCACAAGGTACAAGTCATTTCCTATACAAGTCATTTGCTGATCCCCTCTATTAGCATGTGCTCCTTCTTCACATTACTTTCTTTGTGTTAGACCATGTTCCAATGGGTCTATGTTCCCACACAACAAGGGAAAGTTCCTTGAATTTACGAACTATTTTTTTTTCCTTTAAATCATGTCTCCCCTATTCCTACGCCAGAATTTTACACATAACAGGACCCTGAAAAATGATGAATTAAAAGCGACTGAATTGTCTGAATCCTGAGTGATTCACTTAATTAGATAAAACTTACGGATTATTGACCAGTAGATTCACAACAAATTTTCTTGTTTTTACTGTTGTCTAAAGGAGCTGCAGCTCTGGAAAGGCCCTTGACAGAATCATCCTTGTGCAATTCTATATTTTTGATAAAATCATAAAACTCCAAGGCTTGTATAAAATCATGTACTGGCTTCCCTATCAGTATCCTGTATCTGCCACCCTTCTAGGGACTCATGATGTAGACTCCATGAGGCTGCTCAAAGAAGCCACTAAAGGGGAACGACATGATGAATACCAGAATTGCACAGGCAGTCTCTCATCTGTCTGATGGTGAAGGGAAAAAAAAAAATTTTTCCCACCTGGCCATTAAGACAAGTGGAGGATGAAGGGGATGAGAGAATGTATTCTTAGACAGAAATGCTTACTCTACTTTTCTTTATTCATTTTAAAGGACCACAGTATTTTTAGCCTCTGACAACAGTGAGGAAAAAAAAGGTCAAGGTGAAAAGAAAAAAAAATTATCTCTCTCTAAAATGAGACAGTTAAAATCTTACCTATAGTCAATGGACATAATGCTAAGAAAGGAAGATAGACTTCTTGTTGTTCATTTGCTTCAGTCCTATCTAATTCTTTGTTATTTCCATTTGGGATTTTCTTGGCAAAGAAACTGGAGGGGTTGCCTATTCCTTCTCCAGGTCGTTGTACAAATGAGGAAACTAAAACAGAGGGTTAAATGACTTGGCCAGGGTCATATAGCTAGTAAGTATCTAAGGCCAAATTTGAACTCAGGAAGACATTTTTATGACTTCTGGCCTGGTAGTCTATTCACTGTGCCTCCTAGCTACCCTATAGAAAAGAGAAAAGAAAGGCATGAACTGTGAAAATGAATAAATAAGAAATGAAGGGTCTGCTTTCATACACCTTTGCAGAAAACACCATCACAGAGGGTTAGATAATATTTACCATCTATTGGATGAGTTAATGCTATACAGCAAGAGTATAACATAATAGTATACACCTCGATATCTAGAGGTCTGCAAATAAAAATACAGAGGTCCTTTTAAAATTTTCCTTATACATGTGTAAGTCAAAAGGGCAATTTGTTCATTGATCCAATTCTAATTGGTACCACTTGAAACATCAAGGATGAATTTCCTTGGGTTATTTTTTGTGTTATTTAATTTAAAAAGCTCAGTGAAAAATGTGGCTTACTTACTTATCAATCTCCATTTGTCTGCTTTTGCAGACAAAAAACAAGGAATGAGGAAATTGAGTTGATTTATCCTTGCAATCAGCTGTATATTTCATTTGTGTTCTACCCCTTCTCCCATATCTATAGTTTAAGGCACCTAAAAATAGATTTAATAAAAATTGTGTGGAGACCTAAGTGTTTTGTGACAAAATACTTCCCTGAGGGAAATGATTATTAATAACCAAGGATTTGGGGAGATCTAAAGTGCCTCTTTTTTTCTATAAGTCTCATTTCAAAGTTCAGTCTCTTGAAGGGCATTTCTGATGATGAGATTGAATTAAGTATCTTCAATCTTGGTCAAACCCATCCAATCTTACAAAGAATTTAATTTAAAGTGGGAAAGCTCACTGACTTGTCCTCAGGTTTGGGTGGGGATAAATTCTTTGTTTAGATTGCCCAAAACTAGGAGTGGTGGGTGTAGAGATACTCTTTGTCCAAGATTCTCTCAGCCCTAATTAGAATAAACCCTCTTCCAATTGCAATATTCATTCTATTATTAATTGTTAACCAATTCGAATCCATTGACACTCTCTGGAACATTCACTTTTCCAAGAGCATATTAATTAACTATAAGCTCATGACCAAAAGTCTTTGGCACTTAGAAGTGCCAATGAGCTTTTATTAAAATTTATATTATTAATAAAATGCCTACCCAGAAATTATATCATTCAAACATTTTAAACATCATATTCTCTTACTTTTCAAATTCATAAAATAAAGGTTAGACTAATCAGTTTTGTTTGCTGGACATACATGACAATGTATAGACTTTAAAGGAGTTGTGTAATGACATGACTACTCCAAATTCACAGAGATCATTCTTTCATTCAGCTGTGGTTTCAAGGGCTCCAGGAACTGACATAACCAGGACCTGAAAAATGAAAGTGCATATTTAAAATCTCTGCTGTGTAGAAATCATGCTTACCATCTAGTTAGCAAGAATATTGAATTAAAATAGGAAGCTGCAGCAGAGTGTCTTCTTTCTTTCTAATGCTGTGGTTATACCTCAAGCCCACAGGCCATTAATTCAACCTGCCCTGCTCCATCACTGATGACAGCACTCTCAACAGCAACTTTGTGCTATTTTGGGATTTCTGGCGACAAGGGTTCACTTGAGAGTGTGTTTTAATGCTCTATGCCCTGTGTGCAGTTTGCTCCAATGGTCCCAGGTACAAAAATTGTTTATATCTCTGGCTCCAGGATAGGCTTATTAGAACAGGAATTAAAAGGAAAAGTGTTACAATGGGGAGTACCTTTCTCTATTAGTATACCTTTTTTCTTTATCTTACTAGACCTCTTGTAACAAAAAAAAACAAAAACAAAACACTACCAGGTCTTTATTATCCTTTATCACCTCTCTTGAACTACATCAATATGAAGCTTCTGAAGGGATGATTGTTTCATCTTCCTCTAGTACACTGTTAGTATTTCAACATCTTGCAGTCCTTTCTAATTGTTCAAATACATTTATTTTTCTAGGTTTCTATTAACTCTTATACCTGCAATAGTGCAGCTGTGAGGTACAGTCAGTATAGTACCAGATCTGGACTAAGAAAGACAATACTCTTACTAATACTACCACCACCACTACCACTACTACCACTACTACTACTACTACTACTAGTAATAAATGTTCACCTACTGTGTGCCAGGCATTATGCTAAACACTTCAGTATTTTTATTCTTAGTCTTCACAACAACCCTGGAGAGTAGCTGTTACTATTATATCAATTTTATGGACAAGGAAACTAAGGCCCTACTAAGTGACTTGTTCAAGTTCGCACATATATGCAGTAGTAAGTGTCTGCGGCTGAATCTGAACTCATTTCTTCTTAACTTTAGGAAGAACAAACTATACATAATCTACCACCCATCTCCTTAGAACTGAGTTCAAATCTAACCTCAGACACTTACTGGCTGGATAACCATGAGCAAATCCTTTAACTTCTATTTGTCTCAGTTTCCTCATCTCTAAAATGAGAATACTAGGCCCTATCCTCCGCTCCCACTGCTCACTTGTGAGGACAAAAGGAGAGAATTGCAAAGGAATTTTCATTTTCCATAGTGCTTAGCAATAGTAAGTGATATATAAATGTTAGCTGTTGATGTTGTTATCATTAATTATTTCAAAGCTCCTACTCAATTCTGGTTGTTTCATCAGGACTACTATGGTCTTATTAAAAATTTGTATGAATAATCACCTGTCTCTCTGTGTTCCACATGTGTGCACTTTCCCAGTAGTGTTATTATAAGCTACTCAAGCTTCCTCATTGTAAGCCTCCATCTTTTGCCTTTCGGAAAATTGCATCACAAAATTTGTTTTCATTCAGCGAAGATGTTGCCAGATCTTGTGTGATCCTGACTACGTTTCCCAGGTACTTAACTTATTTCACGTGGTTGATTATAGGGATCATTACCATGAGACTTTGGTTTTAGATATGCCATTTGTGGGTCTTTTCTGTTTTGACCAGTGGGCTCCTTCTGTTGTCTTTGCTTTGTGGTTCCAATAGAGCCCAGGTAGTTTTCATTTATAGTTCCTTGAAATAAAGCATTCAAGCTTTCCCTCCCCAATTTTTTTTTAATCCAATTTTCCTGAGAATGAGATGATTCTTACACTATTTCTCATTACATTTTCAAAGCATTTTTATAAGACATCTTAAGATACTTCTAATATCTATTTTTAATTTTTCTTTTGCATTTTGTTCAAATATGTCTTAATGTCTCAAGCAGTTGTTTATTTCTCCTTGGTCTTTCTTAATTTTCAAAGAGTCTGTTACGTGGATAAAGTTAACCTATTCTAAGCTATTTATCTTTCAATTCTTTCCTTAAGAACTTTTGCTTATTTTTTTTCATTTTTCCTTAATTTTTTTTAGGTATTCATGTTTTTTTTTTTTTTTGGCTGGGGGAACCCTCTACAATGTTTGATTATAGTTCTTTGAGAGTTTCTTTTTCTAAAACTGAATTTCTGGGTACCTTTGGATTGACCATAATTCTTTAGAATGGTCTTGTTTTGTCTTTAGTTTACTCAGCTCCCAAGTATCAGTTCCTAAGATGGAGCTTGTGATAGGATATGGCTCCCTACTCCTGTTGTACTTGTGGGTGGGATGATTATCTCTGCTTGGTCATGATCTAGTGATGATTCCTGGGCTTGCTTCTACTTACAAGAGTTAGGACTTCCTGGAACTTTGAGTTTCGTAGCAGTGAGTTTTTTGGGCCCTCTATGGTGTCCTATAATAGTTACATAAGCCGTACAACGCTAAAGTCTGAGGAATTCCAGTCTGAGGGCTGATATAACCCTAGACTCAAGCCACTTGCTCCTGTCCCTCTCTATAGCTTCTCAGGTACCTGCATATCCAGAGCTTTCTTTAGATACCTCTGTTCTCATTGCTATTAGGTATATAGGCTGGTGGATTACATCTTTCACTGTACTTACTTTGCAAACGAACAGCCTCTTTACCTGTATGGGTACTTGTTTTCCTGTCAGGACCCTTTTTCCTATTTCCTGTGGTCTTCAGGTTAATTTCTGTGCAGTTCTAGTATTGAAGTACTTACTTGTTGCAGTTGCTTATTGAATTTTTTTTTCACCACTACTTAGTCTTTTACAATATTTAGTTTTTGCTGTCGTTGTTTTTCTCTGGAAATGGTATGCGGGCTCTGGGCTGCCTACCTTTGTTCAGGCAGTCTTCTTGACTGAGCATCCTTCAGAGTTACATTAGATATATTTTCTCTCCGTCATTATCTTCCCTTATTGTCATAGTAGAATTTATCCCACTCATGCAAAATCCTTATAATTTCATGCAATTTATTTTTAAATATCTTTTGCTATTGCCTCTATCTTTTATTTGATACAATTTAACTATTTTTAATTTAATATTTTCCCCAATTACATGTAAAAAATAACTATAGGAAAATATATGATTTGCTTCTCTTCTTTTTTAGTGATAAAATTAAGTCATATATTGGTTTTTCATTGATTACTATAATATATGTTTTTAAGATGTTAGTCTTTACTGAATTTTGGCTGTAATGTTATGGAATTTTTTTTTGGTAGCTTTCCTAGAATATTTTTTTCCTCAGACAGAGAATTCATTACCAGGTATTCTACTTTTTCAAGCTTACTTATTAAACTGAGTTGTTGAGTTCATTTTATTTCTGATTCTTCATCACTTAGTCTGTTTCATTAATCTAATTTTTCTATATTTTAACCAGTACCAAATAATTTTGATGGTTTCTTTTAATATAGCCTGAGGTTCAGAACAGGCATTTACTCTTCATTCCTTCTTTTTCCATTATCATGGCTTTTGATTTTTAACTTATTTTTAACTTTATTTTTAACTTATTTTTAACTTATTTTAACTTTCTTTTTAGCTTTAATTTTGAAGACAGATTCAGCTGTTTCTTCTGTGTAAGTGAGACATTTGGGAAAAATACATTTGCTCTTTGTGGAGTTGTATAAAGAAAATGACATGGCTCCATAGAGAACTTGCCACCCGAGATTTCAAAAGACACATAGAGAAGGTGGAAGCAAGTACAAGAAATGAGGATGAATGAAGATTATGCCATGTTCCTGTAAGTGTATATTATCAGGGTTACTACATCTCAGAATGAACTACGGCTGTGAAAGAAAGCTAAGAATTATAGCAACAATATTGGCATATTGCTTTTTGTTTGTTTAAGCTATATTGAAAGAGAAAAGGAAAAAGGTGCAAGAGGAAAAGGTATAGAAGCAGTGCTCTAGGAAAGGAATAAAAAGCCGTTTTAATCAAGAGGTTAACTGACTTGTTTAAGGTCACATACTTTCCACAACAGGATTTGAAATGGAACCCAGGTCTCCTGACTCCAAGTCTGATGTTCTTTCCTCTACAATTCACTTCTACAAGCACTTATTAAATGTTTCTTAGGTACAAGGACCTGTTCTGGACCCCAGGGAGATAGCAATGATAAACAAAAGAGATTGAACAAGTTAGTAAATTTCTTAATCTTGATTTCCTGAGCTATAAAATGAACTGGTTGGATAAGAATTTCTCTGGGACTGCTTTCAGTTTTAAAATTATATGTCATGAAACTAAGTCTCTATGACACCCATTATGTGTCCATTTTCATACATATATACATAAATAAAAGTAGAAGACAAAAACATGCATAACAAAATTTGTCCCGTCCCGTGGGACAAGAATGGGGACCTGGAGGACGGAAAGAGGGGGCAGGGGACAGGAGACGTGGAGAATGGAGACAAGACAGGCTTTCTGATCAAGTCTTGTTTATTGAAGGGCAGAGCAGCAGTAATTATAGTCGTACTAGAGGAGGGGGTTTCCAGAGGCAGAAGCAAGGAGGGGCAGTAAAGGTTAAGATAACCGAGGAATGTCCCAGATCCGGGGTGGCATGTCGCAAACCTGGATGTTTGCTGCGATGGGGTAGACCAGATAGCTTTTGGTTTCCCACAAAAATTTATTTTGTATGAAGCAATAAATCCCTTCAGCTAGTACAATTAAATCCAAATGTTTATTGGTCTAAGGAAATTATAAATGTTTATAAACTTTTTAAACATAACAAGGCTACATTTTATAGAGAATCTGTTATCTGATCATCTGTTTCTCTGATCATACAAATGTAAACATGATTAAGAAGTTTACTAATTTATTCTAAATAAAAAATCATGACATCACAAATTAATAAGGATTGGGGGTACATAACCCTTTTTTTTGTATCATAAACCACACTGTCACACTTGAAAAAAATCTGGATGACTTTTCAGAATAATGTTTTTAAATGAATAAAATTAAATATATAGGATTATAAAAGAGATCTATTATATTAAAATACAGTTTTAAATTATACCTTTTTTTAAGTGCATAAACTCCAGGTCAAAAAGATTGGTATAGTCAACATTTATTAAATGTTTTCACATTTTAAAAATGAACTGTTTTTTCACATATATTCAATACTGTAATACTGACTTTACACTTTTCCTGAAGAGGACAAAAAAAAAAAACAAAAACAGGATGTTCTGAAGAGAAAGACACTTGTCCTTCACATCTTGTTAGAAATCTTATACTACAGGTCAGAGAAAGAAGACAAGATTATTGATCAGTGACTAATTCTTAGGGATCATGTTGCAGCCATTTATTGACCCCATAATAGTAACTAGGGCATGAATCTAAGATATAATCAAGAGCTCCCAAGACTTGTTAAAATGAATGATCATACATACTTGTGATTTATGTGGGTAGAAGAACATAAGATGACATTGCCAAAGATTATGAAGTCTTATCAAGAGAAAGCAAGGAGAGGCTTACTCTCCTCAGCCCAAGTCCAATATCACTAATTTTCTACCAGAGTTTTCTGCTTTGTTTCCCATTAGATATCTCAAATGCAACATTTCAAATCAAACATTTCAACTCACTTCAAATTGATTTTTATTTAGTAAATGACTATTAGGTGATGTTTTTATAAAGAAAATTACAGAAAATGTTCCTTTTCCCAAGATGTTTATTTGAAGGGATAACTCCATGCATACTTATAAGTAAATGCAACTATAATGAAATGAGAAATATTAAGCATTTGCTAAAAGGTCAAAGGGAGCATTGACAAGTGAAAGAATTAGGAGAGGATTCTTGTAATTTGTGACACTTGATCCAAGCCTTGAAGGAAGTAAGGGGCTTCCATATGTACAAGTTGAAAACCAGAGCATTGCAGCCATGAATAAAGGCAGGAAGGTAAGACATACAGGTGATATAAAAGGAAGAGCAAGTGAGACAGTTTTGTTAACATGTAGATTGCATCAGGGGAAATGATAGGTAATTTCCCTTAAAAGATATACTAAGACTTTTTTAAAATGCTTAAAATAACAGCAAGAATGTATATTTTATCCTAGAGGTTATAGGAAAGAATATTTATGAACTGCTGACTGGTCAGAACTTTGTTTAAGAAATAACAGTTTAACCATTGGGTGAAAGAAGAATTTGAGTGACAAGAAGATTGATATAGAACAATTTGGGGATTATTGTGATTTTCTAAGAAAGTGGCAATGAGAGCCTGAGCTAGTGCTAGTCTTATGGCTGGAGACAAGATAGTAGATATGAGAGACGTTGTGCAGGTAGTTCAGGCAAAACTCATTAGTTGAATGCACATGAAGAGTGAATAGGTGGAAGACTGATGTTTTGTTCCTTGGTTATTGTAGGGTTAATGTAATATAAGATCTTCCCTGTCCATTAATAGGCCTATGTGACTATGTGTTCCTTTTTCCCTTGGAACATGGGTCATGTTCCCAGGTCTAAAGGTATATTGGTATTTCAATCACAGATGCCTTGCTGCTTTGAACCCCAGTTCTGTTCACAGCTGTGACACATCCTGAGTCACATAGAGCCCTGACACAGGGCCAATGAGTCTCTGGGCCTTGAGGATTTTCACATCTTTCCAATTAAGTGCTGAAGCAAGTAGATTTTCAAGCTTCTCAAAGCTAAATCAATCAGATCCTGAGTCTCTTTGAAATACACATATATTCTATTACTTGGCAGGAGAGGAACAGGTGGAGGTAGGAACTTGCCCAGGTGAACTTGCTTGAGGGTAGGCTTACTTACTGGGCTAGACAGAAAGAAAGCTTAAGGAGTCAGTGCTCTTTGAATTGGAGATGTGTACAAATATTTTTGTTACTTTCTTAAGGCTTGCCTTCTGGTATCTCAATAGTGATGTTCTGAGTAAATTTTTTGGTTTGCTCTTGAATGGAAAGAATTTATTATGTTTTGGGGTTCAACCCTAGAATTATGTATACATATCCATAGTAGCTGCTATGAATATTGCATTGATGTTACAATTATAAATATGTGTAACTGGAAAGATTGTAGTTCCTTTAACAGTCTTATAATTTTGCTGTTTAAAAATTTAATAGATTTTGATAGGTTTTTTTTTATTTCACCTAGATTTTCCCATGTATACTCTCCCTTGTCTCACAGATTATCATGCTTCATAACAATTTTTTTGTTGTTGTTGAAGAAGAGGAAAATAAAACACAGTAAAACCAATCAATGCTTCAATTTTTTTTTTTTTGACAATATATGCAGTGTCCCATACCTCTGAATTCCCACATCTCTGCGGAATAGAGGATAGGATTGTTTTCTCATATCTCTTATTAGGGGTCATGCTTATTCTGTCAAGACATTCATTTTTATTGCTTGGTTGGTCGTCTGCTTTGGCAGGTAGATGGTTCACTGGATAGAGTGCTGAGCCTGGAGATCAGAAACCTTATCTTCCTGTGTTTGAATGTGACCTCAGACACTTAATCAATGTGTGATCCTGGACAAATCATTTAACCCTATTTCAATTATTGATTTTTTTTCACGGGCAAAACAATCCGAAGGAGGAAATGACAAACCTGTCCACTACGTTTAACAAGAAAACCCCAAATGGAGTCACAAGTAGTCAGACGTGACTGGAATGACTTCACAACAACAATGTGACTGATTTTTGGAGAGTGCTACTGTCTTTGTGTGGCTGGTGAATTATTGTTTCCACTTCATTTTGCATCAATCAATATGACTTTTCATGCTTCTCTCTATTTTTTAATATTCATTATTTCTAAAAGTATAATATTCCATTGCATTCATATACCAAAATTTGGTTAGTCATTCCACAAAAAATAGGCATTACTTAATACTGAAAAAAAAAATGCTAGTCCAAAAATTTTGGTGGATGCAGAACCTTTATTTTGATGGATTACTTCCTTGGACTCTTTGCAAATTAGTGGAATCTTAGTGTCTACATATGCGGATATTTTTACCATTTTCCCAGAATAATTCCAAATTACTTTCCAGAATGGTTCTACTAATTCACAGCTGAACCAGAAATACATTTATGTTCTTGTCTTTCCACAACCCTTCCACCACGGACTATGCCCATTGTGGGAGCATATTAAGGCTTCTTCTTAGTTTCATTTGAAATAAAAAGAAATATTATTTCTCCTGTATAAAGCCCTTTCTAGACTTTTCCTTTTATGAAAGTAGGTAGAACACACCTAATCTTTCCTAGGTAATTGAATTAGACAGGAAAGATTAGAAATCACATATTTGAAATAGTAACTCTTTTCTTGTTTACATCATGACTTTCACCACTGGACTACCTAAGGATATTCATGGGTTATGTATCTAAGTAGTTGCCTTTTCTTCATAACCTGAAAGGATTGAGCTAATACCCACAACTGAGAAACGTCCACTGTTTCAATCAAAGGAAAGCTATTCAAAGAGAAGCTATTATTTTCTATTCAGAAGAGATTCTTGATATTGATTCTGTGGAGTCCCATTGATTCTTTAAAGGGAGAGGTCCTGAAAAAATCAGATGGTGACTTTGTTACACAACTATTGTGGAATGTCAACCTTAAATTCCATTTAAAAAATATTGTGCTTTTTCTTCTTCACAGTTCCTAGAAATGTAAGCAATATGAAGGTTTTAGTGGATTTTATGTTCAATATGAATCAGAGTTGTGCTATAGAAAACTCCCAAATTAATGCAATAATAAGCTACATTAATGAAGGGTGAAGATAAATCAGGTAAAGGAGCAAACATTTATATAGCAACTATTCTGTGCCAGGCACTATAGTAAATACTTTATAAGTATTATTTCCTTTGATCCTCCAAGGTACATGACTATGTCATTGCCTCCATTTTAAAATTGAGAAAACTGAGGAAAACAAATATTAAGTGACTGACCTAGCAAGGGTCATACAACCAGTAAATGTCTGAGACCAGATCTGAACGAAGATCTTCCAGACTGTACGCTCAATATCCTGTCCACTGTACCAATCTAGTATCCAGGACTAAGGAGGTGCCATTATAGAGAATATTGATAGAATGTCCTCAACTCTGAATACCTCAACTCTGCCATTACAGAGAATACTTGTAAAATTTTCCTCGACTCTGGATACCACCTTTTTGCTAATACACTGTTAGCCTAGAGAGCATCTAGAATGGCAGAACTACTACAAATTATATACCGCATGAGGTTCTTTTGAAGGAACTGGGGGATATTTATTAAGAGCAAGATAAAAATTAAGAATGAGATATGATAGCTGTAATCAAGGATTTCTAGGCCTGATAAATGGAAGAAAGATTAGGTTTGTTCTATTTAGCCCTGACCTCAAACTTGTGAAGAATGGTTGAGATTTTAAGTGTCAAAATAAGGCTAAATGATCATTTACCAGATTTTTTGCAGCAGGATTTTATTTTCAGATATAGGCCAGGTAAGAGGTCCTTTCCAACTTTGAAATTCTATGAATATTTAGTCCATTATTCCGATCATAGCCAACAACTGTCTTTTTACCTTGCTGCACAGTTCACAATTTCATATACATGAGTTTCAGCCCTACATTCCATATGTATCATTAAAACTGTGAAATTCCTAGGGTTAGGTAGGGACCGCAGGAAGCATAGGTACTGTTTTGCCTCTAAAAATTACTATGCACTGTTCATGTGTGATAGAAAATAGTTTTGAGAACAGGGCAATGAAAAAATTTTCACATTCTTTCTGAAGGGCATTGGAGCCAGCTTAAACAGGCAGAGAAACTTAACAATTTATATATTATTTTAGAAATTACAAGTAAAACCTTAAAAAAAAAATAATTGGCAACAATGATGAGGGAGTCATCACCAGTTCCAACAACAGATGGTCAGTCACAAAGATATTCAGAAAATGTTATTGCATTACAGATTTATATCCAACACAGGGAAGGGCAACATGAAATGCTTAAGTATGCACCATTTGCACTTCAATGTAGATGCTACCACCAAATATCTCTCTAAGGATGAGCTGATATGTGATCCTTTATTAAAAAGGGTTCTAAGTCCCAGGCAACTTCTTTTCTGAATATTATATCAGATCAAAAGACTTGTTCTCTTTGATTTAAGAAACAGTACTTGAAAAGTCAAGAATAAGTCCAAATATATGAAGCCTAGTACCCTCCCCAACCCTGAAATTAGATAGTATTTATTTACTGTTGCACAAGTTATTTCTCCCCTTAGAACAGTTGCTGGACTGATGTTTTGTTTTTCTTTCTCCATTCCCTACACTCTCATCTCCTTAGCCTCTGTGTTCATCATGTCTTGGATGGGTTGTGACCTAAATCCACAATGTATCTCACAGGGGATGATTTGACACAACAAGAACAAATTCTGCCCAATCAGATGTACCTGAATCATAAACAAGTGAACTCATCTACAGTCAGAGGGCAGAACTTGCCCCTTGGTGCCAACCAAGAAACAGCATAGATGTGTACCTGATGGCCTAGAAGATTAAAAGGGCACTGGACAGGCTGGTATAAGGAAGTGGCAACAGTAAAAGAGTTAGAGGAGGCAGAAAGGGAAGGAAATTGAGAGGAAAAATCCAAGTAGTTTTGTCCTCTGTAAAAGGAAATTAAAGTCACTAGAAGAATAACTGGTTTTCAAGTTAAAAACTGGAGCACTTCAGCCATTAATAAAGGCATGTTGTCTTTGGCATACCTACCCACTGGGAGTTGCATAGGGATGTGGGAATTGCATATTTTTGGGAATAGGGATGTGGGAATTGCTCATTTTTCTGAATACCCAGGCATCGCTAATGCAGTGCAGCAACAGACTTTCAATACGCACCAACAGTTTGTAAACTCTGTTTCCATAAGCATAGCTTTGATTGATATTTAATAGCAAAAATCCAAGATTTCTGTACTGTGGCTGCTGAGGTTTATTTTTCCTCCTCCTCTCTTTGCTGCCTCCTCTTCTCCGTTTACCTGATACTCTACACTTTTCCCCCAAACAAGTTGCTCATATTAAAATCTAGAACTTCATTCATCCCTCTGGTAACTCAAGAAAATTTCAGAC
Organism: Potorous gilbertii; assembly: GCA_028658325.1. Taxonomy (NCBI): domain Eukaryota; kingdom Metazoa; phylum Chordata; class Mammalia; order Diprotodontia; family Potoroidae; genus Potorous; species Potorous gilbertii. The sequence continues at coordinate 15,151,042 of CM053769.1, read as the reverse complement.
AAAACAGATGGGGCAAAAATTCCCCTTTCCACTTCTGCCGGAGGAGATTGGCTCATTTCCTAGATTTCAAGAATAGCTCTACCTTTCCATGGGGCTTCAGAAGAAATGAAGAGGGCCTTCTGGAGTCTTCTGCAGCTTGAATTTTGTTTGGGGTTATTTACTTGAAAATATTTAGATAGTTTTTAACTCATTCTTCCTTTCCTCCACTCACTGTAATTATTCAACTTTTGTCTTTCTTTGACCATGAGCTCCTTCCCACCCCACTTCCTGCCCAAACATACTCTTTTTTCCTTATCTTTAGGAAGATGCATTTGTAAAGGCTTTCAAGTTCCCTACAACAGAAACTTAAAAATCACTTATTTGTTATTAGGTTCTGGAAAAGATGAAAGGTTTAGATAAAATAAAGCCTTAGGCCTTTCAGGAGTCTATAGCCTAACAATAGGTTTTAGGACAGGACAGAGGTGAGGCAAGGCCAGGCCAGGCCTCTGGAGGAGAAGTGAGACTTGTGACCTACGCAGCCCTCCCTCACTCAAAACAAAGTCAAGTGCAAGTCATGTCACCATTTCTCTAATGGCATGGTCTTGTTTTGCAATGAAGGACCAACACAACAAACCTAACAATAAGGCAATAAATTAATGGACATGAGAGGATGGGGGTAAGGTGAGAGGTTGCATTGTGATATTGCAGTCAAAGTGCTAGATTTGTAGTCAGATGCCCAGGGTTTGAATCTTGACTGCATTTCTTAATATATATGTGAACCTGGGCAACTCTCTCTTGTTCTAACTGTTTTCATATATAAATTAAGAAAGGTATTGTCTTTTATTCCAAAAAGAGCTTATCTTAGAGATGAGACTTAGGTTCAAGTCTTGATTTTGCCACAAACTAGTCATGTGCCTCTAGGCAATTTAGTTATCCTATCAGTGCCCCAGGTAGTGAGCATTAAATTGCAAGTGAAGAAAGTAAGAATTGTTCTGTATTGGGAGCTGGAGTTTTTCTCCAAGAGCTCCCAATACTGGTACTATCACAAAACTAGTTTAGCAAGAAATAGAAAATAGATAAATAGGATTGGATTAATAACCTCTGAGCTTCTTTTCTGCTCTAAACCCATGATCCTGGGTCAATGTCCAAGTCTCTTGATGACTCTATGCCACAATATGGTCATGGAATTGTACAATCCAGACACCACATATAATAACATTTCTTTCATTATACAAAAGGAAAGCTAAAAGGGACCTTAAGAGATCAGTTAGTCTAGCTCTTTGCCTCTGGGCAGGATTACATTTAGTCTACACATGATTTAAATTTTCTTAGATATGTGAGTAACTTTCCTATTTTACAAACCACCCACAAGGCCTTCCCTTATACCTCCTCTCTTGAAAGCCAATTCCAGTTCTATGTGATTACCAGTATAAATAAGCTCTCCTTGGAGCTGTCCTGAATTTCTTCTCCTGAAGTTTAAACCTACCTCTTTTCATTCATATTCTCATCATATATCATAAAAATCTGTCCCGTATGCACTGAAAGAACAACTCTCAGGTCTTTAGCTAATCTTCCAAAATTAAGGTTCTTTTGGTTGGGTGACATATCCTCTTCTCGTATTCCCTAATCCTTGATGTTCATGGTTAATAGGTGAATCCCATCCAGGTATTCTTTGTCTCTCTTTAAACTAGTTATTTCAGAAAAATTTAAAGTCATCATTCACTGAGAACCTACTAATGGCTATACTGGGGCAAACTATGATCCAAGGAATTCAGTATTTGATAACCAACATTGATACTAAATGACTCAAGATCGGGGGAGGCATGTAGCCCTGGTATTAATCTTGAAAATGATTAGTGGGACAAGGGCACAGCCATGGTGGAGGAAAACAGGCAACCACTCACCTGAGTTCTCCACAAAATGCCTCTAAACACCTTTGACACAAAATAATTCCTGGAATAGCAGAACCCAGAAAAGGCCAGATGAAATACCTTTTCAGTCAAAGAAAAAGATCTGGAGCACATGGATGAGGGTTGAGCACAATGCAGCATAGACTGGACCAGCATAGGCTTGGCCCCAGCAAACTAGGACCAGGCCTTGGGAGCCAATCAGCAGCAAAAACAGCAGTACCTTCCAGAACTCTCAGCCCAAACATGGTAAGAGTGTCAAATAACTGGTCAGAAGGAGATTATAGGGGTCTCTTTTCTGGCACTCAGGCAGGACTCTGTTCCTTTGTTCATACTCAAATCTGCGTCACATTCCTGGGTGGCAAAAACATGGCAAGAAGAAACATTAGCAAACCAGAGATTGTGGCCACTGTGGAGCAGGGACCCTCATCACAGTTGCAGGGTAGTTGAAATGAGTACTTGTGGTTGCTCACAGATCAGAACACAAGCCAGGTGAGTAGTAAATACAGCTCTCCTTAGATCATACCAGCCTGGAAGAATAGAAAATTTATGAGTTCTTAGAAGGATCTCTGAAAACAGCTATACAAAACCCCAGAAGCTGGGGACAGTACATGATCAATACTGAGTGCAGAGGCCTATTTTAACAAAGAATTAAGAGTCAAAAAATATGCTTAGAAAATGAGCAAACAATGAAAAAAATTCTGACCATACAAAGTTTCTATAATGACAAGGAAGATCTCAACAAACACTCAGAAAGAGATAACAAAGTCACAGCTGTTACCCAAAAGAAAAATATGATTTAGTCTCAGGCTGGAACTCACAAAGGATTTTGAAAATCAAATGAGAATTAGAAGAAAAATTCGAAATAGCAATGAGAATGATGCAAGAAAATCATGAAAAAATAGTCAATAGCTGGGTAAAGGAGAAACCAAAATATCCTGAGGAAAATAACATCTTAAAAGACATTCTAGGCCAAATAGTAAAAGAGGTACAAAAAAAAACCAATGAGTAAGAGAATGGCTTGAGAAGTAGAATTGGCAAAATAGAAAAGAGGAACAAAATTTCTTTGAAGAAAAAACCTCCTTAAAAAGAACTGGTCAAATGGAAAAGGAGGCATAAAAGGTCATTGAAGAAAATAATTCCTTAAAAATAAGAATTGGGAAAATGGAAGATAATGCATTTATGAGAAATCAAGAAACAAAGAAAACTAAAAGAATAAAAAAAAATAGAACATGATGTGAAATGTCTCCTTGAAAAACAATGGACCTGGAAAATAGATCCAGGAAAGATATTTTAAAATTATTGAACTAACTGAAAACCATGAACAAAATGAAAAAAAAAAAAACCTGGACAACTTTCAAGAAATTATCAAGGAAAACTCCAAATTAAAACAACTCTGAGATACTGATATTCTCAAACGCAAGGGAAAAATAGAAATTGAAAGAGTCCACTTATCACTTCCTTAAAGGGATCACAAAATAAAAACTCCCAGAAATATTATAGCTAAGTTGTAGACCTCCTGGGTTATGAAGAAAATACTAAGGAGAAAATATGGAAGCAGCCAGAAAGAAATAATTTAAGTATAGAGGAGTCAGTCAGGATAATACAAGATTTACCAGCTTCCACAATGAAGGATCATAGAGTTTGGAGTATGATATTCCAGAGGGTAAAAGAACTAGGATTTCAATGAAGAATCACCTATACAGCAAAGCTAAGAATAATCCTGACTTTCAAGTACTCTTGATGACAAGACCAGAGTGGAATAGAATATTTTTTTTTTCTTTCAAATATGGGACTCAAGAAAAGCATACAAAGATAAACAGGAAAGAGAAAGCATAAGGGACTTAATAAGATTAAACTTTACATTCCTACATGGAAAGATAATACATCTCATAAGAACTTTCTCATTATTAGGGCAAATAGAAGTAGTGTATATAGACAGAGAAAACAGATGTGAGTTGAATATGAAGGGATAATATCTAAAAAAATGGGTGATAGAGGAAGATATTAAGAGAAAGGAAAAGGGTGAGATAAAATAGGTTAAATTATTTCTCATAAAAGAAACAAGAAAATGCTTTTAAAGTGGAGGGAAAGAGAGGGAATTGAACTGGAGAGAGTGAAACTTCCTCTCATCAGAATTCTGAGATACTACCTCATGTCTATGAGATTGGCTAATGATATAGAAAAGGAAAATGATAAATGGTGGCAGGGATGTGGAAAAAATGAGACATTAAGACACTTTTGGTGGAGTTCTGAAGTGATTTAATCATTCCGTAGGACAATTTGGAACTATGCCCAAAGGGCTATAAAATCCTTTGACCTACAAATAACCACTACTAGGTCTGTATCCCAAAAGAGAGAAAAACAAAAAAAAAAATAAAAATAAACAAAAAAGCCAACATGACCTACATGTATATTTGTACATGTAGGTCATGTTGCCTTTTTTGTTTATTTTTGTTATATTATTTATGTTTATTATATATATCAGCTCATTTTCTGGGGGCAAAGAATTGGAAATTGAGAAAATACACACTAGCTGTGGAATGGCTGAACAAATTGTGGCATGTAATTATGATGAAATGCTATTATGCTATAATAAATGATGAGCAGGATGCTCTTGAAAACACCTGAAAAGACTTGCATGAGTTTATACAAAGTGAAATGTCTTTAAAATAACAGCAATGTCGTGAGATGATCCTTAGGTATTCTCAGCAATACAAAGATTTAAGAAAACTCTGATGATCTTATGATGAAAAATGTTGTCTGTCCCCAAATAAAGAACTGATGTTTTATTTGAATACAGATTGAAGAATACTTTTTAAAATTTTATTTTTCTTTCTTTTTTTGTCTATATTTTCTTTCACAACAAGACTATTATTGATATGTTTTGCATGACTACTTAAGTATAACGTATAACAAATTGCTTACTTGCTCAGTAGGGGGTTAGGGAGGGAGATAATTTGGAACTCAATTTTAAAAACAAATGTTAGAACTTGTTTTTGCCTGTAAATAGGGTAAAATAAAGTACCAAATAAATTTTTAAAAAGTAAAGCCCAAATAATGGGGAAAAATTGCTTAGGAATATACTTCCCATAAGAACTCTGATTTTCTTCTGTATTTGTCACTTTTCAATCAAGTAATGCTTATTGAGTACTTAATCTATTTAAGACACTTCTACTAAGTGCAGGATAATGATAGCAATAACTGTCATTCATATCTATCTTTAAAAATTGTAATTTCACAGTGAAAGGAAAGAAGTAATCATTTATTGCCACAAATTTATTGAGTACCTACTATATGCCAGGCACTGTGATAAACGCTGTACAAAAATTACTTCAGTTGGTTCCGAAAACAATTCTGTGAGATAAGTTTGGAGGTAGATAGAGGTTAAGTGACTTGCCCAGAGCCACACTGCTAGTAAGTACAAGAGGTCAGATTTGAATTCATGCCTTCCTGACTTCAGGCCTAGCACTCTATATACTTAGCCTAATTGCCTAAGGGGCATGAGAAGTTCTCTGTACTGATTAGACCATTATCAGTAATTTTTAATCCTAGAGAATAAGAAACATTCTGCAGGATGGTAGAATGGCAAACATCAGAAAGAATTTTATTTTAAAAAATGGTCTATAGGAATGGCTTTAATTACTACCCAAGTTCTTGGCAAAATATAAGAGCATATGTGATGGTGGATTAACATATGGAGAAGAAAGTGTTGATTGCAAAGAGACAGAAGGACTTTATTAAAATCAATTCATAAACAACTCTCTTTACTTCTGTTCTTGACATCACTAACCTGTTAGATCGATGCTTGCTGTAGAAATATTTTACCTAACTTTTTTTTTTGCCAAACTAGCAAGTCAGTTAATTCTTTTTGTTTATTTTAAAGGTTTATTCATTTATTTTTAGTTCTCAACATTCATTTCCACAAAATTTTGAGTTCCAAATTTTCTCTCCATCTCTCCCCTCCTCCACCCCAAAACATGCATTCTGATTACCCATTCCCCCAATCAGTCCTTCTTTCTATCACTTCCTTCTCTTCCATTATTCCTATCTTCTCTCTTTTCTTACAGGGCAAGATAGATTTCTATACCCCATTACCTGTATTTCTTACTTTCCAGTTGCATGCAAAAGCAATTTATAGCATGCATTCATAAAACTTTGAGTTCCAACTTCTCTCCCTTCCTCCCTCCCCACCCATCCCCACTGAGAAGGGAAGTAATTCAATATAGGCTATGTATCTGTAGTTTTGCAAAAGACTTCCATAATAGTCATGTTGTATGAAACTAACTATATTTCCCTCCACCCTTTCCTGCCCCCCACTTACTCTATTCTTTCTTTTGACCTTGTCCCTCCCTAAAAGTGTACACTTCTAGCTACTCCCTCCTCCCAATTTCCCTCCCTTCTATCATCTCCCACCTCACTTATCCCCTTCTCCCCTACTTTCTTGTCGTGTAAGACAGATTTTCATACCAAATTCAGTGTGCATGTTATTTCCTCCCTAAGTCAAATGTGATGAGAGTAAGCTTCACTTTTTCCCTTACTCCCCCCCTTTCCCCTCTATTGAAAAAGCTTTTTCTTGCCTCTTTTATGAGAGATAGGTTGCCCCATTCCATTCCTCCCTTTCTCTTCCCAATATATTCTTATCTCATCCTTTAATTTTATTTTTTAGATATCATCCCTTCTTATTCAACTCACCCTCTGTGAGTGCTCTGTGTGTGTGTGTGTGTGTGTGTGTGTGTGTGCGTGTAATCCCTCCTGATACCCAAATACTGAGAAGAGTTTCAAGAATTACAAATGTTATTTTTCCATGTAGTAATGTAAACAGTTCAACTTTAGTAAGTCCCTTATGATTTCTCTTTCCTGTTTGCAAATTTTCTATTCAGCTCTAGCCTTTTCATCAAGAATGCTTGAAAGTCCTCTATTTCATTGAATAATCACTTTTTCCCCTAAAATATTCTACTCAGTTTTGATGGGTAGGTGATTTTTGGTTTTAATCCTGGTTCCTTTGACTTCTTGAATATCATATTCCAAGTCCTTCGATCATCCCCTAATGTAGAAGCTGCTAGATCTTGTCTTATCCTGATTTTATTTCCACAATACTTGAATTATTTCTTTCTAACTACTTGCAATATTTTCTCCTTGACCTGGGAACTCTAGAATTTGGCTCCAATATTCCTAGGAGTTTCTCTTTTCAAATCTCTTTCAGGAGGTGATTGGTGAATTCTTTGAATATTTATTTTACCCCCTGGTTCTACAATATCAGGACAGTTTTCCTTGAAAATTTCATGGAAGCTGATGTTTAGGCTCTTTTTTTAATCATAGCTTTCAGGAAGTACTTTTTGAGCTCTACTTTGAGGCTAGTATAATATACATTCCATGCCAGCCTTTTAGGCTGTCTTGGGCTGCAAATTTCTTTCGCTTTGTTGCTTTGTGACTTCTTCTGCTCCAGAATTAGTTTACAGTCATTTTTACAGGTATTTTAAAGGCTATGGGGGGAGAGCCAGAGCAGGTCTGTCGGTCTACTCTGCCATCTTGCAACTCCTTATTTCTTAGGAAATGGATGCCCGAAAAAGTAATAGCTTCAAAATCTGGATTCTATGACATGATTCTATTAAGAGACTCACTCTCCTGACTTTTAGACCTTACAAAATCATAGTCTAGAGACTTCTCAATTAAAATGAAAAAGATAGAACAATGAAATTGGTTCTGTTATCCCAGGATCATATCCCTGCTGCAGTGGAGAGAAGAATGTAGGCTTCTCTTTTTTGAAGAGTTGTGTCTTACTGGATTCTGTTAGTAAAGAAATCAAACCACAACAGGCACCTGAGAGAAAAGTCTAATGAACATTTATTAAGTTTGTACTGTCATCCATGCCATGTTAGTACAGGGAGAAGAAACTGGGTACATTTAAACTGAAAGAGAAAAAACAAATCAGAGAAAAGAACATTTGTTGTACTATTCAAGTGTGTAAAAAGCTGTGCTATGGAAAAGGAATTAAACCTGTTTAGTTTAAATGCTTACCTTGTATTCCATGTCTCCTTAAAATGCTAAAATCAGATGACTTTTTCCTGGAGGCCTGACCACACAAAATTTATTTACTCTCTTTCAACTCATTTTTTTCCCTCATGATCTAATCAAGTGCCATTTATTTCATGAAGCATTCCACCATGCCTAAAAGAGTAGCATGTATATAGTAGATTATTATTTTATACATTTAGATTTACCCCAGAGACAGAAATGGGAATAAATAAGTGGAAGTTTCAAAGAGCTCAATTTATGCTTGATTAAGCAAAACTTCTTAATACACAGAGTCATGAACAATGTAATATGCTTCCTTGAAAATATTCATTCCCCCTCATTATAAGTCTTCTAGTAAAGCATGAATGATCAGCATGTGAAAATGTTCAAGGAATAACATGTCATTAAACACTAGATTGGATTATTTGGGGACTTACTTTCAGCTCTGAAATGCTATGATTCTATTTGGAAGGCAAAGATAATTAATTTTAATTGACAGGAAGGTGGCACAGTATGCTGGACATGGAGTCAAGAAGGTCTGCTTTCAAATACAGCCTCAGACACTTTCTAGATATTTGACCCTGGCCAAGTAACCTAATCATTCACTGCCTCAGTTTCCTTAATTAAAAAATGGGGATAACAATAATTTCACAGAATTCATATAAGGATCAAATGAGATATTTGGTAGGATTTAGCACATATTTTATATTTAATAATTATTTTTCCCTCTGTTTAAAAAATGTAAAAAGTAGAGGTCAATAGAATATAAAATCCTTAAAGAAAGAAACTTATACAACTTTGTGTTTGTCTCTGTTCCCTAGCAGTTTCTTTCATTTATTGTGTTCTTAATACCTGTGTTGAGTTGGTTTGAGTTAGGGTTTTGCTTTCCTTTAATCACCTAACAAACTGTGGAGACATTGCCTAATTTGAAATCCTTTTGTTGTTAGTTGTGTCTTACTCTTTATAGCCCTAGTTGGGGTTTCCATGACAATGATAGTGAAGTGGTTTGTCATTTCCTTCTCTAATTCATGTTATAGATGAGGAAACTGAGGCAAATAGGTGAGTTGTCTAGGATCTCACAGTTAGTAAGTCTCTGAGGTCAGATTTGAACTCAGGAGGGTGTCTGGATTCCAGGCCCAGCACTCTGTCTACTGTGCCAACAGATGCTATAATTTGGAGCTCTTGCCTCCTTAAATGAGTTCTGATCAACCAAGTAAAGATTATATAATGACATTTCTCATACTTTTATTTTAGCACAAAGATACTTAGATTCTTTTACTAAGGTGAAACATCTTTGAGGGGATGCTAAAAGAAGAAGGATCTCCTCATGCTGCTGTAATTGCACTATAGGTGAGGCATTTGAAATTGAGCCACCTGCCTCACTGTGTAAAAGCCAAATGCATTTAAAGTGAAGCATTTTCCATTTTTGAGCACAAGAGACTTAAACTCCAGGTGTATAAAAAGGGGTAACATTACCAGGATGTTTAAAGCTGGTGGCAAAATCTATGTTAATCTCTTTCAGCATCTGTATATGGAAGGGGGAATGACTGCCATTTTGTTTAAGATACTGATGCCCAGAGAGGTGTTCTGAAGATGTTCTGCAGTTGGTGCCTAAGCTAGGAATCAAGAATGCATTGAATCTCACTCATTTCTACACATATAAATGCAGGGACAATCCTTCTAGGCATCTATGATTATAATGTCAGGTACCATCAGCTTTTCACTGTTAATCATCCCATAAGCCAAATCAGTGCTACCTCTTATCATCTCTAACTTCACAACATTCCTTATGACTGATATTTTCTTACTATGATGTTGCAAACACCTTATTCCATGTCTTTAGTCCTTCACTGTATCTTGCATGAATTATGATAAAAATTTTCTTGTGGGTGTCTGAATCAAGGCCTTCTCTTCTTCAGCCGACAGTGTTGTCACAGTGTTTTTCTAAAAGCACAACCCTGTTCATGTCAACTTCTACTGTTCAACTTCACTGACATCCAGTTGAGAGGGAAACAGGAACTACTGATAATCACTCTTAAGCCAGGAAAGTCCAGAAGTGAGCCCTTAGGCAGGGGCTTAGCATCTTCCAATGTATGACCTTCAGAGTGCAGTAGGTTTAAGGTTTTGAGAAAGGAAAGGAAGGGAAAGGCAAAGGCAAAGGCAAAGGCAAAAGTGAAGACAAATCCTCTAGGGCAGGGGTTCTCAAGTTTGTATGTCTGTGGTAGTCTGGTGAAGCCTATGGGTGCTTCTCAGAATAATGTTTATATATATATATATATATATATATGTATATGTTCATGGAACCAAGATTAAGAAATCTGGCTGGAGAATCAAATGCAAAATCTTTTGTTTGAAATAAAACTCGTTACTATCATACTCCAAACTAACTTTCCAGAGTTACTTACATAAAGTCTCCAAAAGTCTCACTTTTTTTTTAAAACAAAGCTTAAAACTACAAGAAGAGTTTTGGAATACTGTAACATACCCTATTTTCTGTCTCCATCAAACAGTGGGTCATTTAAATTTATGTATTTTCTTTTACTCAAATGTGCCATTCCATTCAAAGAAAAATTGTTCTTTTCAATACATTCTTCCTCATCTGAAATGTATTCTCTCCTCGTCTACAATCATTTTAGAACTTCTAATTTTCTTCACTTTTCAGTTCAGATATCTTCTCCTCTATAAGGCCTCTCTCTAATACCTCCTCTCCCAATTACCTATGTGTAAATCTATTCTCTTCCTCTGGCTTTAAAAACACAGGTGTGTACTCGAACACATACACAAACGTGCACACTACATATATATATAATATTTATATATAGTATATATAATATATATATAATAGATATTATATATAATAATATACAACATATATTTATATATAGTATATTTATATATCTTTATATAAACTTATTTTTGTCTATACTCTGCCCCTCTTCCTCCCCCTCCCTAGATTAGATGCTGCCCTCATTGACAGAATGACAGCTGCTTGAGGACAGAGATGGCTTTATTTTTGACATTGTGTCTCTTAGCAGCTAGCATAGTCCTTGGCACATAGCAGTCATTTGGAAAATGTTCATTTATTAATTAATTGAATAAATAGCAGTATTATGAAATGTTGCATGAGTATTTAGAAGTTTTGCAACATTTGGTGAGAGGAGAAAGTTCATTGACAACTTAAATGTGAATGGTGGATTTGGAAAGTCACTGAAGGCTCCTGAAGTAATTTCACTTCCAGCCTGATGTTTTTCTTTTTCTTTTTTTTTTTTTTGGCCTCATTAAAGGGGCCATGCCCTGGCTACTTCTTAAACAGGTCTATTCAATGAATGGGCATTGCCATACCCTAAGTGAGAGACCTTGGCTTTATGGGACCAAGGTGTCCTAGTGCATCCTGGGTTATCTCCAGGCATCCTGATGAATATCTGGTCCCTGGATTCAGATGGCTCTGGAGGAGAAGGGAGGCTGGTGACCTGCACAGCCCTCCTTTACTCAAAACAAAGTCAAGTGCAAGTTATGTCATCATTTCTCCAGTGGCATGGTCTTCTTCAAAATGAAGAATGAACACAATTTGAACTATTTTAAGGATGAGTAGGAATAAAAATTGTGGAAGATTTTAGACAAAGTCTGTCCAAAGACTTGGAGATGCTAGAGACAGACAATAATGGGAAATAAACAAGAATTAAACACTTACTATGTGTTATCCAGGGACACAAGCCGCTAGGGGGTGCAGTGGTTAGAGTATACGCCCTGCATTCAGGAGAACTTGAGTTCAAGCTCAGCCTCATCTGTGTGATCCCGGACAAGTCAGTTAACCTTGGGAGTCTCGGTTTTCTCCTCTGTAAAATAAGCTCAAGAAGGAAATGGCAAATCACTCCCGTATTTTTGCCAAGAAAACCTCAAATAACCACTGGAAGAGTTGAATAGGACAAATCAGTGACACCAACAAGAATAACAGAAAGTGTCATACTTTTGTAGGAGAGACAAAAGAAGCTCCCTTCCCTGAAGGAGTTCACAATTTAATGTTTCTAGGACATATCTTTAGATAAGAGGGGTTGACCAGTTCAGATGCCTTATAGAGTATGTAGCTTAAACCAGAATCCTTTTCTTTCTTTCCTTCCTTCCTTTCCTTCCTTTTCTTTCCTTTCCTTCGCTCCTCCCTCCCTCCCCTCATCCCTCTTTTCTTTCTCTTTCTCACTTCCTTTTTTCTCTCTTTACCTTCCTTCTTCCTTTTTTCCCTCCATCTCTCTCTTCTAAACCATTCCCTTGATAGCTCATTATGATCTCAAGCTGACTTGACTTCTTAAGTGCTGTAAAGAAAATATGTGCATTTACATATCATACCACACTAACAAGCCTTCAAATATAGACCCACTGATAATACTCTATGGTATCTGAGGGCTTTTTATCTAACTAACTAAATTCATAGAACTTTATCACCAGAAGTTTTACCATATGGTAATACATTATTTTTGGCCACAGTAATTCAGGAAAATTATCTATTCAGATGTAAAGTGGTTGCAATAAGCATCAATGAAGGGAGTATTCATTCTATTGAAGGTCACAGTTCGTTTCTATTATCTATAACCTGAAAATTATTTTCATTATAATGTTGCTAATTGAAAATGTCTATTATTTCATTGACATATGTAATTCTTCCAATGGCATAAGTTACAATCCTTTTTACTTCATATATTAATGTAACAAAAAATGATTCATAGTTCATTGCCCAGTCTTCTGTTTGTTAATGTTCAGGAGCTAAACACATTAATTAGATTGGTCTTTAAGTGACTCATGAAACATATTTTGTTCAGTTCATTATAAAGTTTTTTCAACTCAGGTGATTTTATTTGAATAACTTTCAAGAAGACATGGTTCTTTCTATATCATGCTGAGGATCTGGAGGAAGACTCTAGTGGCAGTTAGACTGAATGGAATATGTCTTCACAGGATTGTGCCTTTAGTCAATAAACTCCTCGAAGTGAACTACCTACAAACTTTGGAAAAGTCTTTGGCTCTTTGCATAACTGCTGTAAGCAATAATTGAAATTCAGCAAGTGTCTATATCCTCAGGGGAAATGAATGGTAAGGGAAACTTTCAGCTTCCATTTCCAGAATTATCCTGCTTTAAAAATAAAGTAATTATAAAGCAGACAGCATGGAAATTAGAATACCTTGTGAGCCAATCTCAAACTTTAATATCTCTTAGAGAAGTTTTCCCCTTTAATTTGCAAAACTGTCATTTCTTAAATCTTTTTCCCCTATAAACCTTTATTAGTTTGAATTTTTAAATTTTCTCTACTATTGCTTTGCTCTTTTTATGAAATTGATTTTTTTAAAAAATTCACCTTTCCCTACCTTTACTCTGATACACTTCTACCTGATTGAAACTCATTTTTATATCATTTCTGCAGCAATAATTTTAGAAATAACAGATAAAAGGAACTATTTCTTTAACCATGGATAACAATATAATTATGCTAATACTGGGTGAGGTTGTTATTGCCATTTATAATATTGCACTTTAACATTTGCAAAACATTTTATACATTATCTCAAATGAGCCTCACTGGTCATTCTTTATACTCAAAGAAGACCAATGACATCATGATACTGGCATCAAAGTACACTGTATTCCACTGTGGCTGATCAGTCCAATACAAGCTCAGAAGGTTTTTACCACAATTTACCACAATAATGAAAACTAGCACTTGTAGTGTAAGGGCTTGCTGAGTGCTTTTCAGGGCTGCCTATCCACCTTTGGTGTCCACCTGTCACCCAATTCTTACCTGTGGCTCCAAGAAACTACATTATGCACAGGTTATAGTGTGCATAGAGGCCACACCCTGGTAAAGTCATCTCAACAGATAGGCTAAATGAGCCTTACAAAAGTCCTGTAATTTTCCCCATCTTACAGATGCTGTAGCTGAGGCTCAGATGTGCAAATTAACTTGTCCATAATCATTGTAGTACAAAAGTGTCAGGATTTGAAGTTGTCTTCCAGATTTATATCATGTTATGTTATGTTTCTAGTATCATGTGCTCATTCAATCATGAGCTCGTAGATTTTTAGTGCTGAGAGACAGCTTAGAAGCCATCGTGTCTAATCATGTACATTGACAGACAACAGAGCCATAGAGGAGTTAAGGGACTAACTCAGGGTAACCCGGTGAGAACATACAAACCTAAGACTTCTCGCTCCTGAGTCCAGGATTTTATGCTGCCTTTGTTCTTTATTTTCAGAGCTAAGTGATTTCTTCTTTTTTTTGTTTGTTTTAGTTTTCAACATTCACTTTTCACAAAATTGAGTTCCAAATTTTCTTCCCATCTCCCCCCTCCCCCCACCCAAAAACGTCATACATTTTGATTACTCATTCCCACAATCTGCTCTCCCTTCTATCATCCCCCTCCCTTTCGTTATCCCCATATACTCTCTTTTCTTGTAGGGCATCATAGATTTCTATGCCCCATTACCTGTATTTCTTAATTCCCAGTTGCATGCAAAAACAGTTCTCAACATTTGTTCCTAAAACGTTGAATTCCAACTTCTCTCCCATCCTGCCTCCCCACCCATCCCCACTGAGAAGGTAAAAAATTCAATAGAGGCTATCTATGTGTTGTTTTGCAAAAGACTTCCACAATAGTCATGATGTGTAAGACTAACTATATTTCCCTTCATCCTATCCTGCCCTCCATTTATTTTATTCTCTTTTGACCTTGTTTGCTTCTAATTGCTCCCTCCTCCCATTTGCCCTCAATTCTATCATCACCCCCACCCCACTTATCACCTCCCCTGCCTTCTTGTAGTGCAAGATAGATTTTCACACCAAATTGAGTGTATGTGTTAGTCCCTCCTTAAGTCAAATGTGATAAGAGTAAGCTTCACTTTTTCCCTCTCACCTCCTCCATTTTCCCCTCCATTGAAAAACTTTCTCTTACCTCTTTTATGGGAGATAATTTACCCCATTCCATTTCTCTTTCCAATGTATTCCTCTCTCACCCTTTAATTTTATTTTTTACATATCATCCCTTCCTATTCAACTCACCCTGTGTCCTTTGTCTATACACACACATATATGTGTGTGTTTCTGTGTGTAATCCCTCCAAATACCCAAATTCTGAGAAAAGTTTCGAGAGTTACAAATATTATCTGTCTACATAGGAATGTAAACACTTCAACTTTATTAAGTCCCTTACGATTTCTCTTTCCTGTTTACCTTTTCATGCTTCTATTGACTCGAGTTTGAAAGTAAAATTTTCTGTCCAGTTCTGTTCTTTTCATCAAGAATGCTTGGTCTTCTATTTCATCAAATGATCATTATACCCCTGAAGTATTATACTAAGTTTTGAGGTGATTTTTGGTTTTAATCCTAGTTCCTTTGACTTTTGAAATATTATATTCCAAGTCCTTGTCCCTTAATGTAGAAGCTGCTAGATCTTGTGTTATCTTGATTGTATTTTCCACCATACTCGAATTGTTTCCTTTTTAGCTGCTTGCAGTATTTTCTCCTTCACCAGGAACTCTGGAATTTGACTATAATATTCCCAGGAGTTTCTAATTTTGAATCTCTTTCAGGAGGTGATCAGTGGATTGCTTCAATATTTATTTTGCCCTCTGATTCTAGAATATCATGGCAGTTTTCCTTGATAATTTCAAGAAAGATGATGTCTAAGCTTTCTTTTTGATCATTGCTTTCAGATAGTCCCATAATTTTTAAATTATCTTTCCTGGATCTATTTTCCAGGTCAGTTGAATTTCCAATGAGATATTTCACATTATCTTCTATTTTTT
>CM053769.1:15119230-15134849 GCA_028658325.1 Potorous gilbertii | reverse complement strand
AAAAAAGCATTCTTCTCCTCATTGGCTTTTCGAACCTCTTTTGCCAATTGAGTTAGCCTATTTTTCAAGATGTTATTTTCTTCAGCATTTTTTGGGTCTCCTTTATCAAGGTATTGACCCGTTTTTCATGCTTTTCTTGCATCTCTCTCATTTCTCTTCCCAGTTTTTCCTCCACCTGTCTAACTTGATTTTCAAAATCCTTTTTTAGCTCTTCCATGGCCTGGCCCCATGGGATATCTATTTCAGATGTTTGGGATACAGAGGCCTTGACTTCTATTTCTTTACCTGATGGTAAGCTTTGTTCTTCCTCATCAGAAAGGAAAGGGTGAAACATCTGACCACCAAGAAAGTAACCTTCTATGATCTTTTTTTCCCCCCTTTTCTGGGCATTTTCCCAGCCAGTTACTTGATTTTTGAAATTCCTTTCCAGACCCACCTCACCTTCAGATCTGCCCAACTAGTGCTTGGGGTCTGAGATTCAAATTCTGCTCCCCAGCCTCAGGGCTTTCAGTAGGGGCTGGGCTGCTATTCAGGATAAGATTAAATTCAGCTTCTCAGGTCTGGGCAGGGCTGCCTCCCAGGCTCAGTTCCCTCAGGGGCTTTATGTGGAGACCTTCAGTAATGTATCTGAGCTCCTACCTGCTCTGGGAACCCCTGGTCGCCACTGCCTCTGCTGCTGCTTCCCAAGGGGGCCTGACTTGTGGAGACACCCTGCTCCCCTCATGGCCAGCCCAGAAGGCTCTCTCACTGACCTATAGTGCCTGTGGGTGGAGGGGCCTTTGCGGCCACTGGAGATTCCGTCCCTGAAGTTTGCTCCAGGGCTGTGTGGCCAAGTCAGGGCTGGCCTCTGCTCCAGGTCCATTGCGCGTCAGACCTTTGGTATCGGTTTTTCAGGGTTCTCTGGAACAGAAATCTCCACTCTGTTGTTGTGTAGCTTCCACTGCTTCAGAATTTGCGGGAGTTCCTTTTAATGTGAATCTTTCTACTGCACCATCTTGGCTCCTCCCCTCAATACCAATGTTTCTAAAGAGGGTGAACGTTTTGAGTTGGTTTTGGTAATTGTCATAGTAAAGAGACTACTGCAGATATCAGGGAACTCTTGATAAATTTAGTTTTTTTAAAAGCAGATACAAATTCCAATGACTGTGCCTTAAGGGTTAACATAAAAGTGTAGGTTAGTCCAATACAATCATTTTTTAGCAAAGACTCAACAAATTGGTTTTCCAAAGGAAAGAAATGTAACCAGGTCAAATTTTAAATTTCATTCTGTATTTTTCAACATTTTCTCCACTACTCTAAAGTCTAGAAAAGTGAATAAAACAAGAAAACCCTGATTTATAGCATTTGTAGCATTTTCAGCATTTGCCAATATCTGACATATAAATGTTTCCATTAAAATTTTAACAATAAGTTCTCTTAGATTGATTTGATTTGACTTGCTAAATTCTAGTACTATAATTAACTGAAGCAGGTGATAAATGATGAGTACAAAAGAAGTACTTTTTAGCTAGAATGTGATAAAAATGTTTATGATCACTGCTCTAGGAGCATAAGTTCATGATAATGGATTAAGCAAAACTATCGAATTCCCATTTTGCTTCTGTTTTCAAAGAAGATTTATCTTCAACTGAGAAAAAAATAATATTAGGAAATATTGATTTACAATTTTGTAACTAAGGAAATGGTAAGGTAGGAGTAGTTGAACTCAATGAGTTCAGAACTTCACACCTTGACCAACTCTATCCCAGGGTACTCAAAAACGTAGTACATGTGGTCAAGTGGCAACTTGATGTTGATCTTCAAAATATTTTGAAAGGTAAAAGAGGTTCTACAGGACCAGAGATAAGTAAATATTTCTACTTTCAAAACTTAAACAAAAAATAATGTATTCCAACCATATCTGCTGGTTATGTTAATGTTTATATCTAGGTTAATATTTATATCTAGAAAAATTCTGAAAACCTTGTTAAATGAATAATTTCTGAACATTTGGAAAAGGAAATGGCAATCAATAAGAGTCATCATGGTTTCACCAAAAACATGTATTTTGACGGTAACAACTTCCTATGTTGTACTAGACTGGTAAGGGGATGCTGTGACTATATTATCCTTATGTGTTAGGCAGTATAAAACTCATCTTTTACTAGTGTGGGGAAATACTAGAAGACCACTTGCCTGTGTGATAAACATTCCACAAATGTGAGAAAACCTTACAGGGTACACATAAGAACTTCATTTTGTAAGCTATGGTCTATGGTATCCCAAGATCTGGGTTCACAAAGACCAAATCTGATCAAGGCGTCTCCCTAAAAATGTCATTTTTTAAAATTTTTAGGTACCAACCTGAAATTATTCTCAAGAATTTTTGAATACAGCTCTAGTTTAAGTTGCCTTAAAGGAGAGCAAATGGGTTCCAGATGTCATGTAAGTAATCATCATTGTAAATGCATGTAAGAGAGACTGATAGAATGTTTGACCACATAGAAAATGCAGAAGGCACAAAGAACTCATTGTATTTCATAAAGTCCTCTTGAAAAGGGATTGAACATGGCCTTGTTAATGGTGTAATATCTGACAATCTCTCACAGTTATAGCATAATCCTGTAATTATAGAGGGGCATATAGGAAATCTGCCTTCTTCAAGTGACACACTCTTTATAAATTACTCTCCTCTAGTTACTGAGGTCGCTAAGGTGATCCTCTTTTATCTCCAATAGCCTTCAAAAATCAAGAGGACAAAAACAATGTTGGGAAACAAGTTAAGATTAGGGTCTCTGGAAGATTTAAATATTTCAGGGAATTGAAGAAGTTTTCAATGGTAAAAAATATGCTAACAGGTCTCAGGTTTTATTGAAGAGGTATATTAGAATGAAAATGATAATACTTTGACTAGTCATATCACATTCTGAACATTTTGTTCAGTTTAAGTTGACACGTTGTAGGAATGATATGGACATATTTGAACCCTCCAGTGCAGGACAAGCAGAAAAGTAGAGCAACTTAGAAACTAAGATATATTAGCTCAGCCAAAGGAATTGGTGAAGCTTCTCTTAGAAAAAAGAAAACTTGTTGGGTACATGTCAACTGAAAATATGATTAGATTTACTCTTTGTGATCTCAAAAGTGACCAATAGAATTTATATAAATATAAATTTTAGCTCATTGAAAATAAATTATTTCTAATCATTCTAATTTTCTAAAACTAAAATGGGCTGCAGCAGTGATTTGTCCGTTTTACTTTACTAGAGGTCATTAGGCCATGGCTAGATGACCATTAATTGGGAATGCTTCTGAGTTAATTTTTTTAATCAACAGATTAGACTTCCTAATCTCTGAAGTCTCTTCTAAATCCAAGATTCTTTTTCCAAAAGATATTATTCCATCAAATGAGATAGAAGCTGTCATTTTCTACTCTTAAACATTTCATACAATCAGGGGGATGAAAAATAAGCAAGAAAGAATCTCATACAAAACCTTAATTATTTCAGTGAGGAAACTGAGGCTAACAGTCCTGGGTGGCAGACCCAAGGCTAGAAGGGGCACTAGCACACCACATTTTGTGGCCACAATGGAACAGGGACCCTCATCACAGTTCTAAGGCAGAAAAGAGTGGTTGTGGTTGCTCATTGACCAAAGAACAGGCCAGGAGAGTAGTAAATACAGTTGTCCTTAGATTATACCACATTGAAAGAACTGAAAACTTACAAGGATCTCTGAAAATAGATGCACAAAACCCTGAAGCTAGGGAAAGTGCACCCTCCACCCTGAAAACTGAGACCTACTTTAACAAAGAGTTAGAAGTCAAGAAATAGACTAGAAAAATGAGCAAACAGCAGAAAAAATATGACAGTAGAAAGTTAATATGGAAGTAAGACAAGGAAGATCAAAGCACACATTTGGAAGAAGGTAACAAAGTCAAAGCTCCAACTTCTAAAGCCTCCAAGAAAAATCTGACTTAGTCTCAGGCCATGGAAGAGCTCAAAAAAGATTTTGAAAATCAAGGAAGAGATGTAGAAGAAAAATTGGGAAGAGAAATGAGACTGATATAAGAAAATCATGAAAAAAATATACTAAAGAAAATAACATTTAAAAAAAGACTTGTTCAAATGGTAAAAGAGGTACAAAAGGTCAGTAAGGAGAATGCCTTGAAAAAAAGAATTGTCTGAATGGAAAAGGAACTTGCAGTGCCATCAAGATATTCACAGTGCCTACTGCAGTCATGAATATCCCAGTACAATTCTGAATCATGAAATACAACAGACTCTACATATGGAAGACAAACACAAAACATTTATTCAGACACCAGAAAGCCAACTCCCAACTCCAGAAATCCAAATCCATCAGAGTAACAATAATCTATACAAAATAATAAAACTATCCTCAAGTCTTCCCCATGCTAGAGCCTTCCCATAAACAAACACAAGCCTAGCTGTCTGCCTCCTCTCTCTCCCTCAATTCTGATTTCTCTGACCAATTTCCTCTCAGCTCTTCTCTAGCTCCACCTCTTCCTGTTCCACCCCTCTTGTTCCATCCCTTCAGCAAACTCCTCACTCCACAGACTCAGGTGACTTAGGCTTCCATGTGACCCAGATAGGTCACAAGGGCCTATTAATGAATGCAAAAAATCTTCCTATTTAAATTACCATTACAAAAGTACAAAAGCTCATAGAAAAAAAAATAATTCCTTAGAAGTTAGAATTGAGCAAATGCTAAATTCATTTTTGAGCAAAAGCTAATGACTTTATGAGAAATCAAGACAATTAAACAAAACCAAAAGAATGAAATAATAGAAGAAAATGTGAAATATCTCATACAATCTGACCTGGCAAATAGATACAGGAGAGATAATTTAAAAATTGTTGGACAACCTATGATATTGGACAAGCCATAATAAAAACAAAGAACCTAGATATCATCTCTCAAGAAATTATCAAAGAAAACTACCTTCACATTCTATAAGACAATAAAATAGAAATAGAAAGATTCCACAAATCAGCCCTGAAGGAGATCCCCAAATGAAAACTCCCAGGAATATTATAGTCAAATTCCAGAGCTCACAGTTCAAGGAGAGAATACCACAAGCAGATAAAAAGAAACCATTTGAATACTGTAGAAACACAATCAGGATAACAGAAGATCTAGCAGCTCCTTCCATAAAGGATTGGAGTACTTGGAATATGACATTCCAGAGATCAAAGGAGCTAGGATCAAAACCAAGAATCACCTACCCAGCAAAACTGAATATAATCATTTAGGGGAGAAATGGACCTTTAATGAAAATGGGAACTTTCAAGAATTCTTGATGAAAAGACAAGAGTTAAATAGAAAATTAGATTTACAAATTTCAAGATTCAGGAGAAGTATAAAAAGTTAAACACCAAAGGAGAGTCATAGTAAGTTTAAACAGTTTACATTCTTACATGGAAAGATGATACTAGCAACTCATAAAAACAACCAACCTTTTTTCATCATTAGGGCAATTAGAAGGAGTATATATACAGGACACAAGTTTGAGCTGAATATGAAGGAATGATATGTAAAAAAAGTAAAAAGTGTTGATAAAGGGGAATTCATAGGAGTTAAGGGAAAGGGAGGGGGTGAATATGGTAAATTACTCCATGTGAAAGAGGCCAGAAAATACTTTTACTATGGAGGGGAAGATGGGGAAAGTGGAGGGAGGCAGTGGACCTTATTCTCATCAGAATTGACTCAAAGAAGGAATAACATACACATTCTATTGTGTTTAGAAATCTGCCTTATGCTTCAGGAAAGTAGGAAGGGAAGGGAATGAGAGAAGAGATGATAGAAGTGAGAACAGATTGAGGGAGGGTATAGTTAGTGGTGAAACACTTTTGAAAAGGGACAGGGTGAATGGAAAGAGATAATAGAACAAACAAAGGGTAATAGAATGGAGGGAAATAACATTCGCAATAGTAATTGTGAAAAAAAATTTTTTGAAGCGAGTTTCACCTTTTCTCAAACATAAAGACAAGTAAGTCAAATTTATGAAAGTAGCAACCATTCTCCAACTGATAAATAATCAAAAGATATGAACAATTTTCTGGTGAAGTAATTAATCAAAGCTAGCTATATCCATAAAAAAAATAATGTCCTAAATTTTGATTTCTTAGAGAAATGCAAATTAAAATGATTTTGAAGGACCACCTCATGCTTATTAAATTATCTATTAAGACTGAAAAGAAAAATGCCCAACGTTGGATGGGATGTGGGAAAAATGAAGCATAGATGCACTATTGGTGAAGCTGCAAACTGTTAAATCATTCTGTAATTTTGAACTATACCTAAAAACTATAAAACCATGCACACCTTTTGACCTAGCAATACCACCACTAGATTTGTATCCCAAATGAGATAAAAAATAAAAAGGAAAAGGAGTTATACATACAAAAATATTATAGCAGTTTTTTGGTGGCAAAGAATTTGAAATCGAGGGGATGTCGATCAATTGGGGAATGGCTGAATAAATTGCGCTATGTGATTATGAAGGAATACTATTGTGGTAAAAGAAATAATGAGCAGGATAAGCTCATAAAAACCTGGACTTGGGTGTGCTGATGCAAAAAATAAAATCTGCAAAGGAAGAGCAATATTGTCAGATTATCAGCTGTGAGTGATTGAACTATTCTCAGCAATAGAATGATCCAAGGCTACTTTAAAGGACTTAGGTGAAAAATGCTATCCACCTCCAGATAATCAAAACATACTATTTTTTTTACTTTATCTTAAATTTTTTGTCTGCATTTCCTTTTACTACAGGATTAATATGGAAATTTGTTTTGCATGACTATATATTATAACCTATATTGATTGATTGTCTTCTAAATGAGTGGTTCTGAAGGGAGAAAGGCAGAGAATTTGGAACTCAAAGTTTTAAAAACAAAGTTAAAAATGTATTTTTCCATGCAATTGAGGAAAATACTAAATAAAAAATAAATAAAAGTGAACCTAAAACTTGGATATTTTGTCAGTGTTTAAATTATAAACATCTGTGAAGCTTTCACTGCATTACACTGATTTTACTTCCACAATGTTAACTATACGTTGTATTAACTTCTCTTGAAATAGACATTCTGAGAGTGGAAAGGTAGCTTGGCACATATTGTAAAGGGTCTTGGATGTCATGATGAAGAGTTTACATTTCATTCCACAGAGAATTATTGAAGGCTTTTGAATGCAGTAACATGGTTATTGTTGGATTACATGAGCTGGATAATATAAGCATTCACATAAAAAATGACTTAGAGATCAGAGAGAATGGAAGCAGAAGAGAAATCCATTTAAAATTTTTTAATATTGTGATCTTGTATCTTTCTGTTGCATCTTGTCTACATAGGCAAAAACCTTTGATTTTAAATATTGTGTAAAAAATTTAAAAAAAGTCATTCTTACAAGATTTCATGCCTCCAATTTCAACATTTAAGATGGTAAAGTTTAGGTTTTGCTTTCAATAGGTTGTTTCCAGGCTAAAAAGAAAAATCAACTATATCCCTCCCTCCTCCAAATGCTCTTTACTCCCTATAGTGGAAAATATTCTCCTTGCAAGAGAGGTTTGCTGATTTGTCAGGTTCGATCAGTGGATTAACTTTATAGTTCCTCAGGATGGTGAGGGAGGTGGGGAATATATCTCCTGATCTCCTGCCTTTTAAATTCAATTTTCTCTTATTTCTGGTTCTAAATTCTTTCCTTTCTTCCACACATTATGAAGCTAAAAATATAAAACTTACAAATATAAATTAATTCAAAACAAATGTCCATATTAGTCATATTTGAATAATAAAGCAATAAAAAAATATGGTTCAGTTTGCACATTGGGTCCATCAGTCCTCTATCTGAATCTGGATAGCATTTTTTTTTCACCATGGTCCTTTGAAATTATGGTGGCTTACTGTGTTGATAAGATTTACTAAGTTTTTCCACAGCTGATTATCTTTACAAAATTGCCATTACAGTTTGAATTGTGTTCCTGGTTATGCTTGCTTCACTTTGTATTAACTCATGTAAGTCTTTGCTGGCCTATCTGAAATCATTCCCTTCATCTTTAAATATGTACATATAGACTTCATATATGTACATATGTATATGAATGTTTGTGTATGTATATCTTATATACAGTGTATGACATGTGTGTGATATAAGCTTATGTATTCAAATAATATAAATATATATGCATAAATATACTCAGTGTGTGTCAATAAAAAGTACTTAAATGCAGCCTTTGAACTGTCATATGTCTATGCTAAAGCTAAGTTTAATTTAAAAATAGATGTTGGGTAAGATGAGCACTGAAAACTTTTTTTTTCCTTTTCATAAGCTTGTAAGACAGGAAAAACAAGGATTTTATTATTTACTGTCCTGTACATCATGTTGACTCACAGCAACCTGTTCAGTACCAAAAATAATGTCATATATGTATAGTGATTTACACTTTGCAAAGCCTATTATGTACTTTATTTCACTTGGGCCACATAAAAGCACTATGAGATTGTTACTAAAACTATTATCAGTCCAGCTCTACAGTTATGGAAATTAAGGTTGGTGGGTTAAGTGAAGTAACCAAATTCACACAGCTACTATTTTATACCATTTTTGAACTCATGTCATGCTGTCTCAAGTCCAATACCATACTAGATAATCGTTGCTTCTTAGTTTCTTGAATATTTCATATGCATCATCTTATTTCAGCTTTACTAAGTAACTCATTGAGTAATACTGCATGGCATGTACCATGTGCATTGTTGTCCTCATTTTACAAATGAACAAAGTGAATTTGATAGAGATTAAGAGACTTGCAAAGCTCACACAGTTAACATGCATCAGTGACAGGCTTTGAAAACAGATTGTCTAGATTTGTAATAGTCTATCCATACTAAACTCATTTTGAAAGACTAAAAACAAAACAAAAAGAAAGCAAAAGCAACGAACCAAACAAAAACAGTCTTTTGACTTTGGCAAAGTGAAACATAATGCTTGCATAAATTAAGAATATATGAACTTTTGGAGTAGCTAGGTGGTACAGTAGATAGAGCACTGGGCCCGAAGTCAAGATGATCTGTTTTCAATTCTGGACTTACACAAGGGATGGGGAACCTTTTCATCATCAGTATTTAGTTGTAATCAAAGAAGGCCACATTGATGAAACTTGTACTATATACACATAAAAATGTACATGCTTTTGTAAAAATTTAAGTACTATGTACCTAATAATTTCCAAAAATGAAAACTATTTGTTAATTTTAAAGTTAGCTAACCCTTTCATGACTTTGTTGTGTCTGCTTTTTTTTTTGAAAAGCATTTGAATATTTGACTGCAGCAAGAACATCTGCACTTTCATTGAATCCTCTAGATGAATATCAGCAATTCATGACCTCAAGGGCATTTTGATATGGGAGAATGTAGATTCACAGAAATAAGTGGTTGAAAACAAGAAAGCATTTTTTGAGCATGTTGATATTTTAATGCATTTTTCCACATTTCAACTGAATCTTTCTTAGCATCAAACAATGGCTTTAAAATATCATCTACTGAGAGCTCAATTAATTCCATCTGTAGTTCTTTAGGTGTCTTACTGATACCAACTTGGTTTGGCTGAAATGCTAATTTGAGTGTGCTGTCGTGATTCTCAATGTCAGTTGCATTCTCTAATTAATAGGTTTATAACAACTGTATATTCTTCAAATGATTCATATACATTATCCTTCTCATCAATGATCTTTGCTAGCTGGGGAAAACATCCATCCAAAATTTCCCTTTGAAGAAGTATTTTGAAAAGAGTTAGATTTTTTGAAATGTTAGAATTTTTTGCCACATATCCTGTGTAGACTTAGTTTTACCTTGCGGAGAAATATTTAAATCATTTTGATGGACAAGGTATCATAGACATAGTGTTCCTTAAGAGACAGTTTTTCAATAATTCACATTACTGATTCTGTTATTGTCACAGAGATAAAATTTTGTCTAATACCCACCCCTGTGATAGTGAGTACACTGTAGAATGATGTGGCAAATCCACTCTGAATACCTCAACATTCAACTTTAGCATGCCTCTATAGCAACAATGCCACATTGGATTTGCATGGGTATAGCTAACAGTGCTTAAAACTTGTTGCAAGGTGTCACTTAAAATATTACCTTTTCCAGACCAATTTTGCTCATGCAAGATACGATGAAAAGATATGAAAGCATCCAGATCTGCTATTCCTTTTTTCATCTGTGCAATAAACCTTTCATATTTTCCTGTCCTGGATGGTATACCATCTTTACATACACTCACTAAATTTACCAAATTCAGTCCAGCTTTATGAAATTTATCTTGAAAGATGTTGAAGATATGTATTCCCCGGGTTCTGCTCACAAGAGTGCCCAAAGCAAGGAAAGAAAATCTATTTTGACCTGAATGTAGTTTAAAACCTGTGCCAAATCAGTAGTATCAGTTGATTGATCCAAAGAGATTGAAAAATATATACTTTCCTTTTGAAATATTGCATGAAGTTGTTCTATGTAGTTGAAAGATATTTCATGTTGTCTATTATTTATGGTTCTTCTTGAAAGAAGCTGTTGTTTGTACTTTGAAACATTATCAGGATCTAAGCATCCTACAACTTTGATCATGCATTCTTTCACAGTATCTACATCATTGAATAGCTTCCCCTTTTCCCCTGCATATATAAGCTACTTTATAAGTTGCTTCAATGATGTTATTTCCAGGTCTTATTTCTCCTGGAAAGAATTGTCTTTGCTTTTGCTTTTCATCTTTTGATTTCTGCAGTATAACCTTTCACATCTCTCCCTCTAATTTAAAATATTTTTGGTCCTTATAAGTGTTATAATACTGGTAAGCACTGAATTCCTTTAATGTTGATATTGGAGTTATCTCAAAGCAACCAAATTATCTTTAGCAGAAACAAGGTAATATTGCAATTACCAATCCTCATTAAAAATTGTGTTTCCTTCCTTTGACATTCTCTTGGTCTTTGACATGATGAGCTGTTAAGCAGACAGAATTAAAAAAATTCTGCCAAGACATGCAAATATTCACAAATTCCACTTCCAACAGAAAGAGTGAACTGTTGTCAAAAGTTGACTAATGAATTTGACCCCCATAAACTCTCACTAACAAGGCTCTTTTAGTAGTGGTGGCAGATAAGTAAGGGAAGTCGGAATTGAATGCTGAGTAAAAGAGTCATCAGTTTAGCCTTTATGGATTGCTTATATTCTAAATGTGCTAGTTAATCTAGGTAGATTATTTCATTGAAACTTATTTTATTCTCTGAAATTTTAAAAATAGTCATTAAAATTATAAAATAAAATATGAAAAATAAAATATATTAATAAAATTGAAAGGATTTGTTCTGTAAAATTCGGATTCATTCAAAAGGCTACACTCAAGGACCCAGAAGGGCACATATTGCCTTAAGGTTGCAGGTTCTCCTCCCCTGACATACACTCTTATTAGCTGTGAGTTTGTGGGCAAATCATTTAACCCCTATTTACCTCACTTCCTTATCTGTAAAATGGGGACACACTAGAGAAAGAAATGACCATCAACTCCAGTTTATTTTGCCAAGAAACTCCTTGGAGTCACAAAGAGTCAGACAGGAATGAATGACAAAACAACAATAAAGTAAAAACTCCTAAAATATCTATAACTAATTTGTAGGATATTGAATGATATTTGAAGTTTTCCCAAGCATTCTCCTCGGAAGAAAACCTTTTTAGGTGAGAAGACAGATGTATGAGTTTGAAAGAGTAAACCAAACTTGGCTATGACAAGAGAGGGTAATTCCAATTTTTTTTTAACTTTTCAATTGCTAACTATCTAGAATCACTGGAAAAACAAAGTTCTAAAGAAATTAATTTCCGAGTTACAAACAATTTAATTTGTTAGTCAAAACTTATCCCTCCTGCAAAGTCAAGAATTTTAAAGGAATTTAAATATATTATACTTTTTTGATTTGTTAAAACAGCATGCAGAACATAATCTAAATTTTGAAGATATCAGTATAGAATGGCAACAGTTCTTTTTTATATAAGACTTCATAGTTTTACTTCTCAAAGTTCAATTATGTAAATTACTTTACAAAACTTAAAGCATTAGATAATCACTATTATAATTAATTTTATGAAATACAATTATATAAATAAAATTTTATTGTCACTACAATCCTATTAGTGAGGTAATACAAGCATTCTTATTTTTCAAAAAATTATTTTCAAAGATGTCAACTGAATTGTCAAATACTGTAAAAAGTTAGTAAATTGTGAAGCCTAAACTTAAACTCATGCTCTTAATTTAATTCCAATTCACTTACTTGTGGTTTCCTTGTGCTATAATCCTGTTAGGCAATATATTTGAATAAGAAATGGATCAGATTGCTATGACTTTTTAGTTTATGCATCTGTTTTAAATTTTTTTCAAATACAGGTTTTGTTTTGTCCCCTCTGTTTCCCCTTTTGGGCTGGAAATTCTCATTATTTTCACCTGAATGCCAGTCTGCCTGCTTCTAGTAGTACTTACCCATCACTAGTCATTCATTTTGGTCCTCTTCAGTTGTGAGTTAAGAAATAATATTCTCAGGGCTATCAGAATCATTTCTAAATTAAGAACTTAATAAGTGAAACTGTCCTGTGGATAAAGTGATGAGATATAATGAATAGGTTTGGTGGCATTTGTGATATTCTGGCCCCTCAGACTACTTCCAGATCTTGGCCTCTATTCAAATAGGAGATTCCTGTGACCTTTAAATAAATGAGATTTTATTCTATTATTTCTGATTAAACACAGGTCTCACACAGTGAATGAGAAACAGTGGAGACACTGTGATCTAAACTGGCAGATGAAGTTCTCACTATGATAAAATGCCACAGCAGTCAAAGGAAATCAAGGCAAATGATTTCTTAATTCTATAAATTGAAAATGTGATCCCTACACTTTTTTAGGGAAACATTTCCATTGTGTTCACATAAACAATGTAATTTCTGTGAATATTATTTTAAGAAATCTTAATTCCATTCATTAAACTCTTTGATCCTTATCTCAAAAATTAAGTCCTATGTGAATTTTTTCTACTCTTTCTATACTATGTGTGCATGTATAATTCTAATTGTCTTTGAAAACTATTATACATATACATACACATGCATACATATGAGCATATACACACATACGTGTATTAGAATACACTGAATGGAAACGATTATCAATTTGGCCAATTGCCACAGGTTAACCCTATAGCTTCCAGAAATTAGTACATGATATCTCTGTGACAAATAAGATGAACCCAGGAATCATGCGAGGGTATGGTAACTACAACATTGCGTAATGTAGGGAACCTGGATTTGGAAGTAGAGTACAAGGTTCTAGTTGTATCTCTGCTGTTTTCTTGATGTATAATAATGGATAAAGACCTCTATAAAAATTCAATTTCCTCATCTTTGAAATAATACAATTTCATCTATGCCACTGCCTTTTTTGAACATAGTAATCTACAAATTTCAAATCTACTATGATTTCTACACTGCATAAGATTAGTTGCACATGAGGATAAAGTAATTCAGATGAAAAGTAATTGGGATAGCAGTCAATAAAACTTCATTGCTATTCACAAAAGGAGAATATATGTGAAAGGGTATTTTCAGTGTGGGGCTTTCATTACTCATAGTCTAGGAGTACCACTCAATGAGGTGCCTTCTGATGTGCAAGAATATTCAGACACCAAGTGAAGACACAGAGAGTCATCCAGGACTGAGATAATTTTAAGTGAAAATCATAGAAAAGAGAGGAGGCAAATGGGATATTGTTCCATTACCTTTAGTTAAAAAGAAGAATATAGTCGTCTATTTAAATGAGGGGAAAGGACTGATGGAACTCAACTGTAACTCTTACCTCTAGGAGGAGGATGGGCACCAGAGGGAAGGTAATGTCTGGTTTCTATGCTTTCCACGGGACCTAGGGCTGTGACTTTGTAATAGCAATTTAAATGGAAAGCTCTTTCTCATTCATTAATAGTCCCATGTGTCCTGCACAAAAGTCAGATGGGACATAGAGGATGACAGTGGATTATAGATAATTGAATAGGGTCACTCCTCCCTTGTATGCTGCTGCTCCAGATAGAATCACCTTAATAGAAAAGATCCAGAAATATGATGGAACTTGGTTTAAATCACCTGGAAGACTAAGACACATGTGGTGGGAGGAGCTTGCTGGATGGGCAGAACAGGAAGGGTGGAGCAGAATCGAGAGGAAGTGAGTGAGCCCAGTCCAAGTAGAGAAGAGAGGACACAGGCAGGCAGGCAGATGCTGCAAGACTTAGTCTCTGATGGGTCGGAAGGATGGGGAATGGCTTTGCCTCTTGCAGTGATCATATTTATTACTTTCTTGGCAACCATGACAGATTTAGCTTTTTGGTTCTTGTATTTGTCTTTCTGATGTCCAAATAAATGCCTTTTCATGTCTTCTATATGGAGCATCTTTTATACTTTGCTATTGGTAGCTATGCCAGCACATTCATGGTTACCACCAGTGCTGTGAATATTTCCTTGGTGATACAGCCTTTCAAACTGGTTTTCCCCAGAGTCACAACTAGGATAGTGAAGCAATATTCAGTTGTAAAACAATCAAATATAACCATGAACCTTAATACTATGAACTATGTGAAGAACCAAAGTCTAGTACCCTAGATACTTGAATATTTTCATCTTCTACAAATGATAAGAGGAAGTGAAATGAAGCAAAGATCAAAGTAGAAAAATTTCAATTAGGTTAATTCTAATCTTAAATTGTTTAAGGTAAAATGTATGTACATCCTCACAGGCTTCCAAAGATTGTGTATGTGTGTGTGTGTGTGTGTGTATGTGTGTGCTTGTGTTTCTGTATCAAACAACAAGCAGAAGGCAATCTATATAATCACATCTTTGAAGTTTATTTTTTTTGTTATCGTAACCTAAACTCTTTTTTTACTGATAAATCCAAACCAGATCTATAGCTCTAATGTTCTTCTTAAGTACCAATTTGACTTTTATTTTTTCCTTAAGTTTAAGATATTTAAGACTGAGCTTGGAACTAAGTGCCTAGATCAGAAAAGGAAATTCAATTAGTAGAAAATACTACTCTAAGAATTTCATTCTATAAAGCCAAATCCAAATGGGTCTATTTGGATTTCTTATATTGATTGCTAATGAATGAACTTCAAGGAGTTAGGGGAAAGAACTTTGATTTTAGAATTGGGACACTTGGTTCTAAATTTTGGCCTTGATACTGATTTCTGAGAGCTTGGGAAAGACATTTACCTCTAGAGTCCCTTGATTTCCTCATCTCTAAAATAAAGTAAATTATTCTACAATTCCCTTTTTCCTATGAATCATAAAAAATACCTTTGAATATCCTACTTATTATACTAGTTTTGGACAAAATGGAAAAATGTGCAAAATGAAATTACACTTAATTGAATTTGCAGTGGTCCCCAAATGAACAAGATGAATGAATAGATATTTTCTTGGAGAACTTACCTATGAGACATGGTTTGGTGAAAGGAATATTGAATTTGCAATCTGAAGACATGAGTTCAAATCCTGCTTCTGACACTAGTGTGTCACCATGGAT
>CM053769.1:15102670-15119130 GCA_028658325.1 Potorous gilbertii | reverse complement strand
ATTGGTGATATGGGTAATTAGAATGTCCAGTGTATTGGGGATGGGGGAGGGGACAAATGGGGAGAAAATTTTGGAACCCAAAATCTTGTGAAAATGAATGTAAAAAGTTAAATAAATTTATTTAAAAAAAATAAAATAAAATGAACTAAAAAAAAAAGAAAAAAAAGAAAAAAAATAAAATCTGTGAGTATTTGCTTTTGATATTGTTTTGGTTTGACTGCATCCTATTAAGTTAATGTATTCTCCTCACAGCTTGTCCTTTTTCTATATTTTAAAGACCAACTCAATTCTTCCCCCTCCAAGAAACATTCTCTTACCTGCCCATCACAATAACCTGTAAAACACTTAATTATTAATTTTTCAATTACTCAAGTAGTGGAAATATTATAGATTATACTCATTTATTTCAGTCTGATATCCCTTTGCAAATAATCTACTTGAAAATAGCCACTCTGATATTTTTCCCCTTCTTCTATCCCCAAACTTAGTTGTCTGTACATGTTTTGTTTGCTGTTAGGGGAGTATGAGACTTTCCCAGTTATCTTAATCTGTATGGGTAGCTCTTGATGTGAATATTCTTCCCATAAATGTAAGTCAGCAACTAGTCTCTAGTCTATAATATGCTGCATGCATAATATTAGACAGTTGCCTGGGATATGAGAAGTTAAATGACTTTCCTACAGTCATACAAGTAGTAACTTTCAAAAATAGGACATGAATTCAGATTCTCTCAACCACAAGTTTACCCTTCTACCTACCACATAACAATGAGACTCAATACTTAATTATTACATAATATGTGTTTATGGTACTCTGTGTCAAAGCTCTGCTCTTGGTACAATCTGGTTCAAATGTTTATCAATTTGTTTTCATCACAAGCTTGAATAAGACAAATTAATCAATTATTCAAGTGACAAAAAATTGGGAAGGATAGTTAATATGCTGTATGACAGAATAAAATTCAAAATTATCCCAGCAAGCTAGAATGGTAGGTCCAAATCAACAAGATAAAATTAAATCAGGATAAACTATATTTAGTTTAAAAAATATACCTCATCAATGACATAAGAATAGAATGAGAAACAAATGACTTGACACTGTCATATAAAAAAGACCCAAGGATTAGGGTGGTTACCTGACAAAAAAGCCTTGAATAAATGAAAATCACTGAATTTCACAGTTAGGAGAGACATAGATGTCCAGCTAGTGCAATTCCTTACCGAAAGATTATCATACAATTAGCCAGATTTAATCATCAAAATTCTGTTTGGAGAACTCTAATGCACTTCATAGGCACTCTACTAAACTTTTAATTTAATTATTAAAAACAATTTTAACTAATTTAAGTTTCTTTTTCTCCCTCTTTGCAACTTTTAACTACTACTTCTTGCTTTCCTTGGGCCAAAAAGAAATCAACAAGTAAACAAAAATTATTTTGTTAAGCATTGGGAATAGGAAGAGTAGTACAATAGAAAGATATTCCCTGACCTTCAGAAGTTTATACTAAATGGGGAAGACAATACATGAAAGGATGCTAAAATGTGTCCCAGGTGAAATAGACCAGCTATTCACATAGGAAAAAGGTAGAAAAAATCCATAGAATCAGAGGAAATGAAGTCATAGCTGGCTTCATCACTTTCCTTATAATTGAGAAATGTGATGTGACATCTTATAATGCAATATAAAATAGAATATATATATCTATAATATACATATAACATGGCCTAATATATCATAATATTTTATAATAATATGACATAACAACCATAAGATCACAGTAGAATAAAATAGAACTCTCATGTCCTTCCTTCCCCTCAATCTTCTAGTCAACTAGTCAGTGAACCTTAATTAAGTTCCTAAGTCCAGTTCCTTAAGTTTATCCTCATGTGACATGGACTTGAGACTTTTTCCAATTCTATTTACCATCCTGTGGATACTCTTAAATTCATTAATGTAATAGCTGAAACTATGCACCATATTCTAGTAGATATCTGACCAGGATAGAAGAGAAAGGATCTAGCATCTCTATTGTGAGAAACCCTGCTTCTTTTCATTTAGCATAAGTGGCTGTTAGTTTATTTACCTGCCACATCACACTAATGAATTATATTGAGTTTATGGTCCACTTAAAGACCTGGATCACTTTCAAAAAATATTGTATTCATGAAGGTGATTTTTGACCCGATGTATATGACTTCCTATTGGATTTTATCTTATGAAATTTAACCTCATGATCTAGCATATTGAAAGGGTAAGGTTCTACATGCTCCTTAATTTATTAAATTGCATTAATATTGAGAGATTTTATTATAACCTCATCAGGGTGTGTGGACAAGCCCTTATTTAATTTGAAAGGACCAGGCTTGGGGGCCATTAAATGAAAAGGAAAATGTATACATAGGAAAAAAAGTGACTGATTGAAAAATTATGTCATACTTCTTAGGCTGCATGTAGAAATCACAAGCCAATGTAGCAGTGATTCAGTCAAGTGAAGAATTAGAGGGTTGGATGTACATACCTGAGGTGAGGTCACTTTGAGAGAAATGATGGATAGAGATCTCCCTGCTTTCTTCTTACCCCAACCCAGCTATTAACAATAAGATTGGAGAAAGCAGACTAATCTGAGGCAACATATTTAGCCAGAAGCAAAAGGAAAAATACAAGAGAAAACAGAACATCTCCTGAGAAAAGGAAAGGTTATACCTGTCTAGCTTCTTGTCTGGAAAGTGACATTTGTAATGGTGAAACTGAACAAAGATCCCAGTCAATATTAACATGTGCTTAGTCCTGAGTTGATGGAATTCCCATATGGACTTTGGAAAATGCATAGACATTTTCTAACTGGTTCTAGCTTCTAAAAGATATGGCAAAGAGAGGCTTTTTTGATTGGCAATTTTGGCATCATAGGTGGAAATGAGTCTGTTCAATAAACTACTATATGACAAGATCCTTTTCCTTCTTTTGGGCTGTCTTGACTGGCAAGAGAAGAAAGGGTGAGTGATATAGGTATTTCTTTTGCGCCTTCAACATTTAGTATTAACATATGGTCCATGTGGAGGTTATAACATTGTTAGTTTTGAAAGGTCAGAAAAGCAAGTCATCAGAGAGTCCAAGAATATATCTATTTGATATCAGTAGATAGATGATATGTATACAATATCACTACCTCTTCACTACAATAATAGTTTGAATTTCTAAACTATTGAAATTACATTTCCTTGAAATGTATTCAAAATATTGAAGAAAATTTAGATTATTGAGGTAATATGTGCAATAATATCCTAAACTAGAACTGACTATTGATACGTTTATTTACTTGTATTTTCCATATGACATATTCCATATGACTATTGTAATTTCTTAGTCTTTTATTCTCTTTCATACCCCTTGCCAACATACTATCCATTTTCCTTAGCAAAATGAACATTTTCTTCCATTCACTTTCAAAAATTAATGATTCAAATTCTTCAGTAGTAAGTTTATTGATTGTTGAAAATTATTAAAACTGGACAAATAATGAGGAATCTTTGCATGAAGTAGACCTGGTCAGGTCAGTTCAGTAATTCAGTAGATACCTACTTTTTGCCACTTTGAAGTAGTACTTATCTATGGATTGAAATCTTGTAGAAAACTTTATTTGTGTTGAATAACAATGACCCAAGAGATGGAGTCAGTTTTTATCCTTGTTCAGGTAATATCTAGATACTATGGAATTAAACTGGAAATATTGAGAGCCTATAGAAATACCACGAACCACAGGGAGATGTGGCTACTACAGTGTGAATTAGGTGAGATTAATCTTACCTCAGACCTATGAGTATCATGAGCATTCCAAACCAAATTTAGCAATTATACTTTTCATACCTGATTGAAAATTTACTTTAAGCATTTAATTAAGCAGTAGTAAATTCAAATAGCAGCTGTAATTTGATGATCCCTTCTGAATCTGACCTCCTTCTCAACTGGAAAAATAGCAATTGGGAGTGGAAAGAAGCCATGTTTCAACCCATCTCCTAAATGTCTGTGTGGGAGTCATCAATTCGTCAGAATGACTGTATCTTAATTTGATTTGAATCCCAGTAGCTATGGTTGCCAGGAAAGCAAATTGCAAATACCTTGGTTAATCCCTATGATAAAATATCTTTTGCTAACTCCTTAGTCCCCTATTATCTCAATGGTAAAATAACAGGAAAAACAATCACTTTGGAGACGCGAAAGTTGATTTTACCTGAAAGGCTGAGAAAGAGTTTAACCTGTGCTACAGATGTAAACAAAATAGACACAAAAATCAGTATAATTCTTCTATTTTCATATCATATAATATCTTGATGCTTTCACTTCTCTGCTCCCATAGTCAGTTACATAAACCCTCTTGTGACTTTCATTTCTCATTTCTTGTCTTCCTTTAATATGCTTATTTTTGTTGATATTACTTCACATAATGATATTACAGGTATCACTCAGTGTTTAGGTTGTTGCCTAGCAAATGTGGAGAGAAGCTGAGTAAAATCTAGTACCTACATGTAATGAAATGCTATTTTATCACAAAAATGAAGAGTATAAGGAATTCAGAGAAACATAGAAAGGATGTTAAGTAATAGAAGTTGAAGAAAGAACTAAGAGAATAATGTATGCAATGACAATGATCCTGTAAATCATATATTAAAAGGCAGTGAAATACTGATGGATTAAAGAATAATGAATGATCCTGTTCTCATGGAAGTTATAATGAAAAATACCTCTATGCTATTGGTTGAGAGATGGGATATACACTGTGTAACCTCTGTTGAATCAATTTTTTTATTATTGAATTTTTTCTTTATTTTAAAAATGGAGATGAGTGGAAGTAGTGTTTACTAAACATGAATTAAGGGGAAATGACAATGCTTTATGAAAAAAAGACCATAGAGTCTAAAACCATATTTTTCATTGAAGAACAACAAAAAAATTATTAAGTGAATTAAGTGGAAACCTGTCAAAATATTCTGTAAGTTACAAAGGAAGGGAAAAATTCTAACATGATTAATCACTGTTGTAAATAAGAGGATTCCAGGGTAAATTTCAAATGAAATTAATTATATGACAATCCAAGGTGAAGATATGGTTTAGGTGATATAATTATAGGGATAAATAAGATAAAAGAGGCCAAAAAGAAAATGAGTTAAATAGATTGGTAAGAAAACGTGTTCATCCTTCATTTTTGAAGAGGACCATGACATCAGAGAAATAACAAGACTCGTAGTTGACTTTGATTTGAGTAAGGGAGGGCTGTTCAAGGTCACCAGCCTTACTTTCTCCTCCTGAACCATCTGCATTCAGTGACCAGATATTCATCAGGATGACTCTAGGAAACCCTAGAAAACTATGGACACACTGAACAAAAGGATGGAGCAAACAAATAAAGAATAAGAAATATTAAAGTAAAATGAAAAAGAAAAGGAAAAAACAATTAGAACTCATTGCATTTCTACCCAAAGCAGCTCACTTACATTACAGTATAAACAATCAAAGAATTGCTAAGCATCATGAGAGAAAAGAATAAAAATAATACAGAATTGTATATAAGAAGATTTATGAAAGAAGATTGTTTTGGAACTTAAATGCCATTTGCAGATTGATAGAATCCATGGTCACCAATACAGAAAAATCCCAGAGATAACACATCCAAAAATGTGTTGCATCTTAATGCATATTTCTCTATGTACAACAGAAAGCTAGCTAGGTGGTACAGTGGATAGAGAGCTGGGTTGGAAGTCAGGAAAATTCATCTTTCTGATTTCAACAGCATCTTCAGGCACTTCCTAGATGGGAGTCCTTGGCCAAATCACTTAACCCTGTTTACCTCATTTTCTCATCTGTAAAATGAGATGGAGAAGGAAATGGAAAAACCACTACAGTATCTTTGCCAAGACCCTAAATGGGTTCACAAAGAGTCACATAGGACTGAAACAGCTGAACAACAGCAAAATATGCAATAGACCTTATTATAAACCATATCCCAAGAAATATTTGCTTATTAATATTCCTAAATTAAGTAATTTAATGAAAAAGTTTAAGCATCAAAATTTATTAAATACATACTTTAGCTTCTGTCCATTTAAAGGAAACTTTATATATATATATATATATATATATATATACATATATATATATATTTATATATATATACCTATATGGTTTTAATGACTTCAAGAAATCATTTGTGAGCTAAGAAAACAAAACATTACATGTAAGAAAGACAGT
Organism: Potorous gilbertii; assembly: GCA_028658325.1. Taxonomy (NCBI): domain Eukaryota; kingdom Metazoa; phylum Chordata; class Mammalia; order Diprotodontia; family Potoroidae; genus Potorous; species Potorous gilbertii. The sequence continues at coordinate 15,112,887 of CM053769.1, read as the reverse complement.
TCAGAACCAGAGGGCAGAGAAGTTTTGTGAACTCAGATGGTAAGATGAAGATATTAGTAGTCACACAGGAATAGACATATATTCACCACATAGTTACTCCTGCAGGAGTTGAAGTCAAATTGGAACATAGTATTCGTTTATAAAATCTTTGAGTTATAAATTTGCTCCCTCTCCTCTTCCTTCCCTGAGAAGACAAGCAATTTTATATTGGTATTCATGTCAAGTTATGAAAAACATATTCCTGTATTACATTATCAAAGAAAATACAAAACAAAAAAAAAACAAGAAAAATAGTGAAAAATAGTTTACCTTGATTTGTTTTTAGATTCTATTAGTTCTTTCTTTCCATGTAGGTATCAATTCTCATCATGAGTATTTTGGCATTGTCTAGTATTGCTGAAATATTTGAATCATTCACCACTGATCATACTACAATGTTGCTACTACCCTATACAATACTGTTGTCCCAATTTCCCAACATTCTCTAAAAAATTATTATTTACTTTTCCTATCATGTCATTCTGAACGATGGGAGATGATACCTCATAGATGTTTTAATTTGCATTTCTCTAATAATTATTTGGAACACTTTTCATATAACTATAGATAGCTTTGATTTCTTTGCCTAAAAACTGCCTGTTCTTATCCTTTGACTATTTATCAATTGGGGAATGACTTGTATTTTTATAAATTTACCTCAGTTCTCTATATATTTGAAAAATGAGCCCTTTATTGGAGAGCCTGCCTATATTTTTCTCTACTTTTCTGCTTCCCTTCTCATCTTGGCTGCATTTTTATACAAATATTTTTAAATTTAATAAAATCAAAATCATCCATTTTCTAGCTCATAATGCTATCTCTTGTTTGGTCAGAAATTCTTCACTAATTCATAAATCTGACAGGTAAACTATATCATACTCTCCTATTTTCTTATCATATCACCTTTTATTTCTAAATTGTGCAACTATTTCAAACAACTGCATAGGGTATGTGATGTTGGTTTATATCTAGGTTATGCAAAACATATTTTTCTGTTTTCTGAGAAATTATTGTCAGAAAATAAGTTCCTGTCCCAAGACCTTTGGTTCTAGCTCTTTGGTTTTATCAAACACTAGGTAACTGTAGTCCTTTACTACCTTTATTAGGTATTGTATGCCTAATAAATTCCACTGATCTACCATTCTATTTCTTATCCAGTGCCAGATTTCTTTTTGACAGTTATTGTCTTATAAAATCGATTGAGTTTGCTAGGCAACCTTCCTTCACAACTTTATTTTCCTTAATTCCTTTGATATTCTAAACTTTTCATTCTCCTGGAAGAATTTTATTACTTTTTCTAATTCTATAAGATAATTTTAGTAATTTGATTGCTATTTCACTGGATAAGTAAATTTAAGTAAAAGCATCTTTTTATTACATTTCCTTGACCTGTTCATGAGCAATTAATGGGTATTCCCTCCAGGTATTCAGATCTGACTATGTGTGAAAAGAGTTTTAGAATTATGTTTATATATTTCTCGGTTTTACCTTGTCAGGTAGACTTCCAACTATTTTATATTGTCTATAGTTATTTTTAAGTGGTATTTCTCTTCCTATCTCTTGCTCCTGGGCTTGGTTGATAATATGTAGAAATGCTAAGGATTAATGTTGGTTTATTTTATATGCTGAAATTTTTCTAAAGTTGATAATTATTTCAATAATTTTTAGAGATTCTAGGAATCTCTAAGTAAATTACCTTATCATCTATAAAGAGTGGTTGTTTTGTTTCCTCATTGCCTATTCTAATTTTATTTTCTCCTCTTATTGTTATAGCTACCATTTATAGTATGATATTGAATAATAATGGTGATAATTGGCATATTTTCATTACCTCTGCTCTTATTGGGACTATTCCAGTTCATCCACGTTAGAAATAATGCTTGTTGATGATTTTGGACTGAGGCTACTTATTATTTTAAGGAAAGCTACCTTTATTCCTATGCATGTTTCTAATAGGAATGGACATTGTATTTGGCAAAAGTTTTGGGGTTTTTTTTGCATCTATTGAGAAAATCAAATAATTTCTTTGTTTTGTTATAAATTCTGTCTATTTTGCTGATAGGTTTTTCTAATATTGAATATGCCATGCATTCCTAGTATAAATGCTATCCAGTCATAGTGTATGATCTTTCTCATATATTGCTATAATCTTCATGCTCATATTTTATTTAGTTTTTAATTAATGTTCATTAGGGAAGTTGTTTTGGAGTTTTTTTCTCTTTTTGCTCTTCCTGGTTTAGATATTAGCTCCATATTTATTTCATAAAAAGAAATTTGGAAAGACTCCTTCTTTACCCATTTTTCCAGATAGTTTATAATTTATTGGAATTATTATTTTTCTTTAAATATTAGGTGGAATTCTCTTTTGAATTCACCTGATTTTGGGGATTTCTAAAACAAAATATTGTTTTAAATTTTACATGACTTTCTCACCTCTTTGACATTTTTATAGTAATGTCTTTTGCAACACTGTGTCAAAGAAGAGTCAGTTTTCTAAACTAGAAGGCATCATATAAATTCTTTTGAGAAAGCTTTGTTCAGTTCAGAGCTTCACCAACAGCACATCAATTTGCCTGTTTTCCCATAAAAATTCCAACATTTATTAGTATAATTTAAGTTAAATTATCCAATTTAATGAGTAGGAGATATAACCTCAGAGTTCCCTTACTTTGCATTTTTTAACTATTAATGATTTAAAGCAACTTTTTTCTCCAACATAACTATAAATAACTTAGATTCCTTCCATTGAAAGAAACTGTTCTTTGAACAGTTATGAACTACGGAATTAGTCTTTAAAAAACTAATCAGTTCCTTAATTATCTTAAAATTGAGTCCTTTATCAGAGAAACTTACTGAAAATAATTTCCCACTAGCTAATTGTTCCATTGTTATTTTAGCTGCAATGAATTATTTTTGCAAAAAAAAAATCAATTTCATGTAATCTAAATTGTTCATTCTATCTTTTGTGAACCTCTGTATCGTTTGCCTCAACCATAGATATACAAGGGGATTTCTTCCTTGTTCTTCTAATTTATTCATAATGTCACCTTTAATTTCTAATTCATGTATCCATTTGGATCTTATCTTGGTAAGTGGTGTAGGCAGTTGGTCTAACCTAACTTTCACTAAATTGCTGTCTAGTTTTCCCACTTTATTTTCTGAAAATTGAGATTTTATTCCTGTAGTTGAGGCTTTTGCATTTATCAAGCAATATACTACTAATATTTACTATGGTATATTGTATAACCTGAGCTATTTACAAAGCTCAGCCTTTCTCCCTCTCCCTCTCTCAGTTTAGGATTATTGATTTCTAATGTATTTTGAGTTCTAATGCTGCTTTTTCTGATTGTTTCCCTTGTTAGTTTTGATCATTAATTTTTTTCTCTAGATGAATTTTGTCACTATTGTTCTAGGTCTATAAAATAATTATTGGGTAGCTTGATTGTTACAACTCTTAAGATGTAAACAGGAAATTAGGGGGCACGGTGAGTAGCGTGTAGAACTCAAGATGACCAGAGTTTAAATCTAATGTTGTATATTTAATAACTTCAAGAGTTTGGGCAAATAAGTTAATCTCTTTGTCTCGGTTTCCTCCATTATAAAATGAGATCATAAAGCCCCTTCCTCAAAGAATTGTTATGAGGATCAAATGTAATATTTGTAAAGTTCCTGGTACATAGCAGGCACTATATAAATGCAATTGTTGTTATTAATGATAATTTCTGCTAATAACGATGGTGATTATAACAATAAACAGCTAACTCAGGTAGCGTTGTCATTTGTGTTATATTTATGTGTCCTATATGGGGACAATTAATATTTCTCCAATTGTTTAGATCTGTTTTGTGTTCTGTAAATGATGCTCTGTTGTGGTAATCATACAGATCTTACACTGACCTTAGTAGGTAGACTCCCAACTATTTTATATGTTTTGTAGGAAAAGGCGATCATTCTTACCATTTCATCCCTGGGGGGAAAAGTTTCTATTATTGTTTTGATTTTTTTTAAAAACAATGACCTAGAAATTCAAATTCTTTTTAGAGACATCGTCATTATATCATCATCTTAACCAGGTCTTCTTTTCTTTTTTTTTTTTCTTGTGAGGTCTGTGACTTCAATTTTCAACAATGATTTTTTAAAAAATACTTCCTGTTCTTATAAGGTCTTCTGTTTCGTTGTCCAAGACTTTATGACACAGAAATGTTTCTTGGTTCCTCTTGACAGTATCATCAACATCCACATCAGTCATCAAAAGTACCTAGTGGTTATCACATTTGACATGTTTTCCGACTCTCTGTCACGTTATGGATACAATTTCCCTATGTAACAGCACAATTCTGTCATTAATGCCATGTTGACAAATAGATACTCTTGTGGACTAAGTGGATTGTGGACCTGATGAGAATTATAAGAGTGATGTAGAGAGTTTTGAATGACACAGGGAGATAAACTTTAGGATTGGATTGCTTTGTTTGCCAGATTATCTCCTAAGATTTCCTCTCTTCCAGGTCCTGTAACAGTGAGTGAGTTTTCTCTTTCTTTCCTCTGGGTTTTGGCTGCTATACTGCTGCTTACCAATCCAGAGTGACAGACAGTAGAGCCAGAGACTGTAAAAGTGGTGATCCCTGTGTGAGCCTAATCAGAACAACTCTCACCAAGTTCATTGCATGTGAATCTCTGGAGTGACTTTTATCATACCCACCTGTGCCACTCACTTGTTTCCTTGTCAAGTATAATTGATACAAGCTATCACCCTCTGTTCCTTGAACTTCTTTTAGCTAAAGACAGAAAAATAAGACATAAGAAGTTTAACTTCTAGATCCCATACCCAGCCCTGAAAGAGTAGAAGCCTGAAGTCTATTTGCAGTTTCCTCCCTTTCCCCCTTAATTTGTAGTGACTGGAACTGAGTAGTGAATAAGATGCTGCTCTCTATAATGCATATCACTGTTGTGCTTTTTTGTTGTTGTTGTTGGAATTTTAGTGTATTTTCAGCTAGAAAATTGCACTTTGTTTTGCAGTTATTTAAACAACTGAAACATCAAACTAGGTCATCGAGTAACAGGAAGAGATATGACATAAAATGACACATCATGTTTGAAACATCTAGAAGCGCTAAGCCAGGAGAGTGAGAGTGTGAAAATTGGGTTATTATCAGTCACCTGCCCCATGGTTCTAAGCATCAACAAGTCCAAAGTATTTCATTCAAAATGACAGCCTTTGAAAGGAAGAATGCTCCATTTATCAGTTGAAAAAGTACACTTATAGCAGCTGAATGGCTTACCCACAGATTTAGGGGTGATAGCTGCCAAAGAAAGTAGGACTAGAATACAGTCTGTCTGTTTGGTCCAGTGCTATTCTCATTTTACCAGTCTTCCTGGCAAATTATGATGTACAAAACTATCTTGTACACAAAACAAAATACAAAACAACAAATAGAATGATTTTGTACTGTTAATGCACAGGACTTATTTTTATTTTTAGAGAAAACAGAACATCATTTTTATAATAAACATTTTGTCCTGTCTTTAGAGAAATATAATAAAATTAATCTTTTGATCCCTTCTTAGGTATTTCTGTCAGGTGGTATATTATCTCTGATAATGAACTCAAGGATTTTATTACATATAACTGCAATTTAGTGAACTCATTGCACTCTGCAGTTTAAACCACCTCTAATAGTCCTTTGAATAATTAATTATTGAACTAGCTGTTCACACACTTAAAAAGTCAATGTCCATTTCTAAAGGATGCAGTACTTAAAAAACAGCATCAACAACTAAAAGATAAATAATAACTCACTAATACCTTAATAATGTTGAAAGCACTTTATATGGATTAAATTCGGAAAATTGGTTGGGGAAATAGATTTATAAGTTGTCTTCATTCTTTTAAAAATTTTATGTTTTGATTACCATGAAAGAAAGGGACTGCTAGCTCACTACTAGTTAGAATTCTCAGGTATGTCAAAAAGTTCTGAAAATGCCATTGGTCATTACATAGTATCCTTGCACAAATCTCAGGAGTTCTTGGGTTATGGCAAAAATTTTTGTGACAAAGCAGATCAGAACTCAAAACAGCAAGATCATTTCTGTGTCTCTATGGATCCTGGAAGCAAGGTGGCACAGTGGATAGAGTTCTGAGCCTGGAGACATGAAGACCTGATTTCATATACAGCCTGGCTGTGTGGCCCCAGGCAAATAAATTGACCTTGCTTACCTCAGTTTCTTTATCTGTAAAATGAGCTGGAGAAGGAAATGGCAAACTGTTCAGTATTTTTGTCAAGAAAAATTCAAAAGGAGTCACAAAGAATGAAATATAACTGAAATGACTGAATAATGGCAACAAAAAAATGGACCTGAGAGATATCACATACTTTTGAAATGATTTTTCCATTACCACAATCAAGCTTATTCTTCTAGAAATATGAAGGAACAGCCTTCAAGGTCAAAGGGTAAGACTTTGTCTTACGTCAGTGTAATGTGGAGATTACTAATTTCGTGTCTTCTGTTATGTAATCCAACAAATTTGATTCTTATTATGATTTTTACTAGACATTTTGCACAAGGTTTCCAAATAAGAGTTTCAGGGAACCCTGAAGACATTGAAGTTCAGTATTATGTAGTTCATTGATGAAGTTTATTTGATTGCTTGTATATTTTCTAATATTTTAGTAAAGACGTTCATTTTAAATGGTTGTAATTTGTCCTCACTATTTTTGTTTCTTTTTCAATTGCTTGATTACCTTGAGCCATAAAAATAACAAGTAAGAATGAATATAAAATAACTGATACTCAAAGGAGAAACATAGTAAAAAAAAAACCCGTTATCCAAAATGTTACTCTTCCTTTTGACTCAGAGCAGATTGATTTAAAATTTTGTAGTTGATTGTTGTTTTGGTATACATGGAAGCATCCTGATTTGAAACCTTAGTTTTAGTGTCAGAACGTAATTTATGTTTCAAGTCCAATTTTCATCTAATTCTCAATTTAGATTGCCATCTGAAATACTGAAAAAGATGTGGATTTCCTATAGCAGTTAAATCGTTCCAGTTTAAATTTAATCTTTTAGATTTACATTTAGGTGAGCCAAACTTTAAAGCAAAATAAAATTCAGGTTTGAGGTGATGATCTTGAATAATTAAGATTAAAAAAAATCCTGCCTATTGAGTAATCATGTCATATATCATTTTTGTCAGGTTTTTTATTGATGCAGTTCATTATTTGGATAGTTTTTGAACCAACTCTATATTCCTGGCATAAATTTCACCTGGTCAAAGTATAGGATTTTTTTGACATATTACTACAAACTTTTTGTTAGTGTTTTATTTAAATTTTTGCATCAATATTTATTAGGAAAATTGGTGTATAATTTTGTTTCTGTTTTTGCTCTTCCTGATTTAATTCTCAGTACTATTTTTGTGTCAAAGAAGGGTTTTGGAAAAACTATTTTTCAAAATATATTGGAATTTAATTGTTCTTTAAATATTTGGTAGACTTTTAGGTCTGTATGCCAAAGAGATTGTACAAATGGGAAAAGGACTCACATGTACAATAATATTTAGAGCAGCTCTTTTTGTAGTCAAGAATTTGTAGCCAAAATTTTATGGCTAAGAATTGGAAATGAAGGGATATCCATCAGTTGTGAATGGCTCAGAAAGTTGTGATATATGAATGTAATGGAATACTATTGTGCTATAAGAAATGATGGGCAGGCAGACTTCAGAAAAAACTGGAAAGACTTCAATGAACTAATGCTGAGTGAAGTAAGGAGAACCAGGAGATCATCGTATACAGTAATAGCCACAATGTGCAATGACTAACTTTTAAGGACTTATTTCTTCTTATCAATGAAGAGATCAAAGACAACTTCAAAGGAGTAAGGATGGAAAATCATCCAGAAAAAGCATTAACGGGTCTGAAAGACGATTTAAGTATAGTATTCCACGCCACCACCCCCCCCCCCCGTCTGTCTGTCTGTCTGTCTGTTTTCTCTCTCTCTCTCTCTCTCTCTCTCTCTTAGGGTCAGGTAAGAGGAGAGATGGGGAGAAAATTTGGAACTCAAAATCTTAAGGAAGTAAATGTTGAAAACTAAAAATGAATTGACAAAAGAAAAACAAAGAAAAAATGGTAGAATTCACTTTTGAATTCATTTGGTTTGGGGGATTTTTTTTCCCTTAAGTGGCTCATGGATGATTTGTTCAATTCATTGTTTCTAAGATAAGGTCATTTAAGTATTCTACTTCTTCTTTGTTTAATTTGGAAAATTTTTATATTTCTAAATAGTGACCTATTTCCCTTAGATTGTTAGCTTTCTTGGAATTCAAATTGAGCAAAATACTTCCTAATTACTTCTTTAATTTCCTCTTGATTGGTGGTGAATTCACTATTTTAATTTTTTGATACCGATATTATATTTTCCCCTTCTTTGTAAAATCAAATTAAACAATAGTTTATTTTATTTTATGCAATCAGCTCCTACTTGTACTTACTAGCTCAATACTTTTTCTTACTCTAAATGTTATTAATGTCTTCTTTGATTCTGAGGATTTCTGATATGGTGTTTAATTGGGGATTTTTACTTTGTTGTGTTTTTCTAGTTTTTTTTTATTTAGTTACATTGATCTGCCCTTTCTATCTTTTATTGATGTAAACATCATGGCTTTCATTGCACCCCATAAATTTTTGGTATTGCTCATTAAGCTTCTTGATGTGAGATAAGGTTTTATGTTTGTCTTTCGGGTCCCTATGTTGTCATGCATTTAGGAGACATAAGGACTTTTTCAGACAGAATTTCTAAATTCCCAGCTCAAGTTCTACGTGGATGAATTGAATCTCAATATTTCAGTCATGAAGGAAATTGAGGCTAGTATTTCTACTTGCTTTCCATCCTATTCTTCTTTAATGGAGTTTCTGCTAATCATAGCTCCTTCTTGTAACACTTAAAAAAAAGATTCTCTTTATTAATCATGTTGGGCTTTTAAAATATAGTTATTTTTGTGTTTGTAATACTAATACACAGCACAGTGTAAAGGAAAAATAATCCTGCCTCTAACACTTAGTAGCTGTTTGACCCTGGGCAAGGTGCTTAACCATTGTGTCCTTCATGCAAATCCCTAAGATTCAACTATGAAGTCATCAATAGTTGTGAGCTGTATTAATACAGTGTTCCCCACATTGAAGAAACCATAGAGACTTTAACTATCTGTCTACTGTGCATACAGGGTCCTTGACAATAACCCTCACAATGTTATCACAACACAGAAGGAGGGAACTGATAGGTCAATTTCTTTGAATAAATGTATTAACATGTCCATTTGTAACAAGTATATGTTCAGTCACAGCCTATAAAGAATGAAAGAAATGCTAAAATTGTTGATGTATAAGCTGAATCCTCCTAAGTGTATGTAGAAGAATTTCAGAGTGAAAAGAGAAGGTGGTGGAAAGATTCTGGTTGTCTCAAAGCACTGGAGATCTTGGTTTCCTAAGGTGTTTTTTTTCTTTCTCTCTTTTCTTTGTGTGTTAAGAGTGCTTTTTGACCCTTCATGGATACCTAATGTTCACTGACCCACTTAAGTAGGGAGCCAATACAATTTTCCTAATACACATACTGACCATGCCATCCCTGCTAATAACCATCATTGATTACTGATAGGGTAAAAGAAAGTTTTATATACTAGATAGACATTTATTACAACATGTGCCAGGAATTTTACTAAGAGAAGGGGATAGAAAAAACGAAGCAAAATACAGTCCCTGACTACAGGTAACTTAAAATCAAATTAAGAAGCTCTCAAAATTCTATTTTAAACATATTTCCCTAGCCTTATTTTTGTACCATTCCCTTTCATATCCTCTGTGGCTTAGCAAAATTGAACAGTTACTTCATTGTTTCCTGAATGTATCATGCTCTTCCTAGCATCCACAACACCTCCACATATTTTGCAATTTAGTTCTTCCTTTTGGCTAGAAGTAATCTCTTTTATATCTTGCTTCTTAAAGTCAAATTTTCTTTTCAGCTCTGGTCTTTTCATCAAAAAAGCTTGAAGGTCCTCAATTTCATTGAAAGACCATATTTTCCCCTGAAGTATTATACTCAGTTTGGCTGGGTAGGTGATTCTTGGTTTTAGACCTAGTTCCTTTGACTTCTGGAATATCCTATTCCACGCCCTTTGATCCCT
>CM053769.1:15074842-15102170 GCA_028658325.1 Potorous gilbertii | reverse complement strand
GGGGCAGGGCCACCTTCCAGGCTCAGTTCCCTCAGGGGGTTCATGCAGAGACCTTTTGTAATGGAGTTCCTGGGGAGCTCCTGCCAGCTCCGGGAGCCTCTGCTTCTGCCTCTGCCGCTGCTGCTGCCTCCCGAGGGGGCCTGAGTCCCAGAAACACCCCGCTCCCCTTTCAGCCCGTCTCTCTCACTGACCTGTGAGTCTGTGGGTGGAGGGACCTTCGTGGCCACTGGAAATTCTGTCCCTGAAGCCTGTTCGGGTCTGCTTGTTCCTCTCAGTGCCGCTGCCCGGAGCAGGGGAGGGCTCTGTGCCCATCTGGGGCGTGATGGACCTTTGGGATCAGTTTTTCAGGGCTCTCTGGAATGGAAATCTCCTTCACTGTGTTGCTGCATGGCTTCCACTGTTCCAGAATTTGTTGGGAGTTCTTTTTAGAGGAAATCCATGGGCTGTGTGTTCGGAGCCGGAATAGGTGAGTCTTTCTACTCTGCCATCTTGGCTCCACCCCCTGTATCTTACTTCTTAAGGCACTTTGCTTGGATCTGTTCTTCATTTTAATCATAGTATGACATGAATTACACTCATGTTTGTATATGAAATAACCTCCTAGTAAAATGTAAGTTACTTATAATATCAAAATTCATCTGAAGGAACAAAAGCTCCAGAATATTGAGGGAACTAATGAAAGAAATGCTGGGGAAGGTGGCTGAGCCCTACCAAATATCAAGTTGTATTATAAAGCAGCAATCAACAAAACCAGTTGGTACTGACTGAGAAACAGAGGGGTAGATCAGTGGAATAGATTAGGTACTCAAGACACAGTAGTCAATGAATATGGCAATCTCCTGGTTGATAAACCCAAGGACCTCAGTTTCTGGGATAAGAACTCACCATTTGACAAAAATTTCTGGGAAAACTGGATAACAGTGTAGCAGAAACTGGGCATAGACCAATGCCTGACATTGAACAAAAGAATAAAATCCAAATGGATTCATGATCCAGATATAAAGATTAATACTATAAACAAATTAATGGAGCAAGGAATAGTGTGTTTGTCAAATTTGTGGAGAATGGAGAAATTTTTGACTTAACAAGAGACAGAAAACAGTATGAAGTGCAAAATAGATAATTTTGATTACATTAAATTGAAAAGTTTTCACACAAACAAACCCAATGCCACCAAGATTAGGAGGGAAGCAGAAAACTGGAAAGAATTTTTGCAACTAGTGTCTGTGATAAAGGCCTATTTCTAAAATATATAGAGAATTGAGTCAAATGTATAAGAATATAAGTCATTCCCCAACTGATAAATGGTCAAAGGATATGAACAGGCAGTTTTCAGAGGAAGAAACTGAAGAAATCTCTAGTCATATAAAAAATGCTCTAAATAACTATTGATTAGAGAGATGCAAATCAAAACAACTCTGAAGTACTACATCACACCAGTAAGACTGGCTAGCATCACAAAACAGGAAGATGATAAATGTTGGAGAAGATGTGGGAAAGTTGAAACACTAATTCATTGTTGGTCGAGCTGTGAGCTGATTCAGCCATTCTGGATTGAAGAATGAAGCAGACCATTTTCTTTCTTGTTATGTTATGTTTTGTTTTATGCTTTTTCCCATTCATTTTAATTCTTCTATTCAACATGACTATGGTGAAGTTGTAAATAGGAATATATTTGTAGAACCTATATAAGATTGTAAGCCATCTTGGGGAGGGCGCAGGGAGGGAAAGGGGAAAGAGGGAGGGAGGAATCTAAGATATATGGAGGTGATTGTAAAAGACTGAAAACAAATAAAATTATTATTTAACAAAAATATGAGGTACTTGAAGTTAGGAACTGTATAGGATAGATTGCAATCCTTATTTCTGTAGAAACTAATATAGTTGCTTCAGTTGTTTACCTATATGTTGTGCTTTATAAATGGCACTACAACTAACAATTTTATGAACCTCATATTTGTATAAATCTTTGAAGTATATGAAATTTTATCTTTTTTTTTGTCATGCTGGGGTATAGATAGTGTGTTCTAATTCTCATGATATAGATTAAAAAAAAACCCCAGAAGAACCTTGATAACTAATGTTGGAAATCAAAATCAAAATTCAACTTCATTGCTCTTTTTGAAAATGCCTAAAAATGTGTATAGTCAATTTCTAGGACAATGCTTTACACATAGTATATGCTTTGAATTCTTTTCATACTTTTAACTAAAAGAAACCTAGTGAAATATTGTGCAAGGAAGAAAATATTTTAAAGTGTACCAATAACCATGTCACAAGGCATACTTTTTTTAGCTACTTTGCCTGAAGCCTCCTTTACCTCCAAGTAACATCCTTTTCCACACTATACCTTTTTCAACAAGACAGAAAGCTTCATTTTCAGAGATGGGCTTCTTCAACATCTGCACAGGCATTTTATCCTTCCCCTAGTCTTTTTTCCCCAAAGGAAGTCAATCCTTTGGTAACAGAAATTTCATGGTGTCTCTTTAATTTCTTCCAACCAGTCAGTATACTAAGTGGACCCTTTTCTGCTTGCCTCAGAAATATTTTTATAGGTTCTGATATTGACTGAAGTGAAATGAAGACTGACAATTAAGTCAGACAATGAGTGGAGTCAGACTAAGAATAATATTGGAATCCCAGTTTTTTAGACTACAGCAATGGTGATATGTATGTCTTAGCTATGGTATCTCCCATTACATCTTTTCCAGTTCCACTCATATTTGTAAATGTATATCTCCAGGAAATCCCGTGGAAGGCTCACCCAGAAATAATGGTAAATAGATTTCCTGACACCTAATCAAGCCAAAGAGTTGAACAGTCATTATCTAGGATGTCCATGGGACTTACACCTTCAAAGTAAAGATGGAAGCTTTATAATTAAGACAGTATTGACCAGTAAAGTAAGATTTTGAAGGGTATATGATCTTTTACTATCCTGCAGAATCAGTTTGACTGCTAATTTAATCTCAAAACATCTCTCCCCATTGTCCTGGGAAAGTATGTTGTAGGAAGTGAGCATCGTAAATAACTACTTCAAAATTATGTGTTCTAAGTCCTTATAATGAGGAGTTACATTCCTCACTGAAGTCCCTGATGCTCCAGTTACAGGTTCATAGGGATTCTTTTAATAAGGCTGAGTTTTCACCTAGAGTCTATTCGTAGCTTCACACAAATGCTTGAGGCAGAATTTTTGGCATAACAAAGCTACAACTGCATTGCAAATTTCTTGGCAAATATTCAGAAAATTCCATTTCAAGACTCTTCCATGGGCACAGTACACTTCAAAGTTTTCAGAGGTATTTTCTATTTCTCTAATGTAGGGGCCATATCTAGTTATTATTTAAAAATCAATAATTAGCTATAATGAGCTACCAAGATAAATATAACTTCATAGAACCAGAAATTTAATAAAATCCTTTAATAGATCTTTTCACTTTACAAATTCCTTCCCTTTTTATTTCTATTTTCAAACACAGGAAACCATGTTTTAGACAAGTTTGTAGTCAAATGATGTGACTTAGCTAAGGCCATACAACTAGTTATGTGTGGAATCAGAAGAATCCCTGATCTTAGGATTTCCAAAAATGGCCCCTTCTCATTTATGCCATGATTTTTTTTTGAAAATCGTTCAGTACAGTGTAACCTGGACTTCTCTGGGCATGCCCAGTTCTAGCATGGAGAAAACCTTTGGCGGCCTTTTGAACATGCCCAGTTCACCCAACATGATGCTCCAGTCCCCTAGCATGAGTGTGGGGGTTGTTTCCTTTATTTCACTGCTTGCATTTTCTTTTCAGTTTAGTTGTTTTCAGTTATCTGACTCTTCTTGATCTGATTTGTTTTGTTTTTGTTTTGGGTTTTTGTTTTTCACAAAAATATTAGAGTAGTTGGCCATTTCTTTCTCCAACTCATTTTAAAGATGAGGAAAGTTAAGCAAACAGGGTTACATGCTTGTACAGTGTCACACATCTAGGACATGTCTGAGATCAGATTTTAATTCAGGTCTTCCTGACTCCAGACTTGGAACTCTGTCTACTGCACCACCTAGCTGCCCCTGTTTTAAACTGGAGGAATTGAACCATTCTCACTACCTTCTCCAACATCTTCCTACTTTTATTGGAGACTCCTGTCTGCTCCACTCAGGGTGGACGTTATGAAATTAACCAGTAGAAAGGGAAGGAATTTATTTTCCCTCCTCTCCTTCTTTTACACTGATTATGAAAAATGGTGCAAATCATATTTGTTTCTGCTTTCAATTTCAAGTGCTGGAGGGTGATCCTCATGAGACTTTGGAGTTCAAGTCATGGTGACCTGGATTATAGACAGCATGATGTACTCAAATAGTCCAGAATGAAAGACCTGAGAAGTCAGTGTGCTTAAGGTGGGGTTTGGACTTGGAATTAGGACTGCTCTACTTGAGTTGAGCTAAATTGTGGACCTAATCCTCTTCCCCTCTGCAGAGAACCTCCTTTTGATGGAGGGAGCCAGAGGAGAGGGATTATGCTTCTCACATGTTAGAGGAATAAATATGTCTGTAATTATACACTCTACAGGTGAAAGAATGTCATCAGTGAGGCTAGAACCCTTTGAAGAGAACCTACATATGCCAAAATCCCTTTACCAGTCACAGAGAAAACATTTATGAAGATTGGAAATGTAACGTACCTGACCTTCAGGTGGTGGGGGCCGGGATACACAGTGTGATGCTAACAAGGAATTCATTATTCATTTTACTTTAAAAGCATTTACTGTGGTCAGATACTGTGACGGTGCTAGGGAGATAAAGACATCAATGGAAGAATGCCTCAAAGATCTTGTAATCTACTCTCAAAGGGGGAGAGAAAATGGGAGAATATAGTGGAAAGCACAGTGCTTGGCACATGGTAGGTACTTCTTAACTTGCTTGGTGACATGACTAGAAAGAACTCAAGAATTGGGATAGAAGGATTCATGCTTGCTTCATTTTTGCAACTTAGTACCTGTGTGCTATTATTAGAAAAACTCATTAAATCTCTCTACAGGCCTCAACTTCCTCAATTTTAGAATTAGGGAATTGCTCTTGATGATATATGATGTCCTTTTGTGAGTCCATCTCTTTCCTTCTACTCACACTGCCACCACTCTAGTTTAAACTACCACTATTTCTTTTAATATTTATATTTATATATATTTATATTTATTTATAATAATATATATTTATATATATATATTTATATTTATATATATTTATATATATAATAATATATATATTATTAAATATAATATTTAAACTATCACTATATATCACTAAACTACCACTGTCTCTATTTTCTGTCTTCTTCAATATATCCCTCATAAAACTATCAGAATGATATTCCTAAAGCAAAAGTCTGACTATGTCATTGCCTTCCTCAATACATCCCAGTAATTCATTATCACTTTCAGGACCAAATACTAACTGCTCTTTTAGGATTTAAAAATTGTCACAGTCTAGTTTTAACGAATTTAATTGTATAGCACTCTCCTTCACACATTATAATGCACATCAAAATGGCTTTCTTACTCTTCCTCATATGGGATAATATTTCCTTTTCTATGTTCATACCTTTACTCTGTTGTTGAAATATCTTCTGTCCTAAACATTGCCTCATGGAATTGAATCCCCATATTTTTCCTTCAAAGCTCAGCTCAGACCCCTACTTCAACACTGTCTTTCCTGATTCTCCCACCTGTTCTCCCTACCCTACTCAAATGCACTGCATGTGTGTTGTGTGCATTTTATATATACCTATATATGTATATGTCATTTCCCTATATTAAATGCAAACTCCTTAAGAGCAGGGACAAATGGAAGCTAGTTATTTTTCTTACTCTTTGACAGCAAAATGACTTTCATATAATAGGTATTTAATAAATGCAGATTGATTTAAATTGTGACGTGCAGAATAATCCTAGAAGATCTGGCCATGGAAGCAGTTTGAGGGTTTATTTAGTCATTTTAAAAAGCAATTTATTTGTTAGTTTAATTTGACTTTTAAAAAAAAATGAAAGATATCTGCCCACTGATTCCCAAGAGGAAATTAACACAAGTCCTAAGCAGAAAGAAAAGACTGGAAATTATGTTCATAGAATACAATGAGAAAGGGAAATAATAGAGGGGGAAGATACCACTTGGTGAAAGCAAACTATGCCAGGAGTCTGTTTTCTCCTGCTAAGTATTTGGCCTACCTCCTGTGACACTGCAGCTTTTTCATTTTGAGGCTAATCTCATTAACCCTGATCTCATTGGGGAGTCCTCTGCAAATTACATCCATGGTAATGGCTTGTTTTCCTCCCCAGAAGGCCAGTCATTCTTTTTAGTACTGCTGAGTCTGTAAAGTATTGGATGCCATAATTGGAATATCCCATCCATGCAAGCTGCCTATGAAGCTATTTTTCTTGATGACAATTTGAGTATAGCCTAATCTTGTGGAGGCCTGGAAAGAAATTCCAAGTCACATTATCAAGCTTGGAACGGAGAGATCTTTTGGATTTTCAATAGTAAGCTATGCTTTCTAAAGGAGGTTAAACACTGAACAAAGATCCAGGGGCCTGCATTTGAAGTCCTGGTTCTGGTGGAGGGGTGGGGTTTGGTAGAAGCAATATCTCATTTGAGCTCCATCCATGTTAACAAAAATGACTTAAAATTCTAGATGTAAATTTTGCTCTTGAAAGGCTTAGTACAATAGGTTGAACATAACAAGTTAATTTAGTGTTTGTTAAATTTGCTGACTATAAATAAGGGATGATGGTAGATGCTAGAAATATAAATACCAAAACTAGCTGCCAGATAGCTTAAATCTGATGAGTAGGTTAAAGACAAAGTATGACATGCACTTACTTGTGTGTATCCTTTCTATTTCTACCTGTCCCTAACTGTTCCCATTTTCCTTACTTACAGTCAGTTTTGCACCTCCATGTAGTGTTTGGTTGGCCAATCACCCTTGTCACTTGATATTTTTAAATGTCTTTTTTTAATCCACTTCTTCATTTTATTTTATTTTTTTTAAATTGTTTATTTATTTTTTGGTTTACAATGTTCATTTCCAAAATATTTTGAGTTCCAAATTTTTTCCCCGTCTCTCCCTTCCCCCACCCCATAACACCTTGCGTTCTGATTACTCCTTCCCTCATTATGCTCTCTCTTCCATCCCGCCCTTCCCTTCCCTTATCCCTATCTTCTCTCATTTCTTGTAGGGAAAAATAGATTTCTATACTCCATTACCTGTATTTCTTATTTCCTAGTTGTATGCAAAAATGTTTCTCAACAT
Source organism: Potorous gilbertii (assembly GCA_028658325.1). Taxonomy (NCBI): domain Eukaryota; kingdom Metazoa; phylum Chordata; class Mammalia; order Diprotodontia; family Potoroidae; genus Potorous; species Potorous gilbertii. Next base: position 15,094,881 of record CM053769.1, on the reverse strand, counting down.
TCCTTCCTAATACTTTGAATTCCAACTTTTCTTCCTTGATCCCTCCCCACCCATCCCCACTGAGAAGGCAAGCAATTCAACATAGGCTATATATGTGTAGTTTTTCAAAAGACTTCCGTAACAATCATGTTGTATAAAATGAACTATATTTCCCTCCTTCTCATCCTGCTCCTCATTTACTCTATTCTCTCTTTTGAACTTTTCCCTCCCCAAAAGCGTTCACTTTTAATTACTCCCTTGTCTCATTTGCCCTCCCTTCTACCATCCCCCTCACCCTCACCCTACTTGTCCCCTTCCCCTCTACTTTCCAGAACTGTAAGATAGATTTTTATATCAAATTGAGTGAGCATGTTATTCCCTCCTTTAATCAAATGTGAGCTCAAACTTCACTTTTTCCCCCTCTCACCTGCTTCTTTTTCTCCTCTATTGAATAAGCTTATTCGTGCCTCTTTTATGAGTGATAATTTGCCCCATTCCATCCCTTTCTCCTTCCAATATATTCCTCTCTCAACCCTTAATTTTAATTTTTATATATCATTCCTTCTTATTCAATTCACCCTGTGCTCTGTGTGTGTGTGTGTGTGTGTGTGTGTGTGTGTGTGTGTGTGTGTGTAATCCCTCCAACTACACAAATACTGAAAAAGTCCCAAGAGCTACAAATATTGTCTTTTTCATGTAGGAATGTAAACAGTTTAACTTTAGAGAGTCCTTTATGATTTTTCTTTCCTGTTTACCTTTTCATGCTTTTCTTGATTCTTGTGTTTGAAAGTCAAATTTTCTTTTCAGCTCTGATCTTTTCATCAAGAATGCTTAAAAGTCCTCTATATCATTGAATGTCAATTTTCCCCTTGAAGTATTATACTCAGTTTTGCTGGGTAGGTGATTCTTGGTTTTAATCCCAGTTCCTTTGACTTCTGGAATATCATATTCTAAGCCCTTCAATCCCTTAATGTAGAAGCTGCCAGCTCCTGTGTCATCCTGTGTCACAATTGTGGATTGTATTTTCACAATACTTGAATTGTTTCTTTCTAGCTACTTGCAATATTTTCTCCTTCAACTGGGAACTCTGGAATTTGGCTACATTATTCCTAGGAGTTTCTCTTTTCAGAACTCTTTCAGGAGGTGATCAGTGGATTCTTTCCATATTTATTTTGCCCTCTGGTTCTAGAATATCAGGTATGAACTCCACAATTCTGAGCTCCACACTTCCTGGGCTGCCCATTTTACTTTTAAAAAAAATATTTATTTTTAGTTTTTAACATTCACTTCCACAATATTTTGAATTCCAAATTTTCTCTCCATCTTACCTCTTCCCCACTCCAGGAAAGCATGAACCCCAATCAACCCTTTCCACAATCTGCCCTCCCTTCATCTCCCTTCTCACATCCTCCTCCCTTCTATTTCCCTGTAGGGCAAGATGAATTTCTATACCTCATTTCCTGTACAATTTATTTCCTAGTTGCATGTAAAGAAAAAAATTAACATTCATTTTTAAAACTTTGAGTTCCACATTCTTTCCCTTCCTCCCTCTTCCATCCACCCTTGTTGAGATAGCAAGCAATTCAATATAGGTCATACATGTGTAGTCATGCAAAACACTGCCATAACAGTCATGTTGTGAAAGACTAAAAGCATTTTCCTCTATCCTGTCCTTCCCTCCATTTATTCCATTCTCTCTCTTAATCTGTCCCCCTGACAAAATTTGCTTCTGATTACCCCTTCTATTACCTTCCCTCTCCTATCCCTTCCCCCCTGCCTTCCTGAAGAGTAAAATAGATTTCCATTCCCAATTTTCCTTCTTTAAATCAAATCAGATTAAATCCCTTATTCCATCTTATCTCTTCCCCTCCCCCTCCATTGTTAAAATGTTTTCTTGCCTCTTTAATGTGAGAAGATTCATGACAATCTACCTCTCCCTTTCTCTTTCTCTCAGTACATTTGTCTCAATACAATTTTATTTTTTAGGTATCTTCCCTTCATATTCAGCTCACCCTGTGCCCTCTGTCTGTCTGTCTGTCTCTCTCTCCATATATATAGGTTTATTTATACACACACATATGCATATATAGGCATGTGTGTATGTATATTTTACATGTGTATATGCACATATGTATGTCTACACACACTCACATGCATACACACATATACACATGTGTGTATACAAATACATAATACAATATGCCTACACATATATAGCATGCACATACATATGTAATTCATATATGTACATATATGTGTATGTATTTATCCTTACTTAACTACCCTAATACTGAGAAAGGTTTCATGAGTTACAAATATGTTTTCATGCAGGGATATAAATACTTCAACTTTAATGAGTCCCTGTGACTTCTCTGTCCTATTTAACTTTTCATGCTTCTCTTGAATCTTGTATTTGAAAGTCAGATTTTGTATTCAGCTTTGGTCTTTTCAACAAGAACACTTAGAAGTCCTCCATTTCTTTGAAATTCCTTTTTTACCCTGAAGTATTATACTCAGTTTTGCTGGATAGGTGATTCCTGATTTAAGTTCTATCTGCTGTGTTCTCTGCTATATCATATTCCAAGCCCTTTGATTCCTTGGGGTAGAAGTTGTTAAATCCTGTGTTATCCTGCTTGTATTTCCACAGTACTTCAATTGTTTCTTTCTGGTTACTTATAATATTTTCTCTTTCATCTGAGAATTCTGGAATTTGGCTACACTATTCCTAGAAATTTTTCTTTTTGAATAGCTTTTAGGAAGTGATCGGTGGATTCTTTCAAAATTTGTTACCCTCTGTTTCTAGAATATCAGGGAAGTTTTCCTAGTTTGGGGTCAGTTATTTTTCAATTTGTTTTCTATTATTTTCAGTATTTTGGATTTGTTTTATAATTTCTTGATCTCTCACTAAGTCATTTGCTTCCATTTGTTACATTCTACTTTAGAAGGGATTATTTTCTTCAGTGAAATATTGCAGCTTCTTTTTCATTTGGCCATTTCTGCTTTTTAAGGCATTCTTCTCCTCATTGACTTTTTGGACCTCTCGTGTCATTTCAGGTTAGTCTAATTTTAAAGGCGTTATGTTCTTTAGCATTTTTTGGGGGGGAGTCTCCTTTAGCAAGCTGTAGATTTGCTTTTCCTGATTTTCTTGCATCACCCTAATTTCTCTTCCCAATATTTCCTTACTCAATTTTCAAAATCAATTTTGAGCTGTTCCATGGCCTGAGACCATTTCATATTTTTCTTGGAGGCTTTGGATATAGAATCTTTGAAGACCTTGCTGTCTTCCTCTGGTGTGTGCTTTGATACTCTTAGTTGTAAGAAAATATCTTTTCACCAAGGGAGTAACTCTCTATAGTTTTATTTTCCACCCTTTTGGTCATTTTCCTAGCTAGTTACTTGACTTTTGAGCTGTTTGTTAAGTGGAGGGTATACTGCCCCAAGTTTAGGGGTTTTGTGCAGTTGTTATCAGAGGTATCTCTAAACACTTGTAAATTCTCTGTTCCTTGAAAGTGTTATGATCAAAAGAGAGGTGTTTACTTCTTTTCTGGCCTTCCCTCTTGTCTGTAAACAACTAAAAGTACTCTTTTCTGCCCAGAATTATGAGTAGGATTCCCTCTGCATAGCCACCATCACCTCTGCTAGTCAGACTCTCCTCCTTATCCCAAGACCACCATCCAGGGCTGTGACCCAGATCAGATGCTTCATTCCCCCACTATCTGTTGGTCAAGAGCTCCAGAAGCAGCAGCAACTGCAGCAGTGACTGGCACTACCCTGGAGCTGGGGCTAGGGCTGAGGTCAAACAAAGTTTCTCTCTCATTTTAGGTGAGAGAGCTTTCCCACTGACTTTTGAAATTGTTTTTGGCATTTGTGGACTGAGAAGTCTGAAAACTGCTACAACTGCTGTGATTAAGTGCCCTGAGGCCCGATTCAGTCCCGTCTATGCCAGTGGGACTCATGCTTGGCTGTGCTTTGCCCTGAGTCCTGTGCAGTATGCACTTCCTCTATGCCTTCCAGATTATCTTGGGCTAGAAATCTATTTCACTCTGTCACTTTGTGATTTATGCTGCCCTAGAATTTGTTTAGTCATTTTTACAGATATTTTGAGGGGCTTGAGAGGAGAGCTCAGGTTCCTTGCTTCTACTCTGCCATCTTTGCTTTGCCCCCTCCCCCCTCCCACCTTTTGATAATTTAAAGCAGTTCTTCATACTAATTCCTCAAGGACAGTTCTCACTCCTAGGAAACTTCCTCACTTGAATCCATGAAAAACAAATAAATTTAACTGAACCAGTGTCAATTAAATTCAACAAGCATTTATTAAAAATCTAGTTTCAAGAAATCAAATTTAAAGGCAAAATATTGATATCACAGACCAATAAAAATAGCTGAATAGGAGGAGAAACAGAAACAAATAGCTAAGATATTAGGAAGGGTAATAGAAGAGTAAATCACCAGAATGTGAACCAGTAACTATTTGATCTTTTTTGTCACTGAAATCCAAAAAGACTATTGACTAAGGTGAAATAACCTGCATTGGTGGATGGACAGCCCATAGTTATAAAAATATGGGTCTTTGAACTAAGCAAATGAAAATAAAAACTGCAAAGATAAAATTTAGTCAAGGACCATAAAAATTTGAGGAAGATTAAATTATTTTCACTTGAGAAAGAAAGAGGTGTCATAGCAAGTTTTCTGGAGTATTGGGAAACTGAGGTGTCTCTCAAGGGAAGAGATGAATTTCATTTTGCATGATGAATTTGCAAGGCAAAAGGAACATAGCAAAAGCACAGACATGGGAGAGAGATTGTAGAATGAGAGTGTGGGATGGATACTGGTCTAGTCTCGGATCTTTTTCATCTAGTAATAACTCAAATTTGGGTCAAATCAATCCCAGAAGAAGGAGAAAGAAAAGCAGAAGAAAAAGAAGAGGGAGGAAGATAAAGAGGAGGAGCAAAAGCAGTAAAAAGGGAGGAAGAAGAAGACAATATTTACATATATTATGTAATCTGATCTTCACAAAAAACTATGGAGACAGGTGTTTTTGTTATCCATATTTTATACATGATGAAAGTGAAGTCTGGGACATGAATTGACTTGTTCAGTGCCGCAGAAATAGTAGGTATCTGAGTCAGAATTTGCGTTCAGGTCTCAGTTTATTCCAAGTCTGGGTGTCTAGCCTCCTAGGGAAGTCATGCATGATTTCCTCATGTATGTAAAGGTTTTTGATTCTCCTCACTATGATTGTGAAAATATAGAATTGCAGAATGTTAAAAGTCTTAGAGAAACCATTTAGTACAAATTACTTAATTTAAAGTTTAAAAAATGAGATCCACTGAGGAGAAATGACTTCATAAAACCATATGATCCAGGACTGGCCAACCTGGAGCTCAAATCCAAATCTACTGACTGGAAGAATGGTACACTTACTACAACTTTGATCTGACATGGTACCCTTGGTTCATGATCTTTGGACAATGGACAGTTTTTGCCTAGTTCTCTAGCATGTGATCTTATACATCAATATATTGACATACGGTCAAGTCATATAGAGGGTAGAGAATTGGACTGACAGTAAGATACTGGACAAGGTAACTAACTGCTTTCACTCTCAGTTTCCACATCAACAAGATAATGACTTCATAGCTCTTGCCTAAAATGGATATTGTTGGGACCAAGTGAGAAAATATGTGTAAAACATTTTGCAAAGCATAAAGCAGCAGATGAAAGCTTGCTTTGCCCGTCATCACAAAGGTTCCGGCTTTCCTGGATTTTCTACTGCTCAGAATCTTTGTACGGAGAAAGTATATTGTTTTCCCTTTTATAGCTACATTATCTTCTCATTAAAGTAGAAAAACACTTCTTATATTTAAAAAAATAAAAGTATATTGTAAACGCTGATATGGGGGAAGCACAGATGGAAGGGTCTAGAATATTTGACAAGGGTTCCATCTCTGCCGCAGCAGCTTGAAAGAGAGTCAAGAGAAAGTAGCAGTAAGCTGAGCCCTCACCTCTCACACCTGGTCCCTTCTTCCATCTCCACTGCCCTAGCTACTGCTAAGATGTTTGCCTGCACCAAGCTCGCCTGCTCTGATTCATGTTGGATCCAGAATTGTAAACTGACAAATTTCTACAGCAGTGTTTTCTAGACCAGAGGTCAGGACTGTAGATGGGAACACAGTATCTTACGGGGCCCTGATCAGGGTGTCTCAGCTAACACTAAGGGAGTTCCAGACCAGTGTTATCAGCAGAAACATTGACATTGCTGCCAAATTCATTGGTGCAGATGCTGCCATAGTAGGAGTGACTGATTCTGGAACTACCTTTGGTACTCTGATTATTGGTCATGCCAGAAACGCTTCACTGAAGCAGCAGCTGTTCTCATATACTATCCTGGAATTCACCTTTTCTGAAGCTATGGGTCTGTTTTGTTTGATGGTTGTTTTCTTGATCTTTTTTGCCAAGTAATTAATTTGCCAAGTATTAATTGATACATGGACATTTAATCCAAGTTAGGGGTGTAATTCTTACTGTGGCTTCAAAAACTGTTCGGTTGGTGTCATGAAAATGCACATTATTTCCTAAGTCATTTCATTGAAGATGGTAACTTAAAAAAATAAAATATCTGGCAAAATAGGTTCAAAGTTGCTAAATTGATAAGGTTTTGATGATTTCATTCTATTCTTAAACTTAGAGAAAGTTCCCAAGAGCACTAAGCTTACTCTTCTTTACTCGTTCTTCATGACTGTCTTCCTAATATCAAAAATTTACAGCAAGAAGGAACCTTAGAACTAATCTAGTTCAGTACCCTGCTCTGTACCCTGCTTTTACAGATCAGGAAACTGAACATCAGAGAAGCTAAATAATTCACCCCAAGTCACATTGAAAGAGTTAGGATTTGAATTTATATCCTTTGACTAAAAAAATTCCACTATAACATGCCTCTTTTCCTGACTATATTGTTATTCAGTTTTATCTCTTAAATCATAAGATTTAACTGACTAATATCTTAACAGTAACAAATACCCAATAATCAGCTGGGGTTGTGGTAATCTAAATTTTGGATGAGTATCTCACTTCTGTCATCCCTTCTATGAAATAACTTTACCTTGACTGAAGGCTCCGAAATCTGGAGAAGCCAATTCCTAGTGGTCCTCCACCCCAATTACAAGTGATGGGAGATTCTGAAGGAAAGTGTGGGAGAGAAGTTATTAGACTGATTACCAAACTAAAGGTCTATAGAGTCACTGTACTGACCTCGTTATTGCATGCCTGTGAAAGTTGGACAGGATACCAATGCCTTATCAGGAAACTGAATCACTTCCATTTCAATTGTCTTAGTAAGATTTTGAATATCAGGATAAGATACAACAAAATGAGGTTGTTTCTCAGATCTAAACTGCCAAGCATAGCTACAAGGGGCTAGCTATGTTGTTTGAATGACAAACATCCACTTGCCTAAAAAACCATTTTATGGAGAACTCACACATGGTAGGCATTCCCATGGTGGTTGGAAGAATCAAAACAGGGACACTCTCAAAGTCTCTCAAGAACTTTGGAATTTTTTGTGTGGCATGGGAGACACTGGCACAGGACCGTTTAGCATGGCATGCCCTCATCAGAGAAGGTACTGTGCCCTATGAGCGAGCAGAATTTAAGTAGCTCAAAAGAAACTTAAAATGTACAAATTTAGAGAATTCATCCCAAGTGTTCACACGGATTATTTATGCCCAGTCTATGGTAGAGTGTTCCGAGTTCACATTGGTCTGATCAGCCACAGTCGGATACATTGCAACTTGACTCTAACATCATGATGTTATTTTGGTCCTCTTTGAGAATGAAGGACAAAAACCAACCACCAACAAAGTGATAAATTCTTCCTTACACAGACCACCAAACTCTATTCTAACCTTAGAAGAACAGGTCCTTTGGATCATTTGCCACTGTCCTCTTTCTCTTGTGGATTTTCGCATTCTCCGCCATGGAATGATGACATTTCTATATTTTCCCTTTTATGCTTGAGAGTTTCCAAAAACTGAAATCTTGGCTACCTCAACCCTTGATGTTCTTTTTGATCTAATCTTCAGGTCTTGTGGCTTCCCTTTTCTGTCCTTAGCCATTTTTGACTGGCTGTATACTTTCCTCACTCTATGGCTTTCTGTGTTAGAATTTTTTCTATAATTCTGCCTCACATGTCCTAGGAGCCCTGTCCCTATTCAACAGCAGACATATATATATATATATGTATGTATATGTGTGTGTGTGTGTGTGTGTGTGTGTGTGTGTGTGTGTGTAATAGCAAACAGATAAAACTAATGGCTTGCTGGAGCCAGCTTATACTGACTCAACAGAAATAATTTGTAAGTTTTTAATGTAAGCATTTACATGATTGGACACTGGAAAATGTAACAAATACGAGTATTACTGGTTCAGATTATCTTAAAAAGCATATGGTAGGCACATTATTTTTGATAGAGTGCTCATTCAATGTTTACCAGCAAATCTCTTGATATACTCTAGAGTAGTGGCATCTACCTCAATGGAAGCATATTGATCTAGAAAATTACATATTGATGTAATTTATATTCAATTTTGTTATTATTTATTTTGTCATGTATTTCCCAATTACAGTTCAAATTAGTTCAGACTGCATTTGAAAGTGTTACGGCCTGTATGTGCTCTGTAGACCTTATGTTGGACACGTGATTAAGAGCTAATAACTATGAGATGACTTTCCTCATTTGCAACAACTGACTCCAATATTTTCCAATATTATTAAGCATGGTCCATACTCTTCCCTCTTTTCTAGATACTATGAATTAAACACATACACACACACATACACACACACATATGCATGTGTTCACATGGACAGATCAGATACTGCATTGGTATTACCAATTACCAGATTTATCAAGGGGTAAAGGGGTAAACACTCCCACCAATTCATTTTCATACCTGCAATTCATAATCTTAGAGAATTCCTCAGAGCAATAATAAGTGAAAAGACTTACCTAGGGAGATAAAGTTAGTTGTTTTTTTTTTTAATTTGCAGCTTAACCCAAATCTTCCCGATTCTAGGACTGAATCCACTATATAGCCTTTCAAAGATGACATAATTTACTCTTCTTTTAAATTAATAAAAATCTTTTGATAGGTTGATATTGATAGATGTTATCAATATAGTCTTACTTCTCTTGCCCTTAATTATGACACAATAATAGCATCCCATTTATTTTACAACTTGTATCAGTATCTATTTAGTACATTTAATTAATACAACTTGATTCTCACGGCAATAGTTTATTAAATTATAAAGCAGCTGAAGAGAATTACAAGAAACTGATTATAATTTGAAAATTGCACTCATACTCCCAATCATTTTTTTTACTTGAGAATTCAGTCATTTGCTGATAACTAAGTGTTTTTTCCCTTTAATTGTAGGCTTCCCACCTACATACTCATATGTTTTCCACACAATTTCAAATAATTTCTCTCTTAAGGGTTCTGAGGATTGAGTATACAAAGGGCGATATGTTCCTTATTATGCCATCTGTTTAAAAAAATACTACCCTACCAAGTTTGCACAAAGTTTCCATTTTCACTGTGAAAGTATTCATACTTTCAACACCATGATTGACATTAATGTAAGTTATTGGTGCCCAAATCGCCTCCCTGTGCATCACACTACTTGCTCTTCACAGCAGACACTGTGATGGTATGTAACTTAAAATACATTCAGCAGGATGTGAATAATTATAGTTTATTTGACTCTTCATTTCTCTAGAGAGTAAACCAAAGGAGACTGCTTAAAATGTTTTATTGCAGCTTAAGCTTATTTTAATCATCTTATACTCTGAAAAATGTATACAAGTCATTTAGTATCACAACTGTTTTGTTGTTGTTGTAGGTAAAATGGAAGATGGTGAATGATCATCTGAATTCTAGTGTGCCAATATAAGAATGGAATACTAGGTTGAGATTAAGAGTGAAGGAGTTCTAGTCTGACTTTGTCTGTGACCAACCATGTGAACTTGGCAACCTGGTTAAGCCATTTGTGTCTCAGCATATTTACTTCTACAGGTGGAATGCTAATAACCACTTCTCATTTCTATCCTTGGAATATGGAAAATCATCGTGACCAAGATGAGGCACCTCCTGTGTGTGTGTGTGTGTGTGTATGTGTGTGTGTGTGTGTTTTGTGTGTGTAGAGGACACCAAAACAGAAAGTAGGAAAGAGAAATAGAAGTTAATTTTTGAAGGTGAAGGGCCAGTTCAGATATTTCCAGCATCATGAAAGATGAAAATGAACACCGATTCTGCGTTAGGGAGTAAGGGCAAGTCTAATGTTTAGATATTATTTTCTGTTAATTGTATGAATGCAGGGGGCTTGAAATAGGGGGTAGTATGTGAAAGGGAAAAGGTACATTCTGTTGAACAAACTCTTTGGTATTGTAACCTATGGCCATGAGTTCCTCAGACTCACAAGGGCTATTTTTCTTTTTGAGTGATTGCTTTGGAGATTATTCCAGGCAAATTTTCATATTAAATGTTACACAGATATTGTGGGATGGGTCCTCAGTTTCAAACAAATGAATGAATGAAAGAAGAAATAGAAAAAAAATAAGTAAGCAAGAAAACAAATGAATATTAAGATAGGAAATCACTTATTTTATGCCACAGAAAACATTTACAAAGGCTCAAAGAATCTACAAATAGATACAGAAAACACTTCAAGGACAGATAAGTATGCACAAAGAAATATCTAAAATTGCTAAAAGGACTGATAGTAATTTCCCTCAAAATGAATGGAATTTGGGTTTGCCATCAGGGCAGCACTCTAACCTTATTGTGAATCCCAGTCCTCCCACAGGGTCCTATATAATTACTCTCAGATGCATAGAGTTCCTGTGTTTGGAACTTATCATCAATTGGAATACATTTTGAGCTTATTGCGTAGAAAACTTCTTTCCATTCTAAAATGACTATTTTCAGTTCTTGGGGAGAGGAAGATGCTTGCATTCATAGATTTCACCCCACCTTTAGAACACCAACATATTCTGAATAAGAACAAAAAGGTGAAATTGGGAAATGAATGAGAATTTCCTCTTGCTTCTCTTTTAGTCTGGCAAAATGGGGCCATTTCTTTGATTATAATGTGACCTTCTAAGTCTTGTCCAATTATAATGGGCACAGTCCCACTCACTAAACCAAATAACAAGCAGTCCTCTGTTCTCTCAAAAAAACGGCCTATGGGCATGTTCCTATTCTCCACCAGGAAGTGCCAATGCTTTCCTACAAGCTAATTAAGTTGTTTCAGGAGCTTATCAAAATGATCAGAGAACTCCCAAGACAAATCCATTTTACATTGTCATTCCATCATTCTTCCACTCTTTTTCAACAATGATTTCAATTTGACTCATGACATCAAGCATCAAGAGTAAATGAAGGATAGAGCTTTAGGTAGTGATCACTATATGAATGAAATGATGTTAAAATTAAATGTGTGGAAACAGAACTCTAAAGTTGTTTTAGAAAAAGAAACAATTAGTTTTAAGATTTTTTTCACAGTAAATTATAGTAATAAAATTTGACAAGAATGGTCTTAATTTAAAGGGAAAAAATAATCCTTCTCGTCAGAGAAATTAATTGCAAAGGGAAATTGTGAAGTATCTTTCCTCGTAGAAGTCTAGGAGCAGTCATGGTAGGGTGGATAGAGTTCTAGGCTCAGAGTCAAGCTGACTTGAGTACAAGTTCCATCTTTGACAAATTAATTGTAGTAACAACGTTTGCAGCAGCATTTATACATAACCCCTTATGTTTCAGGCATTGTGTTAGGTACATTACAAATATCATCTTGCATCCTGCCGATGTGATCCTGGGCAAGTTTCTTAATTTCTTTGTCCCCCAGGTAACCCTCTAAACCCAGAAATTGTAGGCTAAGTGATGTTTAACATTATTAGAGAAAAGGTTTTTCATGGGGAACTTAAAATATTATAGATTGATATAGATACAGATATAAAAATACCTATGAGTAGGCATGGGGGAATTAGATGGCATAGTGAATAGAGCACTGGGTCTATAGTCAGGAATACTTGAGTTCAAATCCAGCCTCAGACACAACTCCATTTGGGAAAGGAAACAGCAAAACACTAGTACCTTTGCCATGGAAACCTCAAAATAGGATAAGAATTTGACATGACTGAAATGACTAAACAAAAACAATATTGTCATTGTTTATTGTTGTAATACAATAACAACATAAATATATATCCAGACCTTAAATATATATGTATATCTATAATGTATGTGTGTGTTATATATGTACATATGTTATATGTATATAGTTAAATAGTTCTGTTACTTTCCCAGATGAATACCCGTTAGACCCATGGATATTTTCTAGGTGACCTTATGAGTCACTTGGTTCAGTAATTCATTATGTAGGTTTATAGATCTCTCCCAATTGAAATTTTAAAAAAAGGAGGGGGGAGAAAGATATGCATAATAAAAGAGAAAAGACATTTACATCTGTTAATGGATGCTCCTTGGAGACAGGTAATTTTTTTTTTGTTTATTCTAACACTAAGCTCCATATTATCTCCCATGGCAAGTTGACTGCTAGTGATTTAAGGTCATCATGGAAAGGAATTACATCCTTTCAAACCACCATACTCCTTGCCCCTGTCCTGGTCCAAATGAAATTCAAATGATACTTATAAGACCCATGTTAAGAAGAGTGAGACAGTGTAAGACAACATGCCTGGAGTACAGATGACTGCACAAAACTATTCTACTCTTAGACCTATCTTATACCTCTAAACCCTGTGGTCATTGGATTATAGGTATGGAGCTGGAAGACATCTCTAGATGTTATCTAGTCTAAAACTCTTTATTTCATCCAAAAGGAAATTGATGACTGGACAGTTTATGTGATATGTCCAAAGTTACTGAAGTATGAAGAAACAAAACGCAGTTTTTAATCAGGACTTCTGAGTTCATACCTAGTACTCTTTCTACTGTGCTATACTTGTCTCACTGCTGTCCACGAAAATAGAACAAACTTTTGGCAATCATGATTTTTCTCATATGGTATCACTAATTCTCCATCAGACCACATATATATGACTATTGTTTATTTCCCTTATTCCATTAGACTGGAAATTCTATGGAGTCTGAGGCTATATCTTAGATAAACTTCATATTTCCCCCCTCCCTCACCAAATTCAGCAGATACTTGACTCTTATTTGTGAAAAGAATTAATGAATGGATTAATGCCGTTACCCACAGAAAAGACCCTATAAATTGTACTAATATCAAAGAATTTATTGTGACAATGGAATGAAGGTTCAATGGATAAATGTTTTTTCATTCATATGCTTCTTTTTCTGATACTCTGTGTCCCAACCAGTAGAGGACACTTGCTTTAAGCATTCCTTGTTTTGACTCCAGGTCTTTGCAAAGGTTTTCCCTCATGTCTGGAATATATGTCTTTTTATCTTGTACTTTTTGAAAGGATGTCTTCCCTGATGTCCTTAGTTGTTAGTCATTCTGCCCTCCTGCATCTAGGCAGTGAAGTGGAGAGAGCTGGAGTTAGAAAGTCCTGAGTTCAAATTTTGCCTCAGATACTTCCTACCTGTGTGATCTTGTGCAAGTGTATTAACTTCTATTTGTCTCAATTACCTAATATGTAAAATGAAGATAATTATAGTAACTACTGCGAAGGGTTGTTGTGAGCATGAAAAATGATCATTGGAAAGCACTTAGTGCAGTGCCTGACACATAGTAAGTGATATAGATAGACAGATAGATATAGATATACACCGACGCATTAGCAATTTTATACATATATATGCTGGCAATTTATATATATTATCAATTATTAAATAGCCATATTTTCTATAAACACTGTATCTCCGTCCAGAAGAGTGTGTCCATTTTCATTTGTTTGTTTTTGTCTTTGTATCCTTAAAACCTACTGCAGTGCCTCTGACAAATTACACTAATAACTGTTTATTGGAATTTGATTAATTTGCATTGGGGAAAATAAACAGAAGCATTTTTTGGGGAAAGGGCATATTTTAAAAATTGGTCCATACATGTCAGAGCAGAAAACTAGTGTTCTTCAGGACCACTCCCTGATTCTATAAAGGAGGCAAGAGAAGCCTAGGGAGAAGACTCAGTTGAACATGTAGACCTTGCTTAGTTCTGTCATACATGCATTCTTGTTTTAGATTACCAAACTTAGAGGTTAGGGACTAAATCTGAACCATTCTTGTTCTTTGAGATGAAATACTGAATGGATGATTCTACCAAATAATAGTTATAATGGTGATGCCAAGAAACAGATTCAGGCCCTTTTCCTTAAACTTCATCTAGACATAGAACTGAGGTTGCTGATTCACTATGGAACCTGTCTTTTCACTTAATTTCATTAAAAAGGATGAATACAGCTTCTTTCTTCCTTCAATATGTTCTGACTGTATGTGAATGTTTCACATTTGGCACTCCCAGGACACAGAAAGCATAGACATGAGGGAGCCAGGGAGGGATGGCACAGAAGAGAAGGCTCTACTAATTTTGAAGAAAAGACCTTTGGTATAAGCCCCAGATTCTTGAAATTTCCTAGGCCATTGTTCTGATGACCACTAGAAGACCACTGAGGAAGGAAGCATAATGAAGATTATTCTTTCTTTGCTGAGAGAATTGTGAGAAAGCAGACAAGGGGAAGAATTCAGGGATCTTCCAGTTATCGGCTTTAAGAAAGAAGATGAATGATGCTGACCACCTTTCAAATTGCTAAAGGAAGAGAAAGACTGGAAGAAGCCAACATTAGTAGAACAAATGCTCTCTCTTGCATATTGTTCTTGAGACCTTGGGTATTTCCTATTCACTATTATTAGAAACACTTCTACTTAAGATTCAATTTGTTTTGTCTTGGATATGTTCCTATATGTAGAATTTATCTGATTTGTGTTTTACTGTTAATTTAAATAAATTGATTTGTTATTGTGGAACTGGCATTTGATAGGAAGAAAGTCAAGCCTTGGAGATACAATTTAGGCTCTCCTTTCTTCATCAAGAAATGGTAATTACTGGATTGAATCTAAATATTGCATCTTCTGACTAATAATATAATGTAGCTAGGTCATACAGTGAATAGAATTCCAGGCCTGGAATAAAGAAGACACATTTTCTTGAATTTAAATCCAGCCTCAGATACATATTAGTCGTCTGACCCTGGGCAGGTCACCTAACCCTCTTTGCCTCATCTTTGAAACGATTAGGAGAAAGACATGGCAAATCACTGTAGTATCTTTGGCAAGAAAATCCCAATTGAGGTCATAAAGACTTGGACATGACTGAAAACATATTGAGCTACAAAGAAATAAGAGTATTTTTTCCAATTTATTAATTAATTTATTTTTAGTTTTCAACATCCACTTCCATAAGTTTTAAATTTTCTTCCCCCTCCCTCCCTCCTCAAGAGGGGAAGCAATCTGGTATGGCTCTACACATACATTCCTATTAAACATATTTTCACATTACTCAAATTGCATAGAAGAATTATAACAAATGGGAGAAACCATGAGAAAGAAAAAATCAAAACAAAACAAGAAGACAAGAGCCTTCATTTCTCTTTATTCTGATTCCATAGCTTTTTCTATGGATGTGGATGGCATTTTCCATCATAAGTCCTTTGTAATTGGTTTAGGTCCTTGCACTGCTGAGAAGGGTTAAGTCTGTCAAAATCAGTCATCATACACTGGGGCTATTACTGTGTACTATGTTCTCCAGGTTCTGTTCACTTTGCTCAGCATCAAGGACTAATAATATTTAAGAAAAACGATAGGTAGACTTCTAGTCCAATATCCCTTGTCTCCAAGGAGAGCAGAATGGTCAACCATAGACCATGACTCTGTCATTTATCTCCAAGCAGAAGTCAAAATCCTCCTTGCAAAAATGTGGAGAGAAAAATTGTTTGTGATATCTCTTCTTACTTCCCTATGATCCACATCTACTCCAATTCTCGTGGCACATAAGTTATACTTGTCAAACAGTCACATATGATACCCTTTTCATTGAAAAGATAATGCAGGGGATAGAGGGGTAGAAAATCTAAGACTTATGGAATTGATTGTAGAAAACTGAAAACAAATAAATTAGTAAAGAACTGGCAGAAAAAAACAAAAAATAAAAACCATTGTTCATAGAGTTTGATTTAAAAAATCTGTGTCTTTCTATTCAAAATTAGAAAATAAATATGACTGGTGGAAAGAATAAAAATTATCAAAGAGAAATTTTAATGAACTGCTATCACACAAAATAGAACAGGACAGGTAAGACCTAATGATTCCACCTTAAATTGACAACCAGGATGGTAAAAGACCTTGCAGTTTTGCCCTTTGTGAATCCATTGAAGGAAATGGAGGTAAGTTAGCCTAGAGAACAGAATTGGTAATTGGAAAACTGGATGATAGCTTACTTCAAGCATTTAAAAGCTTATATTGTAAAAGGCATATTATCTTAATTCTATGGACCCAAGTGATGGACACATCACTTGGGCCTAGAAACAACTGGTGGAACAATTTATTGTGTATGATTTCTGTATGATTTTGTACCTATAATTTTGTTGCCTCTGTTTTCCTTAATGCAATTGTTAGTAAACATATTTAAAAATAAAATAAAGAGATAATGAAAGATGAATGAAAAGGAAAAAATCAGTCAGACATTAAGAGTGTAGAAGAGACACAGGCTCTTAGTTTACAAGATTGTAAACTCCTTGAAACTAGGAATGATGTTTTTTGGAATTTTTTTTGGTTTTGTTTTTTGTTTTTTTGGTTATGTTTCTTTTTGCTTTTTTGTCATTTAGTCTACCAGAATTAACAAAATAGATTAGATTTAAAATGTCTTTTATGATTGTAGAAAAAGGATACAATAGATAGAATGGAACGGGAAAGTAGAGAAATTTTCTCATTTTATAAAAAAGATAATATATCCCCATCCGCATTCTGGATCACATAAGAGCAACATTTGCTTAGCATCAATTGAGTAATATGAGAAAACAAAAGAGCAACATCTGTATATTACTGAAGAATGGAGTATGGGGAGAATTTGATAAAAATATCATTTTTAGTATCTTTGTGTACAAAAATCAGTATGTTAATAGTCATAAAATCCCCAAAGATAATAATTCATTATTTATGAGTGGGTTTAGCAATTAAATGGTTCTATAATTATTTCATGTATGTTAGTCTCTTCTCCATAGCAAATTTTTATTATACTTTTTTATCCTATCATTCAATGTACCTAATTTTTAGGGCCCTAGATATCAGTGTTGACTAATATGTTTTCTTTTGGTAATTGTGGGTAGTGTTACTTAAAGGTCTAATTTCTTTCTTACCATTTCATATTTACTATGCTGGTAACCTTCAACTAAACAAGGGAAATTTATTTTGAGAAATATACATCCCTTCCCCTCTTCCTGATTTAGCCAACAGGAAAGGTCATTTAAACAAAATTACTTTATTACCTCTTCTTTCTCCTTCCCAGGAGGAGAAGAAAGAATCATATGAGCAGTTACTTATAGAGAAGGTAACTCTTTTCAAGGGGAATCTTTGTTTCACTCGGAGGGGTGGTAGACCATCAATTCTCAGTAATAAGTACAGCATAAAGGAATTGTACAGGCTCTAAGTCTTTCTAAGCAAGTTCTTTACAAATGGATTTCATTATTTAGATTAAAGTAATTTCCAGAATGGCAAAATTAGCTATATCCATAATATCAAATTATGAGCAAGCAAAAAGATTCAATCGAAATCAAAGTTGACTCTTTGCATGAATTCAATTTGAAATTGTCTCCTGAATTATCAAAGAATGTTGACAATTAGATTTTATCATGTTTAAACAAAAAGTAGGTCAATAACTAAAAATGTTCTTTAAAATAATGTGTTTATCTTGTAGGAATCTTGTTATATCTCACAAGCTAATTGCCAGTATACCCCTATCAAACACAGGCTGTAACTAACTAGTTTTCTATTTATTTTTATCTGCAATATTTAGAGACCATAATGAATACATACTTATGCCGTCTGTTGCAAGAATGTGATCCTTATAAAATTTGAATTGCAATAACTTAAAGGGTCACATGATGGAGTTATTAATGTGCCCATATGCAGCTCCCTGGCTATATCTTTCCAAGCTTTAGATGTTTCACCCACCCCCTTTTTTGCATAAATTTTCTAGGTATATTTTATGTACTCATTCCTTTGTTTGTGTTATCTTTTATTTTCTGCAACATTTTTATTTCTAGAATAACAGAACCATGATTTAGGATTCAGAAAAAAATAACCTGTAATTTTATATGTGAACATAATGAGACCCAGAGGTTAAATGTTTTGTCCAATGTCATACATATATTAAATGGTTCAGCTGGGATTCAAACCTAGGTTGTCTGACTGAAAATCCAGCACTTTTTCCTGTCTTGTTTTTCCTTTTTTTTTTATCTTTCTCATATATTAGAATATAGAACTAAATGTTATTGTAATTTTTTGTATTTTACAATAACAGTTTTGATTCACAGCTCTTATTTTTAAAGAAGATAATTGAAATGGTACAAAGTTTTCTTTCAATAAATAACAAAATATTTGCCTTGTTTTGAAATGACCCTCAATTCATTCAACCTTCCTCCCTTTCCCCTCTTTAGTTTCATGGTCCTTCAGAAAAGAAACAGAAATCTTACTCATGAAATGCTCCGGATTTGTTGTTCATTTTTCTCCAAGGACAAACTTTCAAAGCCGCCCTAGTAATCAGCTTCCATTCAGAAATTATAATTTGAATACTATTAATATAATTTAATAATTAATTGATTATTTTTCGATTTTCAGCTTCCTGAAAGCAGTGACTGTCTTTGGCTTATTTTTAAATGCCTGATGCTTAATACTATGTCTGTCACACAGGAGGGTCTTAATAAATGGTTATTGACTTATTGCTATTATATATTTTTTCTCAAATGCTCCCAAATATTATTTCCTACTTATTTGCACAAAAAAGGTAAAATTAAAAGTGTATTATCTCCTTCAAATCAAATGTTCTTTGTCTTTGTTCTAATGCTGATTTTAACTTAGTAGCTTTTGGAAGCTACAGTAACAACTGCAAACCACAGGAGGCCTATTCGGAAGTCAAATGCTGGTGCATACTAAACAATAAATATATCCTGCTGGCTTTAATGGAGTTAATGTAGCTTTCAAAGGTGTCTCATGGACAAGCAGGGATTGATTTTGGCACTAGGTAAAACTAGCTCATTATGCCATTATCTATGATTGCATATTATAAAAGTAAAATGTAATGAAAAGTTATTGGACTTCAAATCAGGAATTAGATGATATGGATCTGACCCCTGCTAAGGACTGGATGGTCAATAAGCTCAAATATTCTCCCAATTCCTAATCTCAGTGGTAAAATAATAGTCATACTATTGCTCTATCAAACATACAAGATTGTTGGAAGAAAACTATTCTTTATACTACAAAGTGTTATATGAAATTGAGATTGTTATTAATTCCATCAATGATGATGATGGAGGTGATACTTGATACCAAAAATGAACATTTATTTAGACAGCATGACTTTGGAGTAGGAATTTGGCTCAATTAACTTTCTTATATGAATCTGCATCTATACAAGTGAAAACAAGTTCACATCATATACTTTTTTGAAGCTTGTTATAAATATAGTTGTGCATATGTCTAGCCTATGACGTCTTTATGTATATGTATATGTATGTATGTATATTTTTTTTCCCCATAGCTTTGGAACTGTGAGAGGAGTCCAATCCTAGCAACTCTGAATAGAACATGAATCTTAAATAATTATAATATTATTATGTTGTATTGCTATTCCATTCTTATGCATTATCAGTTTGTTATTTTTTGTTTTGTTTTGTTTTCTCACAACAACCCTCTGAGGTGAATAGGGCTGAGAGTAGTGTTCTGATTAATAGAATTTGAGACTAAATCCTGTTGATTCCAACTCTATAAATATCTCTCCTACCTATTCCTTTTCTTCT
>CM053769.1:15051336-15074342 GCA_028658325.1 Potorous gilbertii | reverse complement strand
AGAATAGAAACAGTGGGGGGCAGGATAGGAGGGAGGGAAATATAGTTAGTCTTACACAATACGACTATTACGGAAGTCTTTTGCAAAACTACACAGATATGGCCTATACTGAATTGCCCGCCTTCCCAAAGGGAATGGGTGGGGAGGGAGGGATGGGGAGAAGTTGGAACTCAAAGGTTTAGGAACAACTGTCGAGTTTTGTTCTTGCTACTAGGAATAAGAAATACAGGTAATGGGGAATAGAAAGCTATCTGGCCCTATATGACAAAAGAGAAGATGGGGACAAGAGAAGGGAGGGATGATAGAAGAGAGGGCAGATTGGTGATAGGGTAAATTAGGGTGCTTGGTGTAGTGAGGTGGGGGAGGGGACAAATGGGGAGAAAATTTGGAACACAAAATTTTGTAAAAATGAATGTAAAAAGTTAAATAAATAAATTTAACTAAAAAAAATATTTTGCAGATATAGTAAGGCAAATTAAATTGGATACAAGTCCTACAATATAAAAATGAATTTATAATGAGTTAGAAGACTTATCTAAGACTTGCACTAAGAAAATCCAGTCTAAAACCCCAGCTGTCTGCAGGACATGTCACCATGAATATACTTTATGTATCTCAGACTCAAAATGTTCAAAGGAAAATTCTTGTCTTTCCCTTACTCCAATTTTTTCTATTTCTCACAAGGACACCACCACTTTTCCACTGGCCAAAATTTACAAACTCAGTCTTCATCAATAGACATCTCCATATGTGGAATTCTCTCTAATGGGATTTTAAAATCTTCACCACTGATTGATAGGCCTTGGGGACTAAGGAAAGTTTGCTTATTGGGAGATTTGCTTGCTTGAAGGCTTTCACATGTTTTAGTAATTAGTCACTGAAGCACTGTGGGACCGTGAGGTCTTCTGGCTCTATATATACTCTAAGGTGAGGTTTTGTTTTGGGGCTCACTTTGGGAGAATGTTCCTGTGACTAGGCCAGATGAGACTCTGGGAAGCCACTAAAGAGACCCCCATTTTTGAAAATCCAGATGTGGTACTTTTATCTCTAGTAACTATGTATGTATGTAATGGTCAGACAATTGGATCTGTTGATCTGTGATGTATGTATTGCCTATAATCAGATAGTTGGAAGCCCTATCTGTTTGTTCTGCTTGTATTTTCTCTTTTGGTATATGTGTTTGATTAAAGTGGTTGTTGACCCCTCTAATGTTGCTTTCCTTTTAGAAAAGTATATCTAAAAACCTATGCAGCAGGAGCAGGC
Source organism: Potorous gilbertii (assembly GCA_028658325.1). Lineage (NCBI taxonomy): Eukaryota > Metazoa > Chordata > Mammalia > Diprotodontia > Potoroidae > Potorous > Potorous gilbertii. The sequence goes on along the minus strand of CM053769.1, from coordinate 15,073,079 downwards.
TCTCCTTGTTACATGCTCTCTCTCTCCAATCCTGCCTGTTGGAATCCCTAGTTCCCTTTACAGCTCAGGTCATGTCCCATTCTAAGTTTTTAGTGGTCCTTTCACCATGCCAAAATTATTTCATATGCTCCTTTTGTTTTGTAGTCTAGGAATATGTGGTATCACGTCCTTCCTTCTTATCCCCCCTTCCCCAGTAAAAAGGTAAGTTCCTTAAGGTCAGATATTTTTCAATTTTTGTCTTGGTATCATTAAATCTTGGCATACTGCCTGGAACCTAGTTCATGCTAAATTGGTTGTTCAATTAAACTGAACTGGGAAGAGTTACCTCTTTGGAGTTAGCTCAAATTCCAAACACTTATATGATTTTATACATTTAAATATTTCCTCTGAAGATATGTATTATGTCATCTATCCCTGACTATTTTGTTTAACTTTTCTTCTTGTCTTCCTATCATCTTGCTCAGGGAGTTCACCAAAAAGGTAAATTTATTTCTACATTTCTCATGAGAATGCCAAAAAGTCAAGATAATATCAGCATTGCACAATATATTTTACTTATATATGAGTACAATTTCAAATATAAATAAATAGTTCCAATGCAGCTTAATAATTAATGTCCTTGATTATGCCCTCCAATATAATGTACTTTCCTATATATCCCATGAAATATCTACTTATGACGTAGTGTCATAGATGATATTAAACAAAAATCATTTTCAGTTTTCTAAAGCCCCTTTCCTAAATTATTCTGTAAGGACATGAAAATTTTGATGATGACCTACAAAAAGCCCTAATGTTTATTCTGTTTAGATAGCAACCCAACAAGAATACTGCCCTACATCATCTGGCAAATCTGAAGTGTAAGACAGTGAATTGAATGAAATGGTGATGATGATGATGACAGCAGCTAGCATTTATATAGCACTCTAAGGATAGCAAAACGATATATACACATTATTACAACAACTCTGAAAGGTAGATATTAATATTATCTACATTTTAAAGATGAGAAAAATGAAGAAGAGTTTAAGTGACTAACCCAGGGCCACATGTGTGTTTGTCCTTCATTACCATCAGAAAAATGATGACATGACTTGCACTTGACTTTGAGTGAGGGAGGGCTATGCAGGTCACCAGCCTCTTTGTCTTCCAGAGCCATCTGAATCCAGTGACGAGATATTCATCAGGATGACTGGAGATGACCCAGGATGAGGCAGTTGGGGTTAAATGACTTGCCCAAGTGTCTGAACTCAGGTCCTTCTGACTCCTGCATTGGTGCTCTATCCACCGCACCACCTAGCTGCCCCAAGGGCTACCTAACTAGTAAATGTCTGAGGTCTCAGAGTCCCATGGGAACAAGTCTGCTGCTCTCTCCATTCTCCCCAGGTGACTGATTCTCCCTGATTCTAAGTCAAATTCAGAATCACAATAATTACATGATAGTAAATAAAATAATCATCATAGTTGCCTAATATTGCATAGTTTTTGGTTTTATTCATTGTTGCTTGGACTTGTGATGTCCTTGACACATTAAAATCCTAGTGTGGAAATTCCATTTTAGCAGAACAATCTTTAAGTCTTTTACAACATATAACCTTAGAGAACTGCCTATGGCACAGGGAGGTTAAGTAATTTATATAAGGTATAAGGGTAAAGATATTATCCAACATACTGTTTACTAAACACTTTCCTCACAAATACCCTGTAGTGCACACAATGAAACTTTTTTCTTATCTTCCTTTTAACAAATGAAAAAACTGAGGATTAGATAGCTGGTGACTTACCAAAATCAGATTCCTGTCAGTGTGAAAGCTGGGACTCAAGCTCATGACTCTAGATACAATTCAAGTTCTCTTCCCATTATGCCACATTTCTACTAAAAGAAAGCACTGAGACCCTTGTTTTATTTTAAAATACCACTAGTCGAAGATCAGTTCCTTTGTTGACGTACAGAAAAAGAAAGGAACTGGAAATCTAATATTCCTCACAAAATTTCACTTCTCCAACTTAAATTAGCTGTGAAACATACGTAGGCCATGAGGAACTCAGAATTTTCTTTGAAAATTATATAAAATAATACTTTTTGGGTAAAACCAGTCCCCTTCTGTCCTTTGTTGTCTATTTATTTTATGGTCTCACTTTAAAGGAAAATTGTGATAATTTCTGATTCTTCCCCAATTTTATTTTCATAAAAAAGATTTTTTTCATTTTCTTCTCTACCACCACATATGAGTTTCAATATGCCTTTGTACTGAACTAATATTTTTGATGCTTGCAAAATTCTTACATTGCAAGTTGCAATGCTCTGTTAACTTTATCAATATGACTTAGAATTCAATGCTAGGCTACCAGGGTGAACAAAAATTGAAAACCTATTTGATGGAGAAGATTCTGTGCTGCAGAAATCATTTCTGAATTTGCTGACATATCATCCAACACCTTAAAAACTTCTGCTACCTGGCAAATGCAACACATTAATAGTAGTTACTTTTGAAGACTGACCTACCTCTGAGTAACCTTAAAGTGAGATTTATATGATTGTCATTTATATTTTCTGGCATCCAGTGGAACTTGAAAAAATATGAAAAGCATTTTGGATTTTCCCCCTACTGTGAACAATGAAAGAACTTCATTCTCTAATAAAGCTACATTTACTCTTGTTGTGTTCTATACATGGCCCAGATCTGGAAAATTGGCTTTTCTGTAAAATGTATGCATTCCAAGTGTAGGCTTTTATTTTTATCTCTATTAGATTTCATCTTAGATTTAGCCTCTCAGGAATATTTAAGATTTTTACTCTATCAAAAAATTTGTTCTATCCCTCCCAATTTTGCCTCATTTTTTTGATAAGCCTTTCATTTATAGCTTGATCTACATAATTTGTCTGTCTCTCTTTTCCTCCCTCCCTGTCTCCCTTCCACCCCCTCCATCATTACAGGGAATATTTCTGGAACTCCCCATTGGAGAACTCCCTCCAAGTTGACAACAAAGACTACAATTTAGTCTAGTAACCTATCCTCTCTAAATTCATGTGACTGTGTTCTCTCCTAGCCCACACCTCTGTCTTGTTATCAAAGATAACATTAGGGATTTTGTTACTAATTTTACGGATATCTAAGCATACTCTGCCTATATAATTCCCCTTATCTACCAAAAAATTAACACTGTCAAAAAACGGAGATGAGGTTGGCCTAACATGACCTGCTTTTAATGGAACTATACTAACTCAGTGATCATTGCTTCCCTTTATAATTATTCATACACCCTATCGTTAAGACATTCTGGATTTTTTCCAGGAAATCCAATCTAGTCTTTTGTCCCATATGCTGCAGATCCCTTTCTGTTCTACTTTCTGAAAATCAGGATATTTTTCCTCTCTGCTACAGTATTCTCATCCTCCATGATCACTATCCTTCGAAAATCATTGACATCAAAACAATTCTCAGGCATATGCTTAGTAGATAGACTGTCTTCTCAAGAGTGTTTTTCAATGAATGGTGGCAAATGATTGCATTTGAAGGAAGGTTGAGATCATCTGGTTAACAGTATTATCATAATTCTGGAATTATGCCCAAGGACTTATTAGATCTCCTATAGTCTTTGACCCAGTAATAACACTACTAGGTCCATTATACAAGGAAAAGAGGCTATATGTGCCAAAATATTTATAGCAGTCCTCTTTGTGGTGGTAAAACAAACAAACAAACAAAAGATCAACCTGGAAATTGTGGGGATGCCTGTTATTTGGGGGATGACTGAACAAGTTGTGGTATATCATTGTAATGTAACACTACTATGTTTTAAGAAATAGTGACTCAATGATCTTAGAAATACATGGATAGAATTGGACAAAATAATGAAGGAAAAAATGAGAGGAACCTAGATATTGTTTTATACAGTGACAACAGTACTGTTTTAAAAACAACTCTGAATGACTAAGTCATTTTGACTATTATAAATACCCAAATTAGCTAAAATGAACTTATGAAGGAAGCTGCTATCTGAATCTAGAGAAATAACTGATAAGTATAAAGATGTATGGAGCGGTTTTGTGTGTGCGTGTGTGTGTGTGTACCTATATATATCACATTTGTGCCTATTGGTAGCCATCTCTGGTGTGGGGGGAAGCGGAAAAAGGAAGAAAAAGGACACTATATAATAGCTTTATTTTGTTTTTAAAGGGAATAACAAGTTGTACAAAGTAGATTTGCACTTTCTTATACACTCATCCTTCCCTCCCATTCCACTGTGCCAAGAAAATGCTTGTTTATTTTTTTCTTAATTTCATAATGAATAAAACTTTAAAAAAACAGATTGTTGATTACTGAGCAGTCTGGACTATTATAATCAACTTTAAGAAGGTATATAATTTCACAGTCTATTCCTGTGCCTCTCTGGTGGAGTTAAAATAAGATAGTTATATAGGGTTGAGCAATTTACAAAGCACTTTCCATGATTATCTTCTTTGCTTCTCACTATCACCCTGTAAGGTAGATGTATTATACTTCAGTACTCCAAATACCTACAGTTTCTTTAGTGTGGGTATTTCCTTCATAACTGCTGATCTCAGGCCCTCTACACCTTAAATAAGGAGAGAGAGAGAGAGAGACAGAGAGAGAGACAGAGAGAGAGAGAGAGAGAGAGACAGAGAGAGAGACAGAGAGACAGAGAGAGAGACAGAGAGAGAGAAAAGAGGAAGAAGAAAAGAAAAGAAAAGAAAAGAATCATCCTACAGATAACTTAGTGTAAAGTTTCAAGTTGGATTGGGTTAGTCATCCGAAAGACCTATGGACCATCAGTGGACCGAGATTATAAACCTCTCCCATTGATCTTCTGCTAATATACATTTCAAGAAATTATTTTAACCTCTGTGCTGTACCTAGGCATCAGAGAAGATCTATCAATATGGAAAAAATGAATTATGATTATGCCCATTTCAAAAATGAGAAAACAGAAGCATACTACGTGCTCTCCTTTGCTTTTGTTATTTTGTTTTATTTGTTCTTTCCACTAGTTCTAATTATTCTTTATAGCATGACTACTGTAAAGATATATTTGATATGAATGTGTAAGTAGAGCCTATATCAGATTGCATGCCATATTGGGGAGGGGGCAGAAGAAGAAAGGGCAGAGTTCGAGCAAACTCAAAATGTTATGTAATTGAATTTTGAAAACAAAATATATATGTAAATTAGTTAAAAAATAAAAATGAGAAAACAGAAGCTCAGAGAATGTAAGGGACTTGCCCATGGTCACACAACTATTAAGAAAGGTAGAATTCAGAAGCATTTCTTCTTATTCCAAAGTCAATGTTTTAACTGCCTTTAAGAACAAAATCACTGATTTTCTCATCAGAAAGTATCTCAAAAATCCTTTAATTTAACTGATACCTAAACATCAGTGCCTCAGTGGCATACTTTATAAGTGAATTTTGGTTGAATACCTCCTTGCTGAAGGATCCACTTACCTTCTGTGTATGATATACTATGTAATATATATATGTATGTATGTATGTATTTATGTATGAATTTGAGTGGCTGAAAGGAAGAGTTGAAAGATTAAACAATTTCTATAATAGTATATGGATGGAATTAGATTAACAACTAACTTTTGACAGTGCTTTAAAATTTGCAAAACATTTTATTCACCCCCCCAAAAAATGTAATCTATGAACAACATAAATATGTAAGATATTTTAGATGTGATTATTAAATGAGATAATGTTTGTAAATAGCTTAGCATGGTGCTAGCACATAGTATGAACTATATAAACTTTACCTATCATCATCAGCATCATATAAAAGAAAAAACAGGCCAAAATTGTTGAAGTGACTTGCCCATTTTAAAACAGGTGACAAAAGTCAGACTTAGGACTAAATTTTAGAACTCTTCACTCCAGATGCAGTCCTCTTTCTATTTAGTCATTCTGTACTCTGTGTACTGATTACTCAAATAGACAAAAGAAGAATGGATTTATCTTAACTTCTAAATGTGTTTTTCCATTTAAATTTCATTTTGCTAAGAAAATGACATTGATTCTGTTAAAGTTCTATAAATATTAATTAAGTTGAATTGAAGGAATGATTATATGCACATTCCAGACAATGTTTGAGCAAAATTGCTGATGTCACAGAATGAAATACCTTAAAATAAAAATGCTGATTCAGTCCTGAGAATGAGGCCCTGGAGAATAGAGGCATTGAACACAATGTGCAAAACAATGACCCATGGAAGAAGAATTTATTAATAAATTCCTCATCATTAAGATGTGATCAGAGTGAAAGAGAATCATCTGGACAGCGTGTTTTGTGGAGAAATTTGATTAGATCTAAATGATTTTAATCAGATGCAATCAGTACAGTCATTTGGGTAAAAACAGTATAGTCTATATGGAGTTAATTCTCCTTAGCAAGTAAAGCAGTGAGTTTCAACTCACCGAGCATCAAAAGACCATTGAATCTCCCTAAGTAACCCACCTTTTCATAAGAGCAAAGAAATAACTGATGTTATTTCTTTCTTTTCACATTTATAATGTAAGTATGCTGGTAGTCTTAAGTTTTGTGTTTAATACCTTCTGTGTATGATATACTATGTAATATATATATATATGTATGTATGTATATATTTATGTATGAATTTGAGTGGCTGAAAGGAAGAGTTGAAAGATTAAACAATTTCTATAATAGTATATGGATGGAATTAGATTAACAACTAACTTTTCACAGTGCTTTAAAATTTGCAAAACATTTTATTCACCCCCCCGAAAAAATGTAATCTATGAACAACATAAATATGTAAGATATTTTAGATGTGATTATTAAATGCACCCCACAATGCACACACTGACTTAAAATAATATTGTGAAGACAGTAACTGTGAGATAGAAACTATAATTACAGTTGAAGAAATCTTAGGATAAGAACATAGTAAAACACATGAAATGAGACTTCAATTATTCAGACAACTTGCTGTTTTACTTTGCACTACCATGAAAACTATAAATCTGTCTATCCATCTATCTGCCTACCCTCCAATTGACCACTGATGAGATAATGTAGGTCTCTCTCTCTCTGGATATTAATTCCATACTCTTTACAGCAAGAAATGGTTTACATGTCACTTCTTTAGTCTTCTAGACAAATGGTTTACAATTGCAATAATCAGAGTTCTAAAGCCTTTCAAAGATGTGTTTTTATTTATAGTTTTGTAATTTGTAGTTTCTTTATAGTTTTAGCTCTTACTTCATCCAGAATTAGTTCATAAAGCTCTTCCTAGTTTCTTATGATGAAGTAATATTCCCTCATATTTAGGTAATGTAATCTGTTTAGTTATTCCAACAAATGTGAACAGTTGAACTTCGTTTCTAGTTTGCAGTTACTATGAAAAAAATTATTATGAAAATTCTTGTACATGTGGGTCCTTTTGCTCTTTCTGTGATCTCTGAAAATGATAGGCCTAGCATTATATTAACTGGATCAAAGGATATACGTGGTTTAGTAACTTGTGAGATATAGTTCCAAGATGATTTTAGCAATTCACAACTTTACTAATAGTGTCTGTTTTCCTCTGTCTTCACCAAGATTTGACATCATCTCACTTTCTCATTTTTCCTAATCTGACTCCTGCTAGAGTCCCCCTTAATCAACTACTGCTTCATCTGAAAGATAGGCACCTACTCAAGAATCGGTGTGGTATCTGAAAGGGCTGAAGATTGACTGGCATGGTGTTTGCTACCTGATAATTTCAGAAAAAATGCCAGGAGTAAAATGGAGATGGTACGTAATGTTCATTGACTTGACCAAAGTCTTTGATACTGTCAGTCATGAGGGCTTATGGAAGATTATGATGAAGTTTGGTTGCCCAGAGAATTTCATCATTATATATGTGCTAACTTCATGATGCCATGCTTGCATGAGTTCTAGATAGTGGACAATGCTCCTAGGCTTTCCCACACACCAATGGAGTGAAATGGAGTGTGCTTGCCTTTGTCAAATGTCAAACACCTTTGACTAGAATTAAAATTACATCAAGGTCAGCTACTACACTGTTGGAAAAATTATTTAATTATTTTATTTATTTTACTTGAAAAGATTATAAGCTAAGAATAAAGGGGAGGGAGAGTTAGTGTCCAACTTTGTCCAAAGATAATTGTGTGCTCAATGCAGCCCCTTAGGCTGTGATGCAACAGAGTAGGAATCAATTCTCTGCTGCTTGTACTAATTCTGGCCTGGCAATCAACACCAAGAAGACAGAGATTCTCCACCAGTCAACACTGAATCATCCACTTGTAGAACACCATCAATTACAGCAAATGAAGAAATTTGGAATGCTATGGATAAGTTCACTTACATTGGCAGTATACTTTCCAGGGATATCTACATAGATGTTGAGGTTGACATAAGCATTTCCAGAGTTAGCTCAGCATTTGAGAGGCTTCAAAGTAAGTATGGGAGAGAATAGGTATTAGGCTGCATACCAAACTATAGGTCTATAGAACGATGGTACTGACCTCATTGTTACATGACTGTGAAACCTGAACAGTCAGCTAGTGCCATGTCAGAAAATTCAACCACTGCATTTGAATTTCTGTAGGAAGATTCTGAAGGCCACCTTGCAAGATAAGGTACCAGACACTGAGGTCGTCTCAAGCTAAATTGCCACACATTCAAACACTATTGCAGAAAGCACAACTCTGATGGGCTGGTTCCATAATCCAAATGCCAAACATATTTGCCTAAAAGATTTCTGGGGATAATTTGGACAAGGAAAGCACTCACACAGAAATCAGAAAAGTCAGTGCAAGGACACTCTCAAGGTGTCTTTGAAGAATTTTTGCATTGATTGTGAGATCAGAAACACTACCATAGCACCACCTAGCATGGTGTCCCTGCTTCAAAGAAGATGCTGTGTTCTGTGAGTAAAACAGTTTACCAGTAACACAAAAGAAACATGAGATGTGAAAGTCTAGAGACATTTCAATCCCAAATATTCATGCACACTATTTGTGCCTGAGCAAATGTGAACTTCTGAGCTCACATTAGATTGATCAGCCACAATCAAACAGACTTTACATTAATCCCACCATTTTGATATTAACAGTCCTCATCTTGTTCATATCTTTTCACCTGCTATCTCTGGGGTATGGCTCTTAGGAAAAGAAGAATTCTAAACACATCGTAAATGGAAGCAAGGAAACCATTTTACTTTAAGAAATTATTTTGATTATCATTGGATATTTGTTGTCTCAGGGCAATAAAAAATAAGCACAATAAGGCTTAAGGTCAGATACCACCTAGGTTGTTGTATTTGTCCTTCATTTTTGCAGAGGACCATCACATCAAAGAAATGATGATATGACTTGCACTTGCCTGTGTTTTGAGTGAGGGAGGGCTGTGTAAGGCCATCAGTCTCACTTTCTCCTCATGAGCCATGTGGATCTAGTGACCATATGTTCTTCAGGATGACTGGAGATGGCCCAGGATGCCATGGGAGACCCTTGCCCTTTTAGGCTAAGGCCTTTCCAGGTACTCACTTAAAGTGGAGTAATACCTATTCAGTGAGTAGGCAAGGCCTCTTTAAGAAATGAATTAAGTGCTGACCCCTTTAATGAAAATGAAAAACAAAACCAAGCAAAATAAAATGCAAGCTGGGAGGGGAAGACCCTCAGGATTGCTGTTCCAAAGAGAAACAATTATCACTGACAGTCAAAGTCAAGAGGGTTCAAAATTCAACCATCAAGTGGAGCTTGGTCAAGACCCAGTGTGGCTGAATGTATGAGGTTCAGAGTGAAGTGGGAGGGGCAAGGAAGGAAGGAAAGAAGGAAGAAAGGAAAGAAAGAAGGAAGGAATCTAGGCAGTAAACCCCAAGTTAACTGGAAATTTACCTCCCTTTGGAGAAGAGGAGGAGAGAGAGGAGGAAAGGAAGAGTCAAGTTACAACTTACATACTACCTGAAAAACCATCTAGGCTAAAGACAGGATAGATTAGACAGCCTCTGAGATGACTTCCAGAACAGACTTTTTATTATTCTAGCTGAAATACTAGGTATAAATCACAACATTCAATAAGGAAGATCACCTAAAGATATCTACTTGATGTTTGCTTGGTTTGAGTCAGTCTATATTTGTTAATAATAGGAGTAACTGCCCAAAGGCTTCACCAAAATGATTTTATATCAAGAAGAACCTTTTTTAAAAGGATACATTTTTAAATCTTTCTTTCACCTTTTTTTACAGGACCAGAAAGCTACATGCCTGCAGTCTTGCCTTATTGCAATGTATTTTCATACAATTAATCTTGTCAATTGCTCTTCAATGGATTCTTTCTGATTTATTCATTAGGATTCTAAAATAAGGGACTAAAAATTAAATACAAAATCCTTAGGGCATTACCTATATGCAGGGTGAATACTAGTCTTACATTCTTAAGACATAGATTTAATAATAACTTACATTTGCATATCGTTTTACTTGCATTATCTCATTTAGGCAACTAAAGATTGCTGTGAAGTAATTACTACAGTTACTTTTATCCTCATTTTATAGATGGGAGGGCTGATGCCTAGAGATAGTGACGTCCATGAGGTCAAACAACTAGGAAATGGCAGAAACAGGATTCAGACCCTAGACTCTCATGATATCGAATGTCTTCTTTCTATTGCACATATTGTTGTTCAGGGAAGATGGGTCTATTAGTTTTATGACACATAGCAAATTACTCATACCAGGGAGCCTTAGCTCTCTCTTATGTAAAATAAAGTGATTGGACTAGATGATCTCTAAGTTTCCTTCCAGTCTAAGTGTAAAAGGATTATTTTCTGGGGCTTACAAAAACAATGCATTCTATATGTAATTGCATATACACGGTGCAAGAGAAAGTTAGAATCCTATTACTTTAATCCCAAATAATTCTATTGATGCCCTCAATTTTTTTTAATGATTAATTTAGGGAAAAAATTCTTTAGTTGAAAAGCATTGAAATGAGGGAACTGGAACCAAGATTGTGGAGTAAAGACAGGAACTTACCTGGGTTCTCCCCAAATCCCTACAAATACTTCTAAATGATAACTCTAAATAAATTCTAAAGCAACAGAACCACCTCCCCAAACACACCCACACAGACACACACATCTACACACACACACACACGCACACACACAGACACACACACACACACACACATGAGTGAAACAATTTTCCAGCGCAAGACAACTTCTAAGGTCAGCAGGAAAGGTCTATCACACCAGGTTGAAAGAGGAATCAAGTTCATCAAGGCAGACCAAATCCCAGCAAACTAGAAGACATTCTCAGGGCAGCTGAATCAGTGATAGCAATGGCAGTTTCTATACCTCTCCACCCACAGATGCCAAAGACACTTGAAAAAGTCAGTTGGAAATGTCTATCACAACTGGATAACAGTAGAGAACATTCCAAGGTAGGCTATGCCAACACAGTCCTGGTCCTAGCAACATAGTAGCAGACTTTGGACATGACTGAACCACCATGTCAGTGTCTACTTCCTGCCCATAGATGGTAAGGGGAGGGGTTCAAATAACTGTTCAGGAAGAGACTGGCCAGGTCCCTTTGCTGTCACTAAGGCAGAACCCTATTGCTTTGCCCATGATTGAATCAGGATCACAGTTCTATGTGACAGTGCCAGGGTGAGGAGGAGCACTAGCACATGAGAGTTTACAGCCCTAATGTATCAGGAATCCTTTTTATAGTTACAGGGCTTGTGGTCACTCACAGATGAGAGTGTAGGCCAGGAGAGGAGTAAACATCTCTCCTCAGATCATACTACCTTGGAAGACCTGAAGACTTACATGTCCCTAGCAGTATCTCTGAAAAAAGATGCACAAAACCCATGAAGATTGAGACAGTTCATACTCCAGTCTGGAAGAAGACTCTTACTTTAACAAAGAGTTAAAAATCAAATGATAGACTGGAAAAAATGAGAAAACAGAAAAAAATTGACCATTATAAATTATTGTGGTAACAAAGAAAAACAAAACTCACACTCAGAAGATGAGTCAAAACTCCTACATCCAAAGCCTCCAAGAAAACGATGAATTGGACTCAAGCCATGGGAGAGTTTAAAAAGGAGTTTGAAAACCAAGTAAGAGGGGTACAGGAAAAAATTGTGAAGAGAAATAAAGAATGAAAAATGAATAAATACCTTGGTGAAGGAGGCACACAGAAAAATACTGAGGAAAATAATGCCTTAAAAAGCAGAGTAGGCAAATGGGCAAAAGAGATGCAAAAAGCAAAAAATCATTTTGTTTTGTTTTTAAAGTGTAATTGGCCAAATACAAAACAAGATACAAAAGTTCACGGAAGAAAGTAATTACTTAAGAATTAGAATTGAGCAAATAGAAGCTAATGACTTTATGGGAAGTCAAGATACAATAAAGCAAAACCAAAATAATAAAAAATAAAAAGATAAGGTGAAATACAAATGGAAAAGCAACTAACCTGGAAAAAAATCCAGGAGAGGTAATTTAAAAATTATTTGACTGCCTGAAAGACATGATCAAACAAAAAAGCCTAAACATACTTTTTAAGAAATTATCAAGGAAAACTACTCTGATATTCTAGAACTGGAGGAAAAATAGAAATTGAAAGAATCCACTGATCATCTCCTGAAAGAGATCCTAAATGAAAACCACCAGGAATATTATAACCAAAATCCAGAGCTCCTAGGTCAAGGAGGAAATATTGCAATTCTCACCTCTGTTCCTTATTTCCCTGTACTGTAATCCATTTTTTATACCTCTTTATGTGATGTCATTTACCCTATTTTGCCCCCACTTTCCTCTTAAGGAGAAAATATTGCAATCAGCCAGAAAGATATTATTCATTTAATGTGGAGCCACAATCAGGAAAACACAAGGTTTAACACCTTCCATTTAAAAGATTGGAGGGCTTGAAACATAATACTGTAGAGTACAAAAGAGCTGGAATTAGAAAGAAATAGCACCTCCCCAGCAAAACTGAGTATAATCCTTCATGGAGAAAATGGGTTTTTAATGAAATAGAGGATAGTCTTTTATTTAATTATATATTTTTAGTTTTCAACATTCAGTTCCACAGAGTTTTGAGTTTTAAATTTTTGTTCCCCTCCCTCTGAAACTCCCTCCCCATAAATAGCTTGCAATTGGATATAGACTGTACATGTACATTCACATTAAATATATTTTCACATTAGTCCTATCGTAAAGAAGAATTACAACCAATGGAATGAATGATGAGAAAGAAGAAATACAACTAAACAAAGCAAAAAAAAAATAGAGAGCAAATAGTATGCTTCAATCTGCATCAATTCAGTCTTAGAACTTTGCATTGCTGAGAGCTAAATCTATCAAAATTATTACACATGGCAGTCACTATGTGCAATATTCTCCTGGTTCTGCTCACTTCACTCAGCATCAGTTCATGGAAGTCTTTCCATTTTATTTTCTGAAGTCTACCTGCTCACCATTTCTTATAGCACAGTAGTATTCCGTTACATTCATATACCACAACTTGTTCAGTTATTACCCAACTGATGGTCTTACTCACAATTTCCAATTCTTTGGATGTCCTTTTCCTATTTGTATGATGTCTTTGAAATACAGCCTTAGAAGTGTTATCACTGGGTCAAAGTGTATACACCTTTTTATAGCCCTTTGGGTATAATTTCAAATTACTTTACAGAATGGTTAGATAATTTCACAATGTTACCATCAATGCACTGGTGTTCCAAATATCCCACAACTCCAGCATTTATGATTTTCCTCCTATGTCATGTTACACAATCTGTGATATGTGGTACCTAAGAGTTGTTTTGATTTGTATTTCTCTAATAAGTGGTGATTTAGAGCATTTTTTTCATATACCCATAGATAGCTTTAATTTCTTTCTCTGAAAACTGCCCTTTCATATCCTTTGACCATTTGTCAATTGCAGAATGAATTGCATTCCTATAAATTTGACTTAGTTCTCTATATGTTTTAAAAATGAAGCCTTTAATCAATTGGGGAATGACTGAATAAATTTTGGTATATGAATGTAATGGAATACTGCCATCCTATAAGAAATGAAGAACAGGAAGACTTTAGAGAGGCCTGGAGAGTCTTATATGAACCGATGCTGAGTGAAAGGAGCAGAACCAGGAGAACTTTGTACAGAGCAACAACTACAGTGTGTGAGGAATTTTTCTTGTAGACTTGGTACTTCATTGTATTACAAGGACTTTAATAATTCCCAGTGGTCTCTTAAGGCAAAATGCCTCCTATATCCAGGGAAATAACTATGGAATTCAATTGCAGAATGAAGCAGGTAATTTTCTTTTGTATTATGTTTTGGTTTGTTTTATGATTTCTCTCATTCATTTTAATTTTCTATGCAACATGACTAAAGTGAAAGTGTATTTAATAGGAGTGTATATGTAGAACCTATATAAAATTGTATGCTGTCTCAGGGAGGGAGTGGAAAGGTAGGAAGGAAGGAGGGAGGAAGGGGAAAAATCTAAGAAATATGAAAGTGATTGTTGAACACTGAAAACAAATAAAATTAAATTAAATTAAAAAAGAAATGAGGACTTTATCAGACACTGATTGTAAACATTCTTTCCCAGTTTTCTTCTTTCCTCCTAGTCTTGGTTGTGTTGGCTTTGTTTGTAAATTTTTTTCCAATTTAATGTAATCAAAATGATCCACTTTGCATTTCATAATGTTCTGTATCTCTTGTTTGGTTGCAAATTCTTCCATTCTCCATAAATCTGACAGGGAAACTATTCCATGCTCTCCCAGTTTGCTTATAGTATTAGCCTTTGTATCTAAATCATGTAATCATTTTGACTTTATTTTGATATATACTGTAAGATATTGGTTTATACTAGTTTCTGCCACACCATTTTCCAGTTTTCTCAGTAGTTTTTGTCAAATAATGAGTTTTTAATCCCAGAGACTGAGATCCTTGGACTTATCAAACAGTAAACAGCTATAGTCATTGACTGTTGTGTCTTATGTACCTAAGCTATTCTCCTGATCTACCTCTCTATTTCTTAGACAGTACCAGATAATTTTGATGATTGTTGCTTTATAATACAATTTAACATCTGATATGGTGACACCACCTTCCCTAACCTTTCTTTTCATTAATTCCCTTGATATTTTGGATGCTTTATTCTTCTATATGAATTTTGTTATTATTTTTTCCAGCTCTATAAAAGAATTTTGGTCACTTGATTGGTATTGCACTTAATAAGCAAATTAATTTAGGAAGAATTATAATTTTTATGATATTAACTAGGCCTGCCCATGAGCAACTTTTTCCCCAATTTTTCCCAATTTATTTTTTCCCAATTTTTTCCAATTATTTAAATTTAAAAGTTTTTTTCTCCAATTATTTAAATCTGACTTTATTTTTGTAAAATGTGTCTTTGAGTTGTATTCATATAGTTCCTGGATTTGTCTTGGCAAATAGATTCCCAAATATTTTATATTGTTTACAGTTATTTTAAGTGCTATTTCTCTTTCCATGTCTTACAATAGAGCTTTGAAATGCTGATCATGTATGTGACCTTATTTTATATTTTATATTCTTCAACTTTGCTAAAGTTATTTATTGTTTCAACTATTTTTTTCTTACTTGATTCTTTAGCATTCTCTAAATGTCTCAGCATATCCCCTGTGAAGAGTGATAGTTTAATTTCTTCTTTGAGTAGTCTAATTCTTTCAATTATTCCTTGTCTTATTGTTAAAGCTAACATTTCTAGTACCATGTTGAATAAATCCTAGCTTCACCCCTGATCTTATTGGAGATGCTTCCAATGCTTTGCAAAATAGAGGATTTTCAAGCATTCTTGCTGAAAAAAAATTCACTTTCACATACAAGACTCAAGAGAAGCATAAAACATTACACAACAAAGGGAAATCATAAAGAAGTTAATAAGATTGGACTATTAACATTGCTGCATGAGAAGATGATCTTTGTAATTCATAACTTCCTAATTATTAGGACAATTAGAAGGAGTATACAAAAACAAAGGGCACAGATGTGAGTTGACTATGAAGGGATGATATCTAAATAAATAAAATTAAGTGGTGAGAGAGTATTGAGAGAAAGGAAAAGGGAGACAAAGAATGGGGTAAATGATCTCATGTAAAAGTGGCAAGAAAAGGTTTTTACAGAGGACGGGAAGATGGGGGGAGTGAGGATGAATGAGTGAACCTTCTTATCAGAATTAGCTCAGAAAGGGAAGAGCATATACACTCAAGTGGATATAGAAATCTATTTAACCCTACAGGGAAGTAGGAGGAGAACGAGATAAGAGTAGAAGTGAGGGTGATAAAAGGGAGGACAGATTGAGGGAAGGGCTAGTCAAAAGCAAAATACATTTGAAGAGGGATAAGATGAAAGAAAAGAGAGTAAAGAATAAATGGGGGGATAGGATAGAGGGAAATACAGTTTGCAATAGTAACTGTGAAAAAAAATTGAATCAAATTGCTCTGAAGACTCATTTATCAAACACATGGATAATTGTATCCAATTTATAAAAACAACAGCCATTACCCAATTGATTAATAAACATATAATATGAACAGTTCTCTGATGAAGTAATCAAAGTTATACATAGCCACATTAAAAAAAAACCATGCTCTAACTCACTACTGACTGGAGAAAGGCAAATTAAAAAGATTCTGACGTAATGCCTCATACCTATTAGATTACCAACAGGATAGAAAAGGAAAATAATAAATACTGGAAGGGATATGGGGAAGATGAGACATTGATTCAGTGTTTTTAGAGTTGTGAACTGATTCTACTATTTTGTAGAGCAATTTGGAACTATGACTAAAAGGCTATGAAACCATGCATACCCTTTGACCTAGTATATACCAAAAGGGATAAAACCAAATAAAAAAGCAAAATGATCTATATGTACAAAAATATTTATAGCAGTTCTTTTCCCCTGGGAATTGAGCAGATACTCTTCAATTGGTGAATTGCTGAACAAATTGTGGCATGTGATTACGATGGAATATTATTGTACAATAAGAAATGATGCGTAGGTTACTTTCAGAAAAACCTGGAAAGACTTACATGAGTGTCTTCAAAATGAAATATACTGCATACAAAACACCAGCAATATTGTAATATGTTAAGCTGTGAATGACTTAGTTATTCTCAGCAATAAAATGATCTAAGACAACTCTGAAGGACTAATGATGAAAAATCAGAAAGAACTGTTAGTGTCTGAATATAGATTGACAAATACTTCTTTTATTTTCTGCATTTGTCTTGAGTTATTTTTTGTTTATTTTTGGTCTATGTTTTCTTTTACATGATTATTATGGAAATGTTTTGTATGACTACACATGAATAACCTATATATATATAATTACACCTTCTCAGTGGGGGTGGAGAGGAAGGGAGAGAATTTGAAACTCTTTTTTTTTAAAGAATGTTAAAAAGTGTTTTTGCATGTTAACTGGTGAAAAATACTAAATCCAAAAAAAGTGAAATACAAAACCTTCTGGACCAAATTTCCATTATGCTTCTAAACTTTGACCCTGTCGCATATTCCAGCATTGAGGTCACTATTAGATGCTTGTCTGTGTAATTATACATTCCTGAAATGAAGTAAAAAAGAAGGATTCTAAGTATTACCTGCTAGGAATTCAGCACAAACTCTTTCCAGGCTGCAGATACAGGCACATTTCTTACCTTATGGATCTTAAACATTCAGATAGTTAAAAGCATCTCCCTCCCTCTGAGGCTGGGAAGCTTTATTTCCTAATTACTTGATTTTATTATTGAAATTGTTCTTTATCCTAAATTAGCTCAACCCACAAGCTCAAAGGTACTTAATCAGCTTATTTTAACAGATTTTCACTTGAAACTGGAAGAATATTTGTGGAACTTGTATGCTAAAATACAAAGTAGTATATTCTTAAAATTAGTTATATAGATGACTTTTATATCACAAAAATTTTTGGATACAGTACACCTTTGCCATTATCCTTCCATTTTAGTAACAATATTAGTAGTGATGGTAGTAGTAGTAGGAGTAGTAGTAGTAGTAGTAGTAGTAGTAGTAGTAGTAGTAGTAGTGGTGGTGGTGGTGGTGGCGGCGGCGGTAATAAAAGTAAAGCAAAACCAAGCATTATGCATACCAGGTCTGTTAATGTATGGAACTCTAGATCCTTCTATCTCTCTTTTACAGAATCTGTCATTTTGAGTCTAAAGTGGTTATTATAATTTTTAAAATTCCTGATTTAATCTCATTTTCATTAAAATTTATCTAGTCTTTGTGCCTATTTAGTTTATTACTTTCAATATTTATTCACATTGTCTCTTCATATGACTCTTTTTTTTATTTTTCCCATTTATTTAGTATTTAATTTTTCCTAGTTAAATATACAAACAATTTTTAACATTTGTTTTAAAACTTTGAGTTCCAAATTCTCTCTCTTCCTCCCTCTCCACCCATAGTTGTGAATTGATTAAATGATTCTAAAGGATAATTTGGTACTGTGCCCAAGGGGGTACCATGAATACACTTTGAAACAACAATACCATTACTAGGTCTGTGTCCCAAAAGAGACAAAAAAGAGAAAGAAAAGAACATATATGTACAAAAACACATATGGTAGCTTTTTTCTGATGGTAAATAATTAGAAACTGAGGAAATGTTCATTCATTGGGAACAGTTGAATAAGTTATAGTATGTAAAAATGATTGAATGCTATTATACTATAAAAATGATGAGCAAGATGATTTCACAAAAAAAACCTATAAAAAACTGCATGGGTTGATACAAAGTGAAATGTATTGCATGCAAAGTAAAAACAATATTGTAAGATGATTGGCTGTGAATTACTTAGCTATTACCAGCAATTCAGTGATCCATGACAACTCTGATAGGATGAAAAATTATATCCATTCACAGAGAAAGAACTGATGAAATCTGAATAACAGCTTGAAGTAACTTTTCTTTTTTGTTTTTTCACTTTATTTTTCTTCAGTTTTTAAAAATCTGTTTTCTTTCAAAACATGGCTATCATGGATATATTTTACATGACTGTACATTGGACACTCAATGAAGCCTCTGAAGCTGAGATGCAACAAAGTATGTTCTCTGCTGTCTGTGTTAATTTTGGCCTAATAATTAACACCAAGAAAACACAGGTGCTCCATCAGCCACCACCACACCATCCATATGTGAAACCATCAATTACAACAAATGGAGATGTTTTGAAGGCTATGGATAAGTTCACATACCTTGGTAGTGTACTTTCTAGGAATGTTCACATTGACAATGAGGTTGATATACGCATTGCCAGAGTCAGCTCAGTGTTTGGGAGGCTCCAACAAAAGTTATGGGAGAGAAGAGGTATTAGACTGACAACCATTCTGAAGGTCTACAGAGCCACTGTGCTGACCTCACTGTTACATGCCTGCAAAACATGGACAATCTACCCGACCATGGCAAGAAATTGAATTGCTTCCATTTGAACTGTTTTAGGAAGATTCTGAAGATCACTTTTCAGGATAAGGTACCAGACACTGAGGTCCTTGCTCAAACTAAACTCCTAAGCATTGAAACTATGCTTCAGAGAATGCAACTCCAATGGGCTGACCACATTGTTTGAATGCAAAATGTACACTTGCCAAAAAGACTATTTTATGGGGAACTCACAATGGACAGGCAATCATATGCTGGTCAGAAGAAGCAATACAAGAACACTCCCAAGTTTTCTCTCAAGAACTTTGGGTTTGATTGTGTGACATGGGAGACACTGGCACAGGACCCCTCAGCATAGGATGCCCACATCAGAAAAGGTGCTGTGCTGTATGAGCAAAGCTGAATTGAAACTACACAAAGGAAACATAGCATCAGCAAATTTGGAGTATCCACCACAAATGTTTTCACAGACTATCTGTAACCAATGTGTGGTAGAGCATTCCAAGTTCCTGTTGGTCTGATCAGCCAAAACTGGACAGACTGAAACTTGACTTTATCATGGTGATGTCATTTTGGTCCTCTTTGAGAACTAAGGACAATAACCAACCAATCTAATCTAATAGGTATAAAGTAGCACCTTCGAATTGTTTTAACTTGCATTTCTCCGATCAATGGTGAGAATTTTTTTTTATGGCTATACGTAGATTTAATTACTTCATCTGAAAACTGATTATAACGTTTAATCATTTATCAAGGGAAAAATGCCTCCTAATTTTATAACTTTGACACAGTTCTCTATATGTTGGAGAAATGAGACCTTTATCAAAGAAATTTGCTTCAAAATTGTTTTTCACAGTTACTATTTTTGACTGTATTTCCCTGCATCCGATTCCCCCTACCCATGTTTATTCTATTCTCTCCTTTCAACCTGTCTCTCCTGAAAAATGTTTGCTTCTTATTACCCTACCCACCAATCTGCACTCCCTTCTATCAATCCCCCCACTGTCTTATACCCTTCCTCTCCTATTTTCCATTAGGTTAAGATAGATTTCAATACCCAGTTGAGTGTGTATTTTATTCCCTCCTTTAAGCCTGTTCCAATGAGAGTAATGTTCACCCATTCCCTCTCAACTCTCACTTCTCCCCCTCCACTGTGAAAGTTTTTTCTTGACTCTTTTATGTGAACTAATTTACCCAAGTCTACCTCTCCCTTTTTCCTTTCCCAGTACATTGCCCTCTCACTGGTTAATTTTATTTTTGTTTAGATATCATTCGTTCTTATTCAACTCACCCTATATCCTCTGTCTATAAATATTCTGTCCAACTACCCTAATACTGAGAAAGGTATCATGAATTACAAATACCATCTTTCCATGTAGGAATGCAAATGGTTAACCTTTAATAAGTCTTTTATGATTTCCCTTCCTGTTTACCTTTTCATGCTTCTCTTGAGTCTTGTATTTCAAAATCAATTTTCTGTTTAGCTATGGTGTTTTCTCAAGAGTGTATTAAATTACTCTACCACTTTAAATATCATTTTTCTCCTCCTGGATTACACTCAGTTTTACTGGATAGGTGATTCTTGGTTTTGATCCTAGCTCCTTTGAACAACAGAATCTTATATTCCAACCCCTCTGAACTATTAATGTAGAAACTGCTAAGGTTTGTGTTATCCTGCTTGCATTTTGACAGTACTTGAATAGTTTCTTCCTGACTGATTGCCGTATTTTCTTCTTAAGAAGAAAGGAGAGGAAAAAAGGGTAAATTATATCACATAAAGAGGAAGCAAAGACATATTAATGTATAGGGAAAGAACAAAGAGAGGTGAGCTTTGTGATATTTTCTTCTAGACCTGAGAATTCGGCTATGATATTACTGGGAATTTTCATTTTACAGTCTCATTCAGCAGGTGATTGGTAGATTCTTTCAGTTTGTATTTTCCCTCTAGTCCTAGAATATCAGGGCATTTTTGCTTCATAATGTCATAAAAGATGGTGTCTAGTCTCTTATCAGATCATTGCTTTCAGGTAGTCTAATAATTTTTAAATATTCTCTCCAGGATTTATTTTCCAGGTTAGTTACTTTTTATATTCATTTTCACAAGATTTTGGGTTCCAAAATTTTCTCCCCATTTCGCCCCTCCCACACACCAGGACACTGAGCACTCTAATTTCCCCTATCACCAATCTGCCCTCTCTTCTATCATCCCTCCCTTCTCTTGTCCCCATCTTCTCTTTTGTCCTGTAGGGCCAGATAACTTTCTATTCCCCATTACCTGTATTTCTTATTTCCCAG
>CM053769.1:15023043-15050836 GCA_028658325.1 Potorous gilbertii | reverse complement strand
ATATATATATATATATGTGTGTGTGTGTGTGTGTGTGTGTGTGCGTGTGTGTGTGTGTAATCCCTCCAACTACCTACCCTAATACTGAGAAAATTTTCAAGAGTTACAAATATTATCTTTCCATGTAGGAATATAAACAGTTCAACTTTAGTAAGTCCTTTATGATTTCTCTTTCCTGTTTACCATTTCATGTCTATCTTCATTCTTGTGTTTGAAAGTCAAATTTTCTAATCAATGCTGGTCTTTTCATCAAAAATACTCGAACAACCTCTATTTCAATAAATGACCATTTTTTTTTCTGAGGTATTATACTCAGTTTTTCTGGGTTGGTGATTCTTGGTTTAATTCTAATTCCTTTGATTTCTGGAATATCATATTCCATGCCCTTCTATCCTTTAATGTGGAAGGTACCAGATCTTGTGTTATCCTGATAGTATTTCCACCATATTCAAATTGTTTCTTTCTGGATGCTTGCAATATTTTCTCCTTAACCTGGGAACTCCAGAATTTGGCTACAATGTTCCTAGGAGTTTCTCTTTTTGGATCTCTTGCAGGAGGTGATCAGTGGATTCTTTCAATATTTATTTTATTGTCTGGTTCTAAAATATCAAGGCAGTTTTTCTTGATAATTTCACTAAGGATGATGTCTATGCTCTTTTTTTATCATGACTTTCAGGTAGTCCAATAATTTATAAATTGTCTCTCCTGGATTTGTTTTCCAGGTCAGTTGTTTCTTTCCAATGAGATATTTCACATTGTCTTCTATTTTTTCATTCTTTTGGTTTTGTTTTTTAATTTCTTGGTTTCTCATGAAGTCATTACATTCCATCTGCTCCATTCTAATTTTTTTTTATTTTTCATTTTTGTAACAGTTCACATCACATAACAAAATTCCAACTTTTGGTCAGGTGATATTTCTTTTAAAACATTTACAATATAGATCACAAATGGATCTTTTTTTTAACATTAACCAACTAAGAGACAAATTGTAACCATGTATGCTAACTTTATAAGCCCTTGACCTAATTGTCTCTGCACTATTACTAAGAATGAAAGGACCCTAACTTACTGTTGTTGGTCTAAAGGCCTAAGCCTAATAGCTTAATTTTAGACTTGATCTCATAGGTTTCCCTACCAACAATCTATAATTTAGTAAATCTAGTATTAAGCTTACAAACCTTTTGACTATAGGAAATTGCCATTAAGAGTAGGGATATTGCAGGGAAAAAATATATCCCCAAATTCATGTCAGTTTTAGGCAGGAGTAGATTGGCAACTTGCATTCAGTCAGGCTTAGAGTCGGCCAGATGTTAGTAGAGAAACTGAGTCAGGAGAATCCTACCTCATCCCAGCCTGAACAGTCACTCTCCCACCCTTCCCCCCCTGAACCCTTTTCAGTTCATACCAGCATCTCACAGACTTACTGGCATTATGAATTGGAGGCTCAGATTTCCTTTTTTGCAATCCATACCCGGAGTTAGACTCAGAATAATAGTCAGTTAATAGTGCCATAGCATCTTACAATAACAAGTTCCCATAACCAGGTTTCAGATATGACTAATATTTTACATTGACTAAGGAACATCTTTTGAAGCAAGTCTTAAGTAGCTTACATGCCTTACTATACCTGTTCTAGTTCCTGCTTAAATAACAATCAAAAAATCAAAATTACCATCAAAACCTTAACTTTTCCATCAATGCCAAATTTTACCTGAAGTTATCTGCTCCTAGGAAACTTAGACTAAAATTTATTTCCCCAAATTAAACATGTCTCTAATTTAGTCTCAGTAATTAATTCATTCAATTGTTTTAATAGTAATTGCTTTCACAACACTTTGTAACATGTCCAATTTTTCTCCCCATCTGTCCCCTCCCCCACCCCCTAATTCCTTGCATTCTGATTACCCCTTCCATCAGTGAGCCCTTCCTTCCATCACATCCCACCCTTTCCTTATACTCATCTTCTCTCTTTTCTTGTCGGGCAAGATAATTTCTATACCCTATTACCTGTGTTTCTAATTTCCCAGACATATGCAATAATAATTCTCAAGATTCGTTTCTAATACTTTGAATTCTACCTTCTTTCCCTCCCTCCCTCACTCCCCATCCCCACTGAAAAGGCAAGCAATTGAATACAGGCTGTATATGTGTCATTTTGCAAAACACTTCCATAATAATCATGTTGTGTAATACTAACTATGTTGCTCTCTATCCTCCTCTTCCTCCCCTTATTTTTTTCCCTCATTTGACCTTGTCTCTTCCCAAAAGTGTTTATTTCTAGTGACTCCCTTCTCCCATTTGCTCTCCCTTCTATCACCCTCCTTACCTCACTTGTTGCCTCCTCCCCTACTTTCCTGTAGTACAAGATAGATTTTCATATTGAATTTAGTGAGCATGTCATTTCCTCCTTAAGCCATATATGGAGAGAGTAGCTTCACTTTCCCCCTCTCCCTTTCTCCCTTATCTCCTTCATTGAACAAGATTTTTCTTTATCTCTTTTATGAGTTACAGCCTGACCCATTTCTTTCCATTTCTCCCTTTTTCCTCCAAGTATTTTCCTCATTCACCCCTTAATTCTTATATACATATATGATATCATCTCCTCTGATTCAACACAGTGTGTACATTCTGTCTGTATGTGGGTGGGTATATATATGTCCAATCCCTCCACCTACCTAAATACTGAGAAGAGTCTCAAGAGTAATAAATATTTTTTTTCCATGTAGGAAGGTACACAGTTCAGTTTTAGAAAGTCTTTCATGATTTCTCTTTCCTGTTTACCTTTTCAAGCTTTTCTTGATTCTTGTGTTTGAAAGTCAAATTTTCTATACAGTTCTGGTCTTTTCAACATGAATGCATGAAAGTCCTCTATATCATTGAATGACTATTTATTCCCTTGAAGTATTATGCTCAGTTTCGCTGGCTAGGTAATTCTTGGTTTTAATCTCAGTTCCTTTGACTTCTGGAATAACTATTGCAAGACCTTCAATCCCTTAATGTTGAAGCTGCCAGATGCTTTGTTATCCTGATTGGATTTCCACAATGCTCAATTTGTTTTTTTTCTAGCTGCTTGCAGTATTTTCTCCTTCACCTTGGAACTCTGAAATTTGGCCACAATATTCCAAAGAGTTTCTCTTTTTGGGTTTCTTTTGGGGGGTGATTGGTGGATTCTTTCAATGTTTATTTTGCCCTCTGGTTCTAGAATATCAGGACAATTTTCCTTGATAATTTCATGGAAGATAATGTGTAGGCTCTTTTTTTGATCATGGCTTTCATGTAATCCCATAATTTTTAAATCATCTCTTCTGGATCTATTTTCCAGGTCAGTTGTTTGTCCAATGAGATGTTTCACATTATCTTCTATTTTTTCAAGCATTTGGTTTTGTTTTCTTACTGCTTGGTTTATCTCATAGTCATTCATTTCCCTGAACTCAATTCTCTCTTTCACAGAATTATTTTCTTCAGTAAGCTTTTGAACCTTTTCTTCCATTTGACTAATTCTGACTTTTAATACCTCCTTCTCTTCATTGACTTTTAGGACCCCTTTTGCCAATTGAGTTGGGTTCTTTTTAAAAAGGGGTTATTTTCCTCAGCATTATTTCAGTTCTTATTTAGCAAGCTGCTAACTTGCTTTTCAAGCTTTTCCATTGCCTGAGTTTAGTTTAAGCTCATTTTTGCGGCCCTGGAGGCAGGGATCTTAACTTCTTGTGACAGTAAGCCTTGTTCTTCCTTATCTGAAAGGATGGGAGGAGACACCTATTCACCAAGAAAGTAACCTTCTATGGCCTTATTTTTTCCCATTTTTGGGCATTTTCCCAGCCAATTACTTGACTTCTGAATACTTTGTCAAGAGATTCCACTCTACTGCTCCCTTCCCTTGGGCTTGGGGTGGGGTTGGGGCTATCGCTCAGGGCTGAGGTTTAGATCTGCTGCTCCCTATCACCAGAGGCATTAAGCTGAGTTTCCTGAACAATGGATCCAGGTTGCTTCCTGGTCTCTGTAGCTGCTTACAACCTGCTGCCTCACAGCCTCTGCCATTGCCTGGGGCTATTGCTGGAATGCATTTAGGGTTTAGGGCAAAGCCTTCCCCCACTGACCTCTGGAGCTTCTTTGTTGCTTGTAGTTTGGAGTATCTGGGACCTTCCCTGCTGGGAACTCTTCCTGGAGGTCTGTTCAAGACCAGTTCCTCCTAGTGCCACATGGCCAGGGCTGTGCTCCACTCTATTCAGTCTCCTGTGAGACAGACTTTTCCTGTTGGCCTTCCAGGTTACCTTTGCCTGGAAACCTCTTTTGTTCAGTTGTTCTGTGGCTTCTACTGCTCTAGACTTTGTTGAGAGTCCTTTATAAGGTATTTTGTGGGCTGTCTTTTTATCCTTTCTGCTACTGGAGTTGCCTAAAAGATGTTTTCTTAGATCCTATAGAAGATGAATTTACATCCAAATGTTTTTATTCAGTTTTTAAAAATTTTTTTTTTAACCTACTGTGAAGTAGTCTACAGAAGACAACATATAATGGATGATGGCATGGAAATGATGCTATTTGCCCATGCCTCACGTAATATAATAGTCTCTGGAGTGTTAGAAGGAGGAGACATGAATAGGAAAGGAGATACTGTAGTCACACAAAGAGAGAGATAGCACCAGCACCAGAATTTTCCATTAGAATCCTCAGACTAAATATCAGGTCATCTAGAGGAAGGCATCTAGAATATTGGATTCACCTTTTGTGCAGGATTAATGGAAGGGTATGGGTAAATGTCTTAGAGGATGAGAATGTGTAGGTTGGTAGAAGTCTATACTATTGGAGTGAATAACCTTATCAGTCAGATCACAGGCTCATCCAAGAATCAAGCTAAGTCTCCCTAATCCCTATGTTCCAGTTTGGTTTTTAAGCAAATGCATAATTAATCAATTTTGAGATAAAGTGGGGATTGTTGTTGATGTGCAAATGGACCATATGGTAATTTAGGAAATTTGATATAGATATCAAATCTTATTTGCTATGATTGGAAGTTAAGTTCATGCATGTCTAATCTTGTTTTCACTCTGTAAAGTCACTTATAAACATTGCAAAGCACACTTACTCATTAGACATTTCTAATGTTTGAGTTTTAATCCCTGTACTAGTATGCCAACATTATCTCATTAATACATTTCATGAATTTATGAAAATTTCCACATAAATTAAATCAAACTATATTCTAAAACACACTAGAATTTCAAAATAAACAAATAAGAAATATCTATCAAAGGAAGTATTTACTTTCCTCCACAAATGTTTGTCTTTTTAGTAAGAAAACATTTAGAATATCATGTCCAGTTATCGCTTTTCTGATTTAAAGTGACACACATAAGTTACCATGATAAGACATCTGGAAACCATACCAGAAAACAGCTTGTTGAAGGAACTAGGAATATTTAACTTGGAATAAGAAAGTCTCAGGGAAATGTAACAACTGACTCCAAACTTTTGAAAGGCTGTCATTTAGGGGAGGGAAGAGACTTCTTTATGCTATTCAAGAAGTCAAGATTATAAGTCATGCCTGAAAGTTACAGGGAGGCAGATTTTTGCCTTATTATAAAAAAAAATTAGAAAACAATGGATCACACTGCTTTATGTAACAATGAGATCCCCATCTTAATTTCAGGACAGGTAGGATAATCATTTACTGGGTATGCTCCATAAATTGATCTAAAAGTTGTATTAGATCATTTCTAATGCCTTTTGGAATCTGAGACTGTGTGATTCAATATATGAATTTAAGTTTTATGCAAAAATCAATTTTTCATTTACTTTGTTTCCTCAAAGTGAGAGATACCTGTTTTAAAGCCTCAGTTTTACAGATGACATTTGGAGAAGTCAGGAGGAAAGGAGTATAAAACATTTAGGAAAGCTTCAATGTCTACCCCAAGTGAGTAACTGATGTTCTGTTAACAAATCATTAGAAAGGATACTGATGACCTTTCAGAGTCACTGAAGGCACTGTAAGGTTATAAAATCAGACTCTTCCTTTTATTTCAGATTGAACATATAAAAGAGAAAATCTTAAAATGAAGTATTTCATTACCCTTCCAGAACACAATGTATAACCCATTGATTTTGGTCCTATTTAAAACCCAATTCTTATTTCATATTAAGATTTTGAGCATTCTAATCACCAGATTAATTCACAGTGTGGAAAAACATATCAGATTAAGCACCACAAATATTTTTTAAATACATAATGTATTTATTTTTCAGTTCTCAACATTCACTTCCATTAATTCAGAATTTTCTCCTTATTTCTCTCCACCCACAACCCTCATGGCTTCCTGCAGGGTAAAATATATTTTCATATCCAAATGAGTTTGTGTTATTCCCTCCTTAAGCCAAATCCCATGAGAGTAAGGCTCACTTATTTCTTCATATCCCACCTCTTTCCCTTCATTATAAATGTTCTTTCTCCCTTCTTTTATACAAGATGATTTGGTACATTCTGCCTCTCCCTTTATCTTACTTCTAGTACATTCCACTCAATAGCAAATTCTCTTTTAGAGTTATTAACCCTTCATATTCAGCTCACATTGTGCCCTCTTTCTATGTATATACACACACACATTTATACATATATATACACAATATACCCATGTACATATACATACATGAACAAACATAATATACACATATCTACATATGCACATGAGTCCCTTATGACTTATCTTTCCTTTTAACCTTTTAAAGTTTCTTTTGGTTCTTATATTTGAAAGTCAAATTTTCTATTTGGCTCTGGTCTTTTCAACAATAATGCCTGGAAGTCCTCTATTGAAGTATTATCCTCAGTTTTTCTGGATAGGTAATTCTTGATTTTAATCCTACCTCCTTTGACCTTTGAAATATCGCATTCCAACCCCTTTGATCCCTTATTGTAGAAGCTGTTAAATCCTTTGTTATCCTGATTGTATTTCCATAATACTTGAATTACTTATTTGTACCTGCCTATATTATCTCCTTGACCTGAGGACTTTGGAATTTGACTATAATATTCCTAGGAGTTTTCCTTCTGATATCTCTTTCAGGAAGTGATCAGAGAATTCTTTCTCTTTATATTTTACCCTTTGGTTCTAGAATATCAGGGTAGTTTTCCTTGATAATTTCTTCAAAGAGCATTTTTGAAGCTCTATTTTTGATTATGGTTTTCAAGTAGACCAATAATTTTTAAATTATCTCTCCCGGGTATGTTTTCCAGGTCAGTTGTTTTTTCTAATGAGATAGTTCATATTGTCTTCTATTGATTTCATTATTTTGGTTTTGTTTTGGAGTACCTTGGTTTATCATAAAGTCATTATCTTCCATTTGCTCCATTCTAATTTTTAAAGAATTATTTTCTTCAGTGAGTTTTTGAACCTCCTTTTCCATTTGCCCAATTCTGCTTTTTAAAGCATTCTTCCCCTCATCGACTTTTTGGACCTCTTTTGCAACTTGGGCTACTCTAATTTTAAAGGTATTATTTTCTTCAGTATATTTTGGATCTCCTTTAGCAAGCTGTTCACTAACTTTTCCTGATTTTCTTGCATTGCTCTTGTTTCTCTTCCCAATTTTCCCTCCACCTCTCTTACTTGATTTTTTAGTTCGTTTTTGAGTTCTTCCATGGCCTGAGTCCATTACATATTGTTTTGCAGGTTTTGGATGTAGAAACCTTGACTTTGCTATCTTCCTCTGTTTGTATGCTTTGCTATTTCTTATCTAAAATGATGTAAGAAAATACCTTTTCACCAAGTTAATGACCTTCTGTAGTCTTATTTTTCCCATTTTGAGATATTTTTCCAGCCAGTTACTTGACTTTTGAGTCCTTGGAAAGTGGAAGCTATACTACCTAAGGCTTCATAGATTTTGTGCAGCTATTCTCTGCGGTATCTCTAGGGATCTGTGAGTTTGCAGTTCCTCCAAGGTGATATAATCAAGTGAGAGGAGTTTACTCCTCTTCTGGCCTGCACTCTCCTCTCTGAGAAACCAAAAGCACTCTTTTTTTCCCTGGAACTGTGGGCAGGATTCCTTCTCCTTAGCCACCACAAGTTCTGCCACACCAGCTCTCCTCCTCACCCCAGGACAACCACTCAGGACTGAGACCCAGATGAGCTGCTGAATTCTCCCAAGGTCTTTAGGCTGAAGACTCCAAAATTGGATACCACTGTTGCAGTGGCTGCTACTGACCTGGGGTCAAGACTGGGCCCAGACCACACTCCCCTCTCACTCAGATGAAAATGCTTTCTTACTGTCCTTTGAAGCTGTGTTTGGCATTCGGGGTTGAGAAACCTGGAACTCTCAGCAGCTACCCATGATTCTGCACTCAGAAGCCTGCTTCAGTCCTGTTTGTGGCATGCAGCCCAGTCTGACTGTACTTTGCTCCAAGCCCAGTGTGAAAGACCTTTTGAACTGGAAATCTGTTTCACTCTGTCATTTTGTGGCTTCTCCTCTTCTAGAATTTGTTTAGAGTTATTTTTATAAATATTTTAAGGACTATGAGGAGAAAGCTAAAGCAGGTCTGTCCTTCTCACCCATCTTGGCTCCACCTTAAGGAACACAATTATCAAGCAATGTAGGTCACTTAGCAACCTAGGAAAGGCACATAGCAATACACAAAAATACTGTGCATGATGATTCTTTATTTGTAAGGTTCAGCAAAATGTGCAAAAATAGAGATGAACTCACTTTGACTGTTGAGGATGAGAAAATTGCAAACATTAATGGCATTATTGTACTTCAGATTACAACTTCTCTCTTCTTTTTCCTTCTCCTTTACTTTCTTTTTACCTCTTGTCATTCTCCTTCCCTTTCTTCTCCCCTTCCTTCTCTTCTGCTCTTCTTCCCTCTTAACCTTTACCTTCTTCTTCTCCCCTGTGTCATCATCTCATCATTATCATACTCCCCTTCATCATCATCAATTGTGGTAGTATCAGCAGTAGCAGCAGCAATCTTAAGAGAAAGAAGAAGAATGGTTGTAGTAGTTTAGACTGCACTTCAAAATGCTCTAGGAAAAGTTGTGATCCTACAATTGTACTTTCATGTTCCTTTATATTTGAGGTCTTCAACCAAAGGCTATGTGACCACTTTTTTTTCTGATTTGTTATTTTGAAAATTGTGGGTTCCACTAGGTGATCACTGAGATTAATTCTTACTTTCAAAAGAGCTAAATCCCTGAATTAAAAAATAAATGAAGTTCAGGACCTATCTCTTACTTTTCTTCTGTGATTACTGTAGAAATTTGCGGCTTGTTCTACAATAAAGATATTTTTGCTTCACTAGTGATGGTTTGGTAGCAGAGTGTTTCTTTAACTTCCCTGAGTTTCACTTACTACTAAATGGAATTATTGACATGTCTCTTGAACAACATGACATGGAAAAAGTCAACGTCAAGAAATCAGAGAAAACTGAGACAGTGCAGTTTTCTATAAGTTCCTTCCATGTCTCAGTAGTTACGTTTGGGTCTTGGACAGGGCCCCATCATTCCTATATTTTAACTCATGCTGTCACGATCCAAAATCCAATATCAGATCATTTTGTTGTTGTTTGTCCTTTCTTAACAAACAGGACTATAAGGGGGCCGAGCCAAGATGGCAGAGTAAAATCAGGGGCTTCTTTGAGCTGTCCCCCCAAATGCCTCCAAATATCTTTAAAAATGACTCTAACCAAAATCTAGACCTACAGGACCCACAGAATTATGGAGTGAAACAAATCTCCAACCCAAGACAGCTTGACATGTCAGTCGGAAGTGCCTATCACATGAGGTTAGGAGAAGAGCTGAGCATAGTCTAGCAAGAGTCATACCAGCACAGATAAAGTCAAAGCAGGACTCAGGGTACTAAATCTCTCTCAACTGTGGCACTTTCCAGATTTCTCAACCCACGGATTCCAAGAGCTACATAGAAGGTCAGTGGGCAAAGTCAGTGGAACGAAGTGTAGCTAGAGTCCATCCCTAGCACCAGGACAGAGGAGGAAGTGCTGGCCAGCAGCATTTGTGGTGGTGATGGTAGCTTGTTATGGAACTTGTGGCAGTAGTACCTACTTCTGTAACTTTGAGTCCATAGACAGTGGGGGATTGAACAGCTGATACAAACTCCTTCAAGCCTGGGACAGTACACTCACATCCATGCCCACACCCACTGGAAGCAGAGTCCTACCTTGACAAAGAGGATCTGACTGGGAATATGAGCAAACTGTAAAAAACTCAAACTATAGAATCTTATGTTTGGGACAAAGAAGATCACAACATATGACCAGAAGAAGACAACAAAGTCAAAGCACCTATATCAGAAGTCTCCGAGAAAATATATGAATTGGTCACAGATCATGGAAGAGGTCAAAAAGTATTTTAAAAATAAAGTAAGTGGAGAAAAAATGGGAAGAGAAATGAGAGTGATGGGAGGGAACCATTAAAAAAAACTGAGTCAACATCTTGCTAATAGAGAGTCATGAAAAATACTGAAGAAAACAACACTTCAAAAATAAACTAACCCAAATGGCAAAAGAGGTACACAAAGCTAATGAGGAGGAGAATGCCTTAAAAAGCATGTCTGGGCAAATGGAAAAGGAAGTACAAAAGCTCACTGAAGAAAATAATTCCTTCAAAATTAGAATGGAGCAAATGGAAGGTAATGCTTTATGAGAAATTAAGAAATTATCAAATAGAACCAAAATGAATTAATAATAGAGGACAATGAGAAATATCTCACAGAAAAAACCACTGACCTGGAAAATAGATCCAGAAGAGATGAATTAAAAATTATTGGACTACTTTAAAATCATGATCAAAAAAAGAGTCTAGACATCATCTTTCAAGAAATTATCAAGGAAAACTTCCTTGATATTCTACAAACAGTGAGTAAAATAGAAATGGAAATAATCCACCAATAACTTCTTAAAAGAGATCCCAAAAAGAAAACTCCTAGGAATATTGTGGCCAAATTGCCAAGTTCCCTGGTCAAGGAGAAAATATTTCAAGCAGCCAGAAAGAAACAATTCGAGTAACATGGAAACACAACCATACAAGATCTTGCAGCTTCTACACTAAAGGGTTGAAGGGCTTGGAATATGATATTCCAGAAGTGAGAGGATCTAGGATTAAAACAAGAATTGCTTACCCAGCAAAACTGAATATACTACTTGAAGGGAAATAGAGAACTTTCAAGCGTTCTTGTTGAAATGACCATAATTGAATAGAATATTTGACTTTCAGATACAAGAATCAAGAGAAACACAAAAAGTTAAACAGGAAAGATAAATAACAAGGGACTAATTAAAGTTGAACTCTTTATATTCCTACATGGAAAGATGATAGTTTTTATTCGTGAGACCTTGCCTAATATTAAGATAGTTGAAGGAAATATAGATAAGTAGGTACATAGATCGTTAGATAACGAGATAGATAGATAGATAGATATATTGATGGATGGATGGATGATGGATGGATGGATGGATGGGTAGATGGGTGGATGGATGGTGCAGGGTAAGTTGCTTATGATTAGAGATAGCTAAAAAATAAAATTAAGGGGTGAGAGAAATATATTGGAAGAAAAAGAAGGGGAGAGATAAATTGGGGTAAATTGTCTCACATAAAAGTGGCAAGATAAAGGTTTGACAACAGAGGGGAAGATGGGAGAGGTGAGAGGGAGGTGAGAGGGAATGAGTGAACCCTACTCTCATAGAATTTGACTTGAGGATGGAATAACATACACTCTCAATTGGGTATCTTACTTGACAGGAAAGTAAGTGGGAAGGGGATATGGGTGGGGCAATTATAGAAGAGAGGTCAGGTTGGGAAAGGGGTAGTCAGAAGCAAATACTTTTGAAATAAGACAGGATCAAAATTGAAAACAGAGTAAGTGAGAGTCAGGATAGGATGGAGGATGATATGGTATTTAAAAACTTCACAATTATGGAAGTGTTTCGGGTAGCCACATGTATAACCTGTATTGAATGGCTTGCCTTCTCATTGATGGTAGATGCATGGGGGAATAAGGAAGAGATTTTGGAACTAAAAGTTTTATAAACATGTTAAAAATTGCTTTTACATCCAACTGGGAAATAAGATATATAGGCAATGGTGTACAAAAACCTATATTATCCTGCAAGAAAGTAATTGGGAAGGGGATAAGGGACTGGTGATAAAAGGGAAGGGAGATGTGGGAAAGAGGTAATCAGAATACATGCCATATCAAGGTGGGGAAGAGGGGAGAGATGGGGAGAAAATCTGAAACTCAAAATCTTTTAGAAATGAATGCTGAAAACTGAAAGTAAAAAAATTAAATTATAGAAACAAATAAATATGTTACAGAGAGAAAATATAAGGACCATGATACCAGGAAGGTGATGCCATGACTTGCAAGTGAATTGAATTTAAAGGAGGAGGGTTGTGTAAAGTCACCAGTTTTATTTTCTCCTCTGGAACCATCTGGGTTCAGTGGCAAAATACAGATAAGGATGATTAGAGCCCATCATCAAATATGGTCCTCTTAAGTGTTGTTCACCTCTCAAAGTTTTCTTTTCTGAAAGCATTGACATTGGCAGAGAAAAATAAAGAAAATACAACCTAGGGCACAAAACAACTTGCCCAGTACTTCAAGTCAACCAAAGCTTTCTAGGTTCCTTCTGGAAGTAACTGTTGCACCCATATAGCAGAATTGAATAGCTTTCATACTATTTGAAAATGATAATGACAGCTAGGTTGTTACATATTTAAATTTTATGAAATTTAGAGAAGTTATCTCATTTCATGCTCACAAAACCCTGAAAGTTAACTGTTATTATTATGCCTATTTTACAGATGAGGAAACTAAAGCAAATTAAGTGACTTGACCTTTGCCCCACAGCCGGTAATATTTGAGCCTAGAAATGAACTCCAATCTTCCTGAATCCAGGTCTAGTACTCTGTCCACTATGCCACCTGGCACCTCAACTCTTAGGAAGTTTTCTTTCATGACTTGGATACGTGACTTGAAAAGAAAAAAAAGATCTTCCTACTATTGGTACATCACCCCTAAAAATCACCCCTCACCAGGGAGTCACCTTCCATGATGATGCATCTCTTCCTCTTATGACTTTTTCTGGATGATCTTTCCCTGAAAGCTCCCTATGCATGGACATTATCATGTCCTGGAAGAGGAGCAGGCAGTGCTTCTTTTTCTTTTCTTTCTGTTGTCTATTTCATTTTTCTACCTTCTACACATCTTCCATAAGTCAAGATTTCATTTCTACCTCTTCATATTCTTTGCCTTTTTTCACTTGTTCAAAGAGAATGATTTAGTCTCTTCATAATGTAGAGAATAGGGAGATATTATCAAATATTGTAACTTCTATTCTAGGAGAGACACCAACTCAGGGCTTTGGACATGCATAACAGTCCTTTAGTATGGTAGAAATACAAATATTACACATTATTTAAAGGTCATTGCAAAATTCTCTCAGCTCTCCATATGTGCTGGAAATGAGTTTCTAAGTTCTTATCCTTTTTACCTACGATCTCTTCTGGGACAAGGTTGTGACCTTTTTAGAATCTTTTTCTTTGGACTTATCACTCATTTCATTTCCTTAGGCCATTCTGTGGTTCCCCATTTGACAATCACGTCCAAATTAATACCCTCCCGCCATTTTACCTTTCTCACACTTTTTCTTAGTAACCTCTTAATCACCTTGACTAAATAGCTTATCCTTGTCCTTGTGCCTTTTCCTCTGACTCCTCCTCATATTTCTACTTTCTACTTGAGATGGTCTCATCTTTCAGCTTTAGTCCAATATCATCTTCTGATTCTTCTCCAGTTTTTCATCTTCTGTTCTTCATCATCAGGTTCCTCTGTCTCTGGTCTGCTACTTTCAGGCTTTCTTTTTAGCTATAACATTTTCTTCCACCTATTCTAACCAACAACCTCCGTCAACTCAATTTTCCTCTTGCTTTTCATTCTTCACCTGAGATCTTCCTACAATTCTCATCTTCCACATTCATTCTCTGTATTTATCCACAATTTCAGAGTGCTCAAAATAAATTTTAATGTTTCTTCTCTCTTTTTCAGCTCTGACATCATATATTTTATATTTCTCCAATACACACGTACATATATATGAACATATGCACATTTATTTCAAGCATTTCTTACTAATTTTGATAAATAACATATTTTTATATCTCAGGTTCAAAGGAAAATATATATATTTGACTTTTTTAAAGGGCCATATAAGCCATCCAAGTTTTAGAGAGCTATATATAACCATAAAAGTTTATACAATGTTACAAATATGCAGGTAGGCCATATGTTCCTTCCTTTACACAGCTCATATAAATGGAATATGGAAATATTATAAAAGAGGAAGTATCAACAAAAGCATTCTTTCGTAATGGTATCCTTAGTAGAAAACTTTCTATTCCAGTATTTCATTTTCCTGGTTTTCTTCACCAAGTCTTTAGTAGATATATTACTTAAGAAATATTACCAACCTTTCTCTTGATTTCTTGTGGAATGACCACATTTCAAAACATAATAACATGAAAAAATTCTTCTTTGAAGGAAATACATTGTATAAAAAATTAAAAATCACCAGTTTGCTTTTATTAACTTTTATTAAGTTATGAGGTTTTGTCTGAAAAACATGTTGGACATGAATTTTTAGGAATTCTGTACTTTTTTCTGGATTTTTTTAACTTTTGACTTTATAAGAATACGTATTTTCATGTTGATACAATATGTGAAGAATTCCTTCAATTTTTTATCATTTATAGATGTCTACAATAATACTATGGGATTATGGACAGTTTAAAGATATCACATGTGAGAATAATTTCTATGGAATTTTAATAAACAACATACTTCAATACTTTGAAAAAACAGCAATTTCATGAATGAGAATATTCTGTCCACACCATAATTTATAATTTTTCTAAATCTTGTGAATAGTAATGGTGCCAACATATATTGGTGCTAAGTCTTCTGGCAATGAACTCAGCACCTAGTTATACTAATTTTAAGGACAAAATCCAATAAATTATCATCCTCATCATCAAGAACAACATGATGATGACAGAAACAGTCTGGCAATAGGACTGTTTTCAATGATTTTATAACTGGTAGATTTCACTACAATTTGATGTCCCATTCAGTGGTCTCTAATCCAGTCAAAAATGGCTCAGCTTTCATTCACTTTTGCATTATTTATTTTGACTTGATCATAAACAAAATGGTGTCTGTGTAGTAAGAAAATAGCACATCTGGGTGGATTGCAGGTGATTCAATTACATAACCCAGAGTCATGATGAATGGATTACTGTCAACAAATAAGATTGTCAATAGTATAGTGAGTCAAAGTTCTGTCTTTATCCCCATTTTGTTAAACTTTTGCATTTGTAACTTGAATGAAGACATAAGCAGCCTATTTATCAAATTTACATAACACAATGGACAATCAGATTCCAAAAGAAGTTCTTACAATTCTAGGAAGATTGGTCCTAATTTAATA
Source organism: Potorous gilbertii (assembly GCA_028658325.1). Classification (NCBI taxonomy): domain Eukaryota; kingdom Metazoa; phylum Chordata; class Mammalia; order Diprotodontia; family Potoroidae; genus Potorous; species Potorous gilbertii. The sequence continues at coordinate 15,035,356 of CM053769.1, read as the reverse complement.
AGATTAACTAAAGACAATTGTAAAGTTCTACATTTTTATTTAGAAAAAATATTGAGAAATAAAGGATAAGGAACATATGGATAGACAGCAGTTCATGTGAAAAAGACATGATAGTTTTGGTATACTAAAAGTTCATTATTAGGCACTAGTATGATATGTTAGGCAAAAATATGTTACAAACTGATCATTTTTTAGTTCTTCCTGATCCAGTTTATACTTCATGAAGGCCCTTGACATTTATCTCCATCAATAAGGAGAGCTGACCTCTTGAACTGGGGAAACCAGAAAAGAAGACCTAAGATGGTGAAAAGAATGTAGATCATACCTTCTTAGTAAAAATTACACAAACATAGAATGTTGAATCCATTGGAGAGTTGTATAGACATTGAAAATAAAATAAGAACTTAAAAAGAGTTTGATGACATTTTACTGGGAACCAGGAGACCAAAGTATCTGGTATGATTTAGCTTTTGCCAACTCATTTGGCTGATGAAACTTGTGCTCTCCTGGTATACAATTTGGACAATGATATTTCCAAGTCCAACTCCCTCAGTGTATTCATTATCAAAGTGAATTTGGTAATAAGATCCAGGAAGATGTGGGTCTAACTCCTAATTCTAACATATATGGTAAGCAAATCATGTAATCTTTTTCAATGCTGTAGTCAAATATATGACTATTAATATGACTGTTAATTGAAGAGAAAGTGCCTAACTTCATTGGCAAAAGTAATTTCCTCATCTGAAAGTTCTCTCTGCCAGAAAAATCACAGGTCCAATCCTCGTCCTTAGAGAAATAATGTTGAATTTTCTAAAACGTTTTGTTCAAATGACTGAATTCCATCTTCCTGTAAGAAAGTGTAAACACACTTCACATACACATACACACAGAGTCATGCCATCATTAAACATTTATTAAGTGTCTATTATATTCAGGTCATTGTTCTAAGTAGTGAAGATATAAAGACAGCAACCCTTCCCCTCCCAAAAAATAAACAAGCACACAAACAACCCTACTTTCAATGAAATCAGTGTAATTTGATAGAAAATGTCAAAAAATGTACAAACCATATATGGGACATATTGGAAATAATTTCAGAGGGAATGTCCTAGCACTAAGTGGGATTATGAAAGAATTCTTATACAAGGTGGAATTTTAGATGAGACTTGAAGGAAATCAGGAAAGCCAGCAGGCAGACATGACGTTGGAGAATGTTCCAGTCCAGTGAAAATATATGAAGTACAAGGTTATGGTATTCACATGTAGCAGGTGCAATCTTGCCATTTTGTTACCACTTCATGATTAAGGAAAGAAATAATGTATAATTTGGTTTTTATGTTCTTTTATTTATAAGAGGAAAAGGTTAACAAAGGAGAATAGAGGGTTTTTAATCAAATTCTAGAATTTCGTGAAAAGGCATCCTTTGAAACTAGGGGACACTTTTTGTAGATTTATTGGGGTAAGCTTAAGACAAGAAAAATATCATACAGCAAGTAATAAGCTTTCACAACTCAGTACCCCATGATCTAGAATAGACAGAAATATGAATAAATCTAAATTGCCCTGGGAAGAATTTATTAAAAGCAAAATCATCCATGATTACTGGGAAAAGTCAGGTTCCAGATAGTCTTTTAAGATAGCTATAGTTCAGGGTATGCATCCTATAGTCAAAGGCAGTATGGCTTAGTGGAAGAAGTCTTGGATATGAATCTGGGAGATGTAGATACAAATCCCAACTCTGATACTACTCTCTACTTGACCTAGAGTAATTTCTTGACATTTTTTGTGGCACAATTTTCTGAGTGCTAAAGTGAGGGAAATGATATCACTATGGTAGAGTCAAGCTTCAATGTGTCCAGCTGTGCTGATCATACCAATATGAACTCAGATTGCTCTACCACAGGTCAGGCACAAATAGTCTGTATAAACATTTGAGGTAGATACCCTTAACTCGTGTATCCTCTGTTTCCTCTGTGTTATTATAATTCTGCTTTGCACATAGAACACAGCACCTTCTCTGATCTGGACATACTATGCTGAGCCATCTTGTGCCGCTGTTTCCCATGTCACACAGTCAATTACAAAGTTCTTGAGAGATCTTGAGAGTGTCCTTGTATCTCTTCTTCTGATCACCATGTGAACACTTGCCCTCTGTGAATTCTCCATAAAATAATGTTTTTGACAAGTGTATAATTTGCATTCAACCAAGGTGGCTATCCCATCAGAATTGTGCTCTCTGAAGCATAGTTTGAATGCTTGGCAGTTTAGTTCAAGTAAGGACCTCATTGTCCAGTACCTTATCCTGCCAAGTCATCTTCAGAATCTTCCTGAGACAATTCAAATGGAAGTGATTCAATTTCTTGGCATGGTGCTGGTCCAAGTTTCACAAGTATTCAACAATGAGAACAGCACAATGACTCTTTAGACATTCAGCTTGGAAGTCAGTTTAATTCCTCTTCCCTCCCATACACTGTGCTAGCTCTGGTAATGTATGGATTAGCTGATTTCTGAAGTCCCTTCCAGTTCAAAATACTATCAGTCCTGGAGTCTCTCCTACCGGCCACACTGAAAGGACAGGTTATTGATCATGTCCAACCTAGCCATTAACACAGTTCTACTTAATATTTCACGGTCATATCTAGCAAAACAGCAACAACAACAACTTCCATGGACTTACTTTTTCCCTGCCTTAATTGTACCACCTTAGAAAAGGGGAGAGAATATGTCTCACTTTCAAAATAATAGAATTCTCTTCATGTAAAGTCTCCATCTGACTGAAAAAATAATGCTGCATTGTGACTTCTAATGATTCAAGAATAATGAAGAATAGGAGGAAGTCTTTTTTTCTGGAATTCTAAATGGCCATGATATTTATAAAATGTATAAGATAAACAGCTTATTGAAAAATTTTGCTCCCTTAGTATTTATTAAAGATGTCATAAAGATTGGGATAGAGACAGTACCTGTGATTTCATTGTAATGGTGAACTCCTAGATGGAGAAACTTCCACTATCAATGGATACTAGTAGTTTATTTACAATTTGTAGTCTTAAAGAGTTGCCTATAATATTGGGAGTTTAAGTGGCTTGTGCACATTCACAGAGCCAATATTTCTCAATAAACTTCCATTTGAGAAAGTACTCAGATTTGCCATGCTCACCATGCCTTTCCCTATTAGAAAGTAAGATCCTTGAGGGTAGAACCTGTCTATTACTTTGCTTATATTTACATTCCCACTGCTTCCTATAGTTTAATAAGTATTTTATCAAATCTAATGTAATATTGAGTTGAATAAAATTCTTGTTTGTTTCAAGACCACTCCTCTGTTCACTATATTACCTTAACTTTCAAATTTTCACATGAAATCCCCCCCAAAAAATCCCCATGAACAGGGGCCAGAAGCAAAAATATGACATGTTTTTGACTCTAAATGAAACAATTGTCACTGTTTCATGATGCTTCTGAAAGACAGCATAGGCTCTTGCAGACAACCCTAATAATTCTGATTCTCTTACAAACTTTTTTTTCCCTCAGATACCTTGGAAAAGTTTACAATTATCTGATTAACAGATCAATGTAACTAATCCCTGTGATTCAGGCTCCCAAGTGGATGAAAGAGATTGTTAACCAGGAGCAGGGTGCCTAGCTGACATGAATCTTGAAGGTTTCAGATATTTAAAGACCTCCAGAGATCCTTATAACAAAGAGCAATTTGTTTTGTCTCAAGGCATTAGTGTGAGTGCAACTGCTTCAAGGGAAAAAACAGTTTATATGTGTTACATTGAAGAGCAGTAGAGAGCATTTGGAAACATGGCAGCAAATTAAATTTGTGGGTTTCAGTAGCCTTTTTTCCCCTGTGTTATTTTTCCCTTTTTAAATCTCAGAAAGATTCTTTTTCATTTAAACCTAAATCATTAGTACTTATTATTTTAAATGTCAAAAATATTGGCTCATTGAAATTAATCTGACTACTATTATTCTCTATACATATTTGCCAGACTATATAGGATTGTAGTAAATCAATATGACTGAAGGGCAATATTGGTCTCTGGGTCTGTGTTTATATATCTGTGTGGCGAATTATGAACTAAGAAATCAAAATGATTTTTAAAAATTCTTTCCCTTTAGAATATAAGCTATATGACCATGAGCAAATTGCTTAACATCTCAGTATCCACCGCATTTGTTTAAAATCAGATCTTTATCAGGAAGAGGAGTCTTCTCATGGAGAAATCTCCACACCCAGGGAATCATAGGAGCTGAGTTATAACCCCTACTCTGACACTTTCTAACTTTTTTACCTTGAACAAATTATTTAATTTTCATGAGCCTCAGTTTCCATGCATGAAAAATGAGGGGGGAAGGTGACGTTCAAGGTTTTGTCTATATACAAATCTATGATTTTTATGTTACTTCTTTTAGATAATCCCTAATCTAGCTGGGAACTTTGATCACAGACCTGATATTCACTATGAATTTCCTAAAATTTCTTAAAAGAGAATGAAGTAAGATTCAAGACTCGATTGAATTAGGTGACTAAGACTTGAAACATTGATTGAAACTCTAAGGAACGTAAGGCATGAAATCTGGGAAGATGATTAGCCAGATCCTATTTGGATTGATGGATTCACTATTGTTGTGCCTTCCATCACTCTCATTTCTCTTCCCAGTTTTTCTTCTACCTCTCTTACTTGATTTTCAAAATCCTTTTTGAGTCCTTTCATGGCATGAGACCAATTCATTTTTTTTTCTTGGAGGGTTTGGATGTAGGAGCTTTGACTTTGCTGTCTTCTTCTGAGTGTGTGTTTTGAGCTTCCTTGTCACCATAGTAACTTTCTATAGGGTTTCTTTTTTTGCTCATTTTCATTGGTTTTTAATCCTTTGTTAAAGTAGGGCTCTGCTTCCGGCATAGAGGGGACTATGCTATCTTATGTTTTAAGGGTTTTGTGCAACTGTTTTCCAAGATTCTTCTAGGGACCTCTATGTTTTCAGTTCTTCTGAGAAGTTATTTACTACTCTCCTGGGGTGTGCTCTGGTCTTTGAGAGACCACAAACAGTGGTCCCTCCTCTTTACCCTAAAATGTGACCTGGGTCCAAGTATGGGCAGAGAAGCAGAGTCTGGTTGAGACCTCCAGAAGCAGCCACTGCCAATGCTGATGCTGCTGCTGCTGCTTCTGCTTACTCAGTCCCTCCCAAGTGTGGTCCTGCTTTCCTGTGGGTGGGGCTTTGCTGGGTCAGCCCAAAGTTTGATTGTGCTCTCCTCTTTCCCTGATGTGATAGACCTTCCTTGCTTACTTTCCAAATTGTCTTTGGTCTCTATAGGCTGAGATATCTGGAAATCACAAGTGCTGCCAGTGATTCAGTTACCCTAAGGCTTGCTCTGGGTTTGCTCTGGCCTGGTCTGTACTGGCGTGGCCTGAACTCCTCTCTTACTGTGGTGCAACAGACCTTTTCTTCCAACCTTCCAGGTTGTCTTGGGCTGAAAATTTATTTCCCTCTCTCTTGTTGTGTGCTCTGCTGCTCTAAAATGTGTTTAGAGTCATTTTTAGAGGGGTTTAAGGAAAAATTCAGTTGAGCCCCTGCCTTTACTCTGTCATCTTGGTTCTACCTCTGGTACACAACTTTTCTTACCAATATATAGTCAATGAGAAAGGCAGATGGAGCAATGGTTCAGAGAGTAAAGCAAAGTTGTTGGATCAGATAATTCAGTCTCCAGGCACTTGCCATATAGTTGTCTACCTTACTAATTCCCTTTTTACTAGTCCTGTGCCTAAAGCTAGCTATCAGAAATTTGCCTTTGGTGAAGAACTCCATACCTTTATCATTCTTCCACAGTGCTACCAGATGTAATCCTCATGCAGGCATAATCTGGTAGGCTTTGACTGAAAATAGTCTACATTTCTTGAAAGCAATGATGTTCTCTATTAAATTGATTACATGCTATTGTGAGAACCAGAAAATCCCACTGTGGTCAGTGTGGACTAAAAAGAGTGCCAGATAAACCCACAGATTAATAGTATGGCCCATTTAAGTCAAGTTTTAGGAAATTTGTTCTTTGTCCTTTATTCTAGAAGAGAACCATGACAACATGATGTATTAGGAGAAGCCAGATAATTTCAGGGAGTCTGGAATAAGTTGTTACTGATGTTCCCTTTCCTGCAGTCTAAAAATGAAGGCCAGAGATTAATTTTGGTACATAAGGTTCTGAAGATACAACATTCTCTATCTAGGTATCCTTATGCGCTTCATTTACTGAATAATCATCCGCAATTCTGACTTTTTGAAATGGGATCTATAACAAGTAATAGCTCTACAGGACCTAGAGAGGGCCATGCAGCAGTCCTTCCTCATGGGTCCTTATGATTTCCTGATACAAATATCTTTAGAGATCTTTGTCCATGCTGCTGGAGCCTTTGGAGGTACTAAGAACTGGTTGGATAAAATGACCTTTAGGTTTCTGAAATGACAAGCTCCCTACCTAGCACTAACTACATAACTTGTGAAAAGCAACTACTTACTTTTTACATGAAACTATTTACTAATGATAAGATGATGCAAGGTAATACCATCATCCATCATCAAAAGTTTCCTAGTATGATTTCGATGTTGTAATATAGCTCTTCTGTTTAAGAAGAGTAGATGCAAAAAGCCTCAGGTGTTACGTGGAAGCGGAACAAACAAAATTTGTGGAATGTAAGTTATCTTCATTAATAGCTGACAAATCTGAAAAGGTTTTTCTTCGATACCAGTACCTTGCTTGTAAGTATCTGGTTCTGAAAATTACTGTTTGGTTTTTTTGGGGTTTTTTTGCCTATTATGAGAAAGGGATGAATAAATTGGGCCTTGGTGGTCGTCAGCTAGGTAACAGCAGTTCGCTGAGAAATAGAGGTTCTAGCAATTTCTCGCAGAGGATTTAGCTTCAAATTATATGGCTGACTTAAAAGAGAGACTGAAAAGACAGGATGGATAAGTCAGGGGTGGTCATAGATGTGGTCATGTGTGTGTTCTTTCTTTTTGTAAATAGTATTTTATTTTTTCCAATTACATGAAAAATAGTTTTCAACATTCATTTTTATAGGATTTTGATTTTCAAGTTTTTCTTCATTATTCCTCCCTTTCTCGAGTCAGTAATCAATCTGATATAGGTTGTAAATGTACAATCATGTTGAACATATTTCCACATTAGATGTTGTGAAATAAAAATATGTTTTTTTTCTAATGTCCATCAGAGACATTATATGATCTCAGCAAAAACACACAATTGGAATGATTCTCTTATCTGAATGAAAAAAGTAGGGAAATATGTCTAATATCAATCCAGACATGGGAGCTGTGGGTATGGGATCATATCAACATGTTGACTAAGGATCAGATAGCTGCTTCTGCCCAAGAATATCCAATTTGCCAAAGTGTACAGCACTGAAAAATCAACAAAACATGATCTTACATGATTCTTGACCATCTTTGACTAGCAGACTGAATGTATTATTCTAATTTCCTCATTTCATGACAAGAAATTTGATTTTCTTGTGGTTGATACCTAACTGAGACACTGAATATTAATGCCAGTCAATTTGTCCACCATGGCAGCCAACGTTCAAACTCTGATGCTCCATTTCTCAGTTCTTGATAATGCCTTTGATAAGGGTATACATTTTATTGTAAAGACAGTATGGGGTTGAATTTCCAGCCATTACTTTCACTGGATTTTCTACTTTCTTACCCATCCTTTGGTGTCTGTCACTGGCACACTTTAAACCAAAATTTTGTCATCATATACATTAGTATTAAATTTAAATATTGTGTTTCCCAGAAGTCGTGTCTTTAATGAATCGTTCCCAGTCCAGGGAAAAGGATGGCTCCAAGATAGTTAACTAATAAGAATGAACTAGTTTTAGAACGTTTTTCCTTGTTGACTTTCTTACCTTTCCTAATTCTATTTCTCTTTGTACAGTCAACCCAGGTTTAAGGTCCTTGACTGGTCATAGGGGTAACTTTGGAGTATTACTAAGGTTACTATCAATTGGCAGGCCTCTTTCCCCCTAGAACATTGTAGACAACTCCCCTTAGATAGCATGAAGGAAGCAAGAGGAAAGAATTGTTGGTAGGTGTCTTGTATTTGTAAGGGAATTGCTGATGGAAATTTAATCTGTATAACTACAACAAAACTTTTCTGGTTAATATTTCATATTAGTTAGAAAAAAAGATACCTCTTATCTTGGTACTGATGAAGGTAATGGAGATTTCTTACACAGCATACATGGAAGAGTGCAGGCCCTTTTATCAATTCAGACTACCATAGAGATTGTTAAGCAATGGGGTTTTGACCTCTTAATTACCATACCAGAGATGATCTTGACAAGATGAGGAATAAAATTCCTATTTGATAATATTCAATCATATATTTGCATCTGATTGCAAATGTGTCTCATTTCATTAACAAAGCTTTCCTTTTTGAATGCTACATAGAAGTAAGTCAGACAATTTATTTTTGCGTGTATGACTCAAGGAGGTGGGGTATTAGCAAATGATTAGGTTTGCCATTTCTAACACAAAAATAGGATGCAATTACTGTATAGTTGACATAAATTTAATAGCATGCATTTAATTCAAAAACAGAGGTATCAGTACTATCATTCATAGTCACAGGTTTATTTTTGTAAACTGATGGAGGCTAAAATCAGAAAACTTCTTCTATCTTTAGCAGTTTCCTGATACCATATGTTTTGAATTTATTTTTCTGCATATTGATGTCTTGTGGTACAAATAGACTTTAAATGTGAATAAAATGTAGAACGGATTGTTATTGCTTCTCATATGGAAAGTTTTTCTGCATTGATAGAGCAGCGTGAATTAAAGTTTTGTGAACTGAAATATATAGAAAAGTCTTTTGTTCTCAACGTTAAAAGCATGTTTATTCATTTCCTTGTCCAGATCTGTGATCTAATCTGTTAGTATAGATTGTCTATTCATCTGTAACTTAAAAGATGGGAAGAATTGCTCATGAACATAAAGCTAGTATGCAGCAGTGACAGGATTTGAACCTGACTCTAAGGCCAGTCAAATATCTACTATACCAGACTATGACACATTTTTTTAAAAGTCACTTCCCTGAATATTTGAAATCATCTAATTTAAGGAATTTATCCATTATGTTTCACTGTAACATTAAGGATATAATAATGTAATAGGAACTCAACTGTTTAAAGAAAGTTGCTCTCCTTAGAAATTTGCTCATATTTCAGAGTTGAATCATCACCATTTATTTGCTTTCAAAAGGTGTAAACAAATTACATTATAAAAATAGTATATTTCCATATTAAGCATAATGTTTCCCCAAAAATGTTAACTCTATATTATTTCCACTCTATGTTAACCCTTGGGTGCTATTTTCTTTGTGGGGGAAATTTGGAGAGACTGAAATTTTCTGACGTACACCACCATCTTCCCAGAATCCTTTTTAGACATCATACTTCAAGAAATTATCAAGGAAAACTGCCCTGATATTCTGGAATTACACAGTAAAATAGAACTTGGGAAAAATCTATTAGTTACTTCATAAAAGAGATCCACAAATGGAAACTTCCAATAAGATTACAGTCAAATCCCAGGTCATAGAGAAAATATTACAAAAAGCCAGAAATTAACAATTTAAGTATAGTGCAGTCACAGTCAGAATAACACAAGATCTAGCAGCATATATATTAAAGGAATGGATATGATACTCTGGAGGGCAAAAGAGTTAGAATTGTAATCAAGAATCACCTACTCAGCAAAACTGCACATAATCCTTCAGTGGAAAAATAAGCATTCGGTGAAGTAGAGGACTTTCAAGTATTACTAATGAAAATACCGGAGCTGAATAGAAATTTTGACTTTCAAATACAAGACTCAAGAGAAGCATAAAAAGTTAAACAGAAAAAGGGAACCATAAGGTCCTTAAAAAGGTTGAACTGTTGAACTAGAAGACGATATTTCTGATTTATAAGAGCTTTGTAATTATTAGGGTGGATAGGAAGACAGAAGGCACAGGTGTGAGTTGAATATGAAGGGATTATATCTAAAATATGTGATTAAAGGCTGAGAGAGGAATGTGCTGGGAGAGAGGGAAGGGCAAACTGTAGTAAATTATCTCACATAAAAGAGGCAAATAAAAGCTTTTACACTGATGGGGAAGAGAGGAGAGTGAAACTTACTCTCATCAGAATTAACATAAAGAGGGAATAACATACACACTTAATTTGGTATAGAAACCTAACTTACTCTACTAGAAAATAGGAGAAAGGGGTAAGAGAAGAGAGGAGGTGATAAAAAAGAAGGCAGATTGGATGAAGGGGTCACTCAGAAGCAAAATGCTTTTGAGGAGGAACAGGAGAGAGAGAATACACTAACTGGGGGAAATAGGATGCAGGGAAATACATGTGGAAAAAATGAGATGAGTTCCTCTGATAAAAACCTCATTTTTCAAGCACAGAGAACTGAGTCAAATTTATAAAAAAAATTATAAATATATGAAAATTTTATTTAAAAATTTATAAAAATAAAAGCCTTTCACAGTTGATAAGTAGAAAGATGAACTTTTCAGATAAAACAATCAAAGGTATCTATAGTGATATTTTAAAAATGTTCTAACTCACTATTGAATGGAGAAATACAAATGAAAACAGTTATGACATACTACCTCATACCATTAGATTGGCTGTAGGACAGAAAATAAAAATGACAAATCATGGAAGGAATGTGAGAAAAATGGGACATTAATACACTTTGGTGGAGTTCTGAACTGATTCAACCATTGTGTAGAGCAATTTGGAACTATGTCTAAATGGCTAAAAAACCATGCATATACCCTTTTACCTAGCAATTTGTAGACCAAAAGACACACACACACACACACACACACACACACACACACACACACACACACATATATATATATATATATATATATATATATATATATATATATACATATATTTAAAAAGAAGCCGACATATATGTACAAAAAATATTTGTAGCAGTTTTTTTCTGGGGGAAAAATTTAAATTTGGTGATATCCATGAATTGGGGAATAGCTGCACAAGTTGTGGTATGTGATTGTGATGGAATATTTTTATTGTATAAGAGATGATGAGTGAAATGCTCCTCGAAAAGCCTGGAGAGACTTTCATGAGTGATGCAAAGTGAAATGAACTGTATATCAAGTAATAGCAATATTATAAGATGATTAGCTGTGAATGACTTAGCTACTCTCAGTAATAAAATAATTCAAGACAACTCTGAAGGACTTATGATGAAAATTACTATCCATCCCCAGAGAAAGAAGTAATAGTCAGAATACAGATTTTAAATATATATATTTTTTATTTTTAAAAGTTATTTAATTTGTTTTCTGTTTTCAACAATCACTTTCATATGTCTTGAATTTTCTTCCCTTCCCTCCCCCCTCCCTCCCCTAGGTGGCATGCAATCTTATATGGGTTCTATATATGCATTCTTATTAAACACATTTTCAAATTAGTCATGTTGTGTAGACGAATTAAAATGAATGAAACCACGAGAAAAGCTGAAACAAAACAAATCATAATGCAAGATAAAATACTATGCTTAATTCTGTGTTCTGATTCCACAGTTCTTTCTCTGGATGTGGATGGCATTTTGCCTCAAGAGGTCTTTGGGAATATTTTAGGTCCTTGCATTGCTGTGAAGGGCTAAGTCTACCAGAAACAGTCCTCACACACTGTGACTGTTACTGTGTACAGTGTTCTCCTGGTTCTGCTCCTTTCACTCAGCATCAGTTTGTCCTTCGTTCATCATTTCTTATAGTGCAAAAGTATTCCATTACATGCATATACTTGCTCAGTCATGCCCCAATTGATAGGCATCCCCTTGATTTCTAGTTCTTGGTCACCACAAAGAGAGCTGCTGTACATAGTTTTGTACATTTGGGATCTTTTCCCATTTTTGTGGTCTCTTTGGGATAAAGCCTTAGAACTGATATTGCTGAGTCAAAGGGTATGCACATTTTTGTAGCCCTTTGGTTATATTCCAAATTGCTCTCCAGAATAGTTGGATCAGCTCACAGTCCTACCAACAATGAATTAATGTTCCAACTCTCCCACATCTCCAATATTATATTTATCGTCCTCCTGTTTTGTCATGTTAGCCAATCTGATAGGTGAGGTGTGGTGTGGTACCTCAGAGTTGTTTGATTTGCATCTCTCTAATCAATAGTGATTTAGAGCATTTTTCATATGAATTTAATTTAAATTAATTTCTTCCTCTGAAAACTGCCTGTTCATGTCCTTTGATC
>CM053769.1:15003507-15022543 GCA_028658325.1 Potorous gilbertii | reverse complement strand
CTCATTGGCTTTTTGAACCTCTTTTGCCAATTGAGTTAGCCTATTTTTCAAGGTGTTATTTTCTTCAGCATTTTTTTGCGTCTCTTTTATTAAGGTATTGACCTGTTTTTCATGCTTTTCTTGCATCTCTCTCATTTCTCTTCCCAGTTTTTCCTCCACCTGTCTAACTTGATTTTCAAAATCCTTTTTGAGCTCTTCCAGGGCCTGAGCCCATTGGATATCTATTTCAGATGTTTGGGATACAGAGGCCTTGACTCTTATGCCTTTACCTGATGGTAAGCAGTTTTCTTCCTTGTCAGAGAGGAAGGTTGGAATCATTTGTTCACCAAGAAAGTAACCTCCTATGGTCTTATTATTTTTCCCTTTTCTGGGCCTTTTCCCAGACAGTTACTTGACTTCTGAGCGTCCTCTCCACCCCCACCTAGGTCCACCCAGCTAGTGCTTGTGGTCTGAGATTCAAATGCTGCTCCCCAGCCTCAGGGTTTTTGGCAGCTGGTCTGGCTGCTATTCAGGGTAAGATTAAATCAGGTTCACATTGGAGGCAAGGCTGCCTCCTAGGCTCAGTTCCCTCAGGGGATTTATGCAGAGACCTTCTTTAATGGAGCTGCTGCCTAGCTCCTGCCTGCTCGAGGAGCCTCTTGCTGCCTGCTGCCTCCCAAGGGAGCCTGAGTTATGGAGACACCCTGCTCCTCTCTCAGCCCATCCAGACATCTCTCTCACTGACCTGTGTGTCTGTGGGTGGAGGGACCTTTGTGGTCACTGGAGATTCCTTTCCTGAAGCCTGCTCAGATCTGCTTGCTCGCCTCAGTGCCACATGGCCAGGACAGAGCACGGCTTCTCTCCCATCTGGTGCATGCTTGACCTTTCGGATCGGTTTTTCAGGTCTCTCTGGAACGGAAATCTCCTTCACTGTGTTGCTGCCTGGCTTCCACTGTTCCAGAATTTGTTGGGAGTTCTTTTTAGAGGAAATCCATGGGCTGTGGGTTTGGAGCTAGCATGTGGGTGTCTTTCTACTCTGCCATCTTGGCTCTACCCCTCCTTGTTTATAATTTCTTGATTTCTCATAGAGTCATTAGCTTCCATTTACTCAATTCTAATTTTTTTTAATGTTTTTTTTTTACTTTTAGTTTTCATCATTTATTTACACAAAATTTGGAATTTCAAATTTTATCTCCATCTCTCCCATTCCCCCACTCACTAATGCCTTTCATTCTGATTACCTCTTCCATCACACTCCACCCTTCCTTTATCCTTGTCTTCTCTCTTTTCCTATAGGGCAAAATAGATTTCCATATGCCATTACCGGTATTATTTCCCATTTGTATGCAAAAACGACTCTCAACATTGGTTTCTAACACTTTGAATTCCAACTTCTCTCCCTTCCTTGCTCCCCACCTATCCCCACTAAGAAGGCAAGCAATTAAATATAGTCTACAGATGAGTAGTTTTTCAAAAAGATTTCAATAATAATCATGTTGTGTAAGACTATATTTCCCTCCACATATAGGTGTGTGTGTGTGTGTGTGTGTGTGTGTGTGTGTGTGTGTGTGTGTGTTATAATCCCTCCAACTACCCAAATAATGAGAAAAGTCTCAAGAGTAATAAATATTATCTTTCCATATAGGAATGTAAACACTTCAACTTTAGAAGGTCCTTTATGATTTCTCTTTCCTGCTTACCTTTACATTATTCTCTTTATTCTTGTGATTGAAAGGCAAATTTGCTATTCAATTCTAATATTTTCATCAGGAATTTTGAAAGTCCTCCATATCATTGAGTGACCATTTTTCCGGTGAAATATTATACTCAGTTTTGCTCGATTGCTCGATTATACTCGATTTGCTTGAAATTGCTCGATTTTACTAAATTTTGTTGATTTGCTGAATCACTAGGTGATTTGTGGTTTTAATCCCAGTGCCTTTGATTTCTGGAATACCATATCCCAAGCCCTTCAATGCCTTAATGTAGAAGCTGCCAGATCTGGTGTTATCCTGATTGCATTTGACAATACTTGAATTGCTTCTTTCTAACTGCTTGCAATATTTTCTCCTTGACCTGGGAACCCTAAAATTTGGCTATAATATTCCTAAGAGTTTCTCTTTTTGGGTCTTTTCCAGGAGGTGATTGGTGGATTCTTTCAATATTTATTTTGCCTTCTGTTTCTACAATATTAGGGCAGTTTTCCTTGATAATTTCATGTAAGATGATATCTAGGGTCTTTTTTTGATCTTGGCTTTCAGGTAGCCCCATAATTTTTAAATTGTCTCACTTGGATCTATTTTCCAGGTCAGTTGTTTTTCCAATGAGATATTTCACATTATCTTTTATTTTTTCATTATTTTGGTTTTGTTTTGTAATTTCTTGGTTTTTCATGAAGTCTTTAGCTTCCATCTGCTCCATTCTCATTTTTAAAGAACGTTTCCCTCAGTGAGCTTTTGAAACTCCTTTCCCTTTGTTTAATTCTCCTTTTTAAAGAATTCTTCTCCTCATTGGCTTTTTGGACCCCTTTAACCAATTTAGCCAATTTTTGAAGGTATTATTTTCTTCAACATTTTTTTTTGGGGGGGGGGGTCTCCTTTAGCAAGCTGTTGACTCACTTTTCATAATTTTCTTCCATCGCTCTCATTTGTCTTTCCATTTTTTTCCTCCACCCCTCTTACTTGATTTCCAAAATCCTTTTTGACCTCCTTCATGGCCTGAGACCATTGCATATTTGTTTTGCAGTCCTGTGATGGCAAGCATTGTTCTTCCTCATCTGAAAGGATGGAAGAAAAAACCTGTTAACCAAGAAAGTAACTTTTTATAGTCTTTTTTTTACCTTTTTGGGGGCATTTTTCCTGTCAGTTATTTGACTTTTGAGTCCTTGGTCAAGAGGAGGGTATACTCTGGGGACCTGTAAATCCTCAGGTCTTCTAAGGTGGCACAATCAAGAGAGAGCTATTAACTCCTTTCCTTGTCTGTGCTCTTATCTTCCTTTCACAGGATGATCAGTATTTCAACTATAGCTATTGGAACATAGATCACCTTTTCCTTCTAACCATGTCTGTCAGGGTCCTAACTATTTTTCTTCCTTCTTCTAGCTTAATGATATTCCCAGTCTTCTTCCATCTCTCCCATCTTTAATTTCTTCTTTGTTTTCCCAATTCAATTGTAACATTAAGCCTTGTCAAACTATGTTCTACTTTGAGGCAAAGCAAGACTACAAGACCTACTTATTTTTACACAGTCTATGTCTTCCTTTTTGTACACAAATATTTTTTTTAGCATTATATTATGCCTAAGTCAGGAAAATACATTGCACTGATTTATTTATTTATTTTTTGGAAAATTATTTTGCTGTGCTCTAAATAAAAGCTTTATTTCTGATTCCATTAAGCTAAGATAGGGGCTCTTCATCATCATCTCTGAGACTCCCCATTCAGTACAAGGATCTTTTGAAATTTCTAAGTAGATGTCTAGTGATTTCAGGCTCCTGCTCACATTGTTTATCACCTAATACAGTGACTGGCACATAGTAGGCATTTAATAAATGTTAAGTAAATTTTAAAATATGTGTAGAATGATTTTGCATGTTATACACACACCTATACACCTATACATATGCACACACTCACATATTTGTATCTAGAATGAGGGAAAGAAAAAAAGAAATTTACATGATAACTTTATTATATTTTTACAAAGAGTAAAATGTTATAAATAATAGATTTGAATTTTCATGCAATAATTTTTTTAAATGCTATGCTATACTGGAAATGCTTGTTTGATTCCAAAAATTAAAAATAAATATTAAATAAACTTTATTGGATCAAATTGAATTAAAATAAATCATGTCAAATTAGTAAGAAGGGGGAATTTTTTTCTATTTTTTTCTGTTTTGAAAGGTTTGTTTGTTTAAATTTCCTTGTCCTTATCTAAACTACTGCATATAAACTGCCTGGGAATCCTAGTACCTATTGCAATATCCTGTTTCTCAACCCCCATCTTTCAATTCTCAGCGAGAGTTCTCTCTGTTATTGTAGATTGAATGTCTTTCATGTTTTTTCTCCAGTATTAGAAATAAGGTCATTCAGACTGTGTAATTGTCCTAGTTGGTGAGAACAACAGTCATCATAGCTTAAGTCTGGATTTAAGCTTGCCAGGGTAGTTTTCCTTGTCTTGCCACTGCAAGAGAACATAGAGTGATTAATGGGAATGAGAGTTTCATGAAAATTGTTCTGAAGATGTGTGAAGGTGTTACTCATCTCTGTTTCTTTTTAAACTACTATGCATTTTGTGCTTTCCTTGGTATTTTGGAATGGTGGCAAGACCTTATTAAAATCAACTTTATATCATCATTTTGCTTACTCTATTTTATGTTTATATTAGTTAAAATATTTTTAAGCCATAAAAAGCCTGAACTTGAAATAAAGTGAGCATGCATTCATTTGCAAAAATATTTCAACAAAATCAAATATTAAATTATTGATATACACATAGGTAAATAAATGTGTCATTAATTATTTATCTTCTGTCAGTCCTAATTGTGCAAGGTTATGGATATCTTTAAAAAAATGGCTAAATCTGTAATCAAAGTAACATCCCTACTTTATTTATGTGTAAACTTTGGACTAACGTTATAACTATTGTTAATTTATACCAAACCATTTACTCTGAATTTGAAATAGAAAAGGGATTATAAACATGGTGAAATAGTCCAAAAGAATCATAAATTCATATTTGTCTATGAATATAATTTAGCATCTCCATGATCATTTTCAAAATTGGATATTTATTCCATTGGAATTTTCCGATATTTGGAAGGAAATTTTACAGATAACATTTTCCAAGACATCACTAGGAATGGGAAACAGAGGATGAAAATCTGTATCACTGCTACCATATACTTCCAATGAAGGCCTCTGCCAACACTGATTTGTTTTTTGTAAACTTACAAATTAAAAATATTTTCTGCTATATAGAGAGGTTAAATAATGTCCCCCAAGGCCACAAAGGCAATATATATCAGAGGTAGGATTTGACATTTGGTCTTCTTGACTCTGGGGCCAATTTTCTATTCATTATTCCTATTGCCTCTCTATAGTTTTATATAAAAAGAGCTAAAGAAATTTACCTTTCTTTTTTTCTGACAAAGCAAAACAGTCATTCATTAAAATACTGTTTCTGGGGAAACAGATTAAATTTGTCTTAAAAGCTTTCTATCATACAATGATAGAGATCTCAGATATCATGGTATATACCTACATGTTAGAAGCAGAGGCTCATTTATGGGCTAAATAAATCTATGTTAGGAGGAACTTTTTTATACATAGGGCTACATAATGTCTGCTGAAAATGGTATAAGCTGTTATCATGCATCAATATTCATTTCACCTCTTGTGTGGCAAGCTGGATGTCAAGATGTATTTGTATAAACACATTCAGGGACAGTTAGAGACTGGAGGGGATCAGGAGGTAGATGTAAGGGTAGGAAAACTGGCCACCCTGCTTGGCTTTTGTGAATAATCAGCCAGCCATTGTATTGGCAGTCCCATGGGCTCTGTAAGCTGAAAAACATCGGAGAATTGAAAGTTAACAAAAAGTGTCATCAGGAAGGTTGAATTGTCTCATCTGAGGAACACAGAAGTCCTTGCAAATACTGATTTGTCACCTCTCCCTCAGAGTAGGTTGGCAGCAGTTGCTATGATTACCACTCAACAGCCTGAGGCTTTAGAGAAGGTGACTCTCCAAAGAGAGGTTCATCAAAACAGGGGAAGCAACAAAGAAAAATATAGCAGAGGCTACTCACTTAAAAAGAAAAAATATATCATTTTCTGTGTATGAACACATACACACAGATATACTCACCAAAGTGAAGCTCCTCAAACATTTCATACTATAAAAGAATACCCACAACATAGCTACATACACAAGCTACCAACACACAAAATAGGCTTTTACTTCATATTTGACTTAAGGTACAAACAACAGAGAGATTGGAGAATGTTTAGCAATAGCTGTCCAGGAGAAAAACAAATGTCTGAATGACACACCTTAAGTTTAACCTCCATTGTTAACATTTTCTTCATCCCTTTCTTAAGTCTAAATAACCAACAAAACAGTAAATCAAGCCCTGATAGGTGGCATTTACCTATTTCTGTGCTGTAAATGCTCGCAAATGAAAATTTAGAGACAGGATTTCATGACCTGTGTGACCTGACTCCAGCAAACCCCTTGGGATATAAAAGCACTCTCCCAACTTTACTGTCACACAGAATTTAGGACCTCATGAAATATAGTATAGTTGAAAAGTTGCTGTACTTAGAGTCACAAATGAGCATAAATTTAGAAATTAAAGATCCCTTAAAGGTCATCTAGTCCAATCCCATCATTTTGCCAATGAAGAAAATGATTCCTAGAGAGATAAAGTCACTGCTCCAAGGTCACACAGTAAGTGAAGAAAGCTAGGATTTGAATTCAGGTCCACTGACTCCAGATCTCTTTTTTCAGTTATTTCTTGCTTTCTGCCTTACTCTGACTCACTCTCTCTGTTTTTCTGTGTCTTGGTCTTTCTTTCTCTCATTTGTCTCCAACCTACATGTCTCTGGATGTAGCTTTCTATCAGTAGGAAACCAAGACCAGGAAACACATTAGCTTTGCGTGGCTATGCCACTCTACAAGAATACTGAAGAACTCAGTTTTAGAAACCTGGAGGCTGTTTTAAAACCTAGATGTTCCTCTTCGACTTTAAATAATTATTTGACACAGTTCTAGACACCATTTTGGCAAGTCCAGAGCAGCTTACACAATAAGACAGTTAAACTTGAAAAAGAAACAAAATGAATTGAATGAAAAGATAATGATACTCCTCTGAAAAAAATCTCTAGCACAATATAGTATGACTGAGGCTATACTTGACTTTAGTCCAAATAGAGTTAGAAATAATAAATGATATATGATATGGTTTCTATTATAAGATATGATGGTAACATATCATCATAGCATATATATATGTATATATATTTACACACACACACACACACACACACACACACACACACACACACACACACATATATATATATATATATATACATCAAATGAAATATAATAAGGGCTGACTTTGAGTTTGCAAATGTTGACATATAGTTTATCATTTGATTTCCACAATCACACTGTGAGGTATGGGCTATTTAATTATCAATTTGTATGCAGTTAATATACGCCTCAGAGGCTCACCTGTGTCACATAAATAATAAATGTTAGAGGCATGTTCAGGGTAGGTTTTCCTGACTCTTAAGTCTAGAGGCATTTTGACTATAATTCACTTCCTCTCCTAGTTAGGTCTCTTCAGCAATCAGTAATAATTTGGATATGAGAGGGGGGAGGTAGATTATAGCACGCAGTCAGATTTTTATCTCACTCAGAGAACTAGTGGAAACCCTTATAATGATATGCAAAAGAAAGCATCAGAACATCCCACCTGAAAGGTTGTGAGATCATAAAGAGGTTAAAAATATTAATGTAAATTCCCTAGGATAGAGATAAGAAGCCCTAAGATGCAGTGAAGTAAGATGCTGACAAAGGAAACACTGAGAAACTCATTGAAAGTTAAAAGTTGTAAAACATTATGGGTTAGAATTATAGTACTGACTTTTAAAATTTTAAGTGAATATTTCTTGACTTGATGTAATTTCTTTTTTTTTTATTTTAAATGTTGCTTTTTACATTTTTTTTAGTTCCACATTCTTTTCTTCTTCCAGCCACTCCCCCACCCACTGAGAAGGGAAACAATAGAATACGCATTACACATATGTATTCATGAAAAACATACTTCCATGTAAGGAACATTGCAAGCTAATGCATTTTTAAATGTTGGAAAACATGCTAGAATATGAATCCATAGGACTGGGTACTTTCTAGTCTAGGCTCTGCCCCTAACTCATGGCATGACTTTGGGAAGAATCCTTAACCTCTCTAGGACTAAGTTTCTTCTTCTGTTGAAGACTAATCTCTAAGGCTTCATTCAACTCTAAAATAGAATGTTTATTCATTCCTGGTGATATTTATCACAAAGTGGGAATGAGGATTGGCATTTAAGATTCGGGGACTCAAATTTCTAACCAGCCATAATGGGTCAAACAAAGGGCTAAATGCAAATAGTGAGATCTAGAGTTAGAAGGAATATTTTGATTACCTTGTCCACATCCTTCATTTTGCAGATGAGAGAGAGAGTATGTGATGGGCAAGTAATGCAGAGAGTAAGTAGTATCACCAAGATCGGATACCATAGCTTTTGACTTCAAATTAAGCACCAGCATTACAATACTAGACCTACTTAGATCTAGATTAAAGATTTCAAATGTGTCAAAGTTAATTTTCTAGACATTTTCAAATACTTCAATATCTGGCATCAAGGAAACCAAACCTATACATATGCGATCAAATTTTTCAATCCTCTGAATGTTTGATGTCATATGGACATAGTTTCTATACGATGTCTACAATGTCATGGTGTTTGGCAAACTGATATGTATGTGTGTGTGCATGTAAATGTGTGCATGTATATATACACACGCACACATGTAAATAAACACATGCTTTTCATATATGTATTTATGTATACGCACATGTACACTTATATACATGCATATATAATCATATATCAAAACATTGTTTATCATGTGGACAAAATTTGATATTTGATAGAAACATTTAATATTTGAAAGAAACAGGTCAATTATAAGTTTATTACTGAAACCCAAACTACCTAGGCTGACCCAGCCTGATTAAGATGCTGACTCTGGACTACATGTCTGATATTCATTTTTAGAGGTTTTCTTTGTTGCATTAAAAGAGAAATGCCCTCCTTGTCACTTTGCACTTAGGAGACATGGCTTGACCTTCTTTAATACCTGGATTTGTGACTTACAAGGAACTGTTTAACAGAGTTATACTATAGTTCATTGAGTCATGGTTAAACATGATATTTTATACTTTCACTATATTACTTGATGAATGTTTATAATCATCAAAGAAGGTCATCTCTTATCAACTTTACCCACACAGAAATGAAGGTTAGTCATAATGTAAAGCCAGGGCTTGATTCCTAAAAAAGCGTAACATGTGCAACACTCTTTATCACATTATTTCTTCAAAAGTCAGGCCACATCTCACTTTAGACATTCTCCAGCTTCTGTCCCCCATGCCACTGCTAGTGTCAGACTAAAAGACTATAATGTGCTTAATCACTACCCACAAGATGGGGACAGAGAGTCAAAGAGAGCTACAACCTCCATAAAGAGAAGAGATGATTCTATAAATGAATTGGCAGCAGAGAAAAGAAAAATGAAAGATGTTTTTCTTGGACAGATGGATGTACGTGGAAGGCCCAAGGACACAATCCCTACATCAATAACTACTTGCTGCTCCTCGTATGTTCCTGTGGCTTTTTCGTTAATGTCTTTTTACTCTTAATAGTATAAGTACCTCCTCCCCAAGAAAATATGCCTGACTCAGGAGCACATATTAATTAAGTAAAATATGACAAGGATTGAATTAGTGAACATTAATTTACATTAAATATGTTGTTAATAGCAGATTGAAGGGCAAGTGATACAAAATCAGGGATAAATGAACATATTCACACAACAAAGTGGATTGTTATAGTATATAGACTTTTGTAATGAAGCAAAACGCTGAAGTCTTATGAATATTAATTAAGTGATAAGCTCTATGTTGCTAACTCTTCCTTAGAAGTACTTTCAGATGCATCATAAAATAATGTTTTCACCCTGATATTGATCATTCCTTACATGTAATTTATCTTGATATTTTTGTCTAAATTAGCCCTTTCTTTTGTTTAATGAAACAAGTGACCTATTTATTCAACAGAACAGAAACTGCTGCATTTGTAATGTCAGTGAACCTTGTTGGAAAAGTGATAAATTCATATAAATATACAGTTCGAAGGGATATTAGAAGTTATTTAGTTAAATTCTCTCATTTTACAGTTGAGAAAAGTGAGGTAAAGAGAAATGAAATGACTTATCCAAGATCACAATTATATTAAACAGAATGGCTGGGATTTGAGCTAGCAAACCTTATCCCTCAAAAGATGTAAGGATTTAAATTTCACCAATGGGCAAATTAATTAATGAAAGAATGAAAGGAAAAATATTAAGTGCTTGCTGTGTGTCAACCATAATACTAAGTGCTGGGAATTTTTAAAATATTCTTGTTTTTAAGGAGCACTTTCATTGGGAGAGACAAAATACATAAAATAATCAAACTTGAGGAAAGGACAAGGCATGCTTAGGTTATGTCTCTGGGTTAGGCATCAAGTTTCCAAAATACTGAGAGGACAGCAATATGTCAAATGGTAGTGCTGTGGGTCCTGGAGGGCCTAGAAGTGGGGCAAAGTAAGGCTCAGTTAGTTTTAATATATAGTAGAAAGACAAATGTTAGGGGCTGGTGTTTATTTATCTCATTACAAAATTTGTGACTCGATGACTCCTGTTTTACCCAAGTGCTATGGACAGTCATGTTACGTTTTTACACATATGGTCTGGACCCCTGCAACGCAATGGGAAGATGATCTGCCATTAAGCCGACAGTTCTTCCCAACTGATTGTCCCATGGGGGCAGTGTTGGTCTAATATCGTCAGGAGAAACAACAAGCCCAATTATCTCAGATGACATCATGTCAGCCCCAGGACTGCTGGAAAGAAAACCATATGGGAGCCTTAAGAGATTTAAATACTATCTCAAAAATGGAAAACAAAGTAGGGTAAAATCTGACTGGCACCCCACATTTTTGGAAGGAAAATTGAAAAATCTTCAGAAAACAGTAGGTGGGATCCTATGGTCAGTCCAGATGCAATGGGAAATTCTCCAAGATGGCATTTTGAAGACATAAAGGGAAATAATGCGGTAAGGAGTAAAAAGCATTGAAGTTGTCTAAAAAGAACAGTTTGTGAAAATGGAGTGCATGCCAACCAGCCTGTTTTTTTAACTTTTTAATTTTTTACAGTACATGCAGAAGACAGAAATAAAAGCAGGTGACAGAGACTGATTGCTAAAACAAAGCAAACAAACAAACAACTGTGGTATAGTCTTAGTTCAATCTAAGGAAGAAAACAAAAGATAACAACATGATTTTTTAAATTGTCCTAGGGAAGAGAAAGGTTAAAGAAAGCAGAAGATTACTATTTAGGATGTATGATACCACAACACTCAGGTTAGAGGGAAACAAGAGCTATTCAGGTACTATTTTGTTTTTAATTTTATCTGACAAAAAGTTAAACAAGACTAAAACTATGGTTTTCAACTGGAAAGGACATAAAAAAATGGCTAATGGGTAGCTAAATCCCAAGATAATTAAGGAGATAATGAAATCACCTGGTAAATATGAAAATATAAAAGGGGGAGAAAATTGTGATGGAGTATATGACAAAGTGGCTATCTACACATGTGTGTATGTGTTTTATACATATATGTGCATTCATGTGGCATGTAAAATAGTTGGGTCAATTGAAATATATATTTTCTGAGGAATGAAGGAATGAAAGTAATTGAAGGGCAAATTCAATCTTTTTTTTTTCAGGAAACTATTAGTTTGGTGAATGTTATTAAAATAATGCAAAGCACAATCTTTAACAAGATATTGGAAATGTATTTCACAGTCATCCATGAAGATACAATTCATCTTTGTATTAATCATATTTTCTATCTTTAAAAGTTATTTTCTTTCACATAATAGTAAGTGTTGTATAAACCGTTCCCCTGCTACTGTTTGCTTCAGTTTTAATCAGTTCACACAAATCTTCCAGGGTTTCTCAGGAATCTTTGCCTTTTATTATGCCTTATGATACAATAGCATTTCTCATAATCAGTTTATTTAATGAAGATACAGATACAGTGTTTACCAAATCTGTGATTGAAACAAAAAGCTGTAGTGAGTAGCATACTATATTGGAGGAATTAGGATCCAAAAATCATTTTTTGTACTTTAGATGACTATGGTGCATCAAATTTGATGAAAGTCTATAGGAGAAATGTAAAGGCTATATACTCAAGTACAAAAAAAATCAACTTCACAATTATAATTTGAGAGAGGCATTGTTAAGTTGTTATTATATTGGATAAGATATTGATGGTTCAGCAGAAACAAACTTAATATATCATCAATATAATGTGTCACGCACATAAGCTATAATTTGTCTATAACTTTCATATATAGAGGGGTTCTAGTTCCACTGTTCCTTTGCTTTTGTCAAAATGTATCTCAAAATTTGCATTCAGTTTTCAGGACCATGGTTAGTACTAAGCTTTAAAGTGTCCAGATGAAGGTGGTAAATGGTGTTAAGTCCTCAATATATTAGGATCAGTTGAAAAAAATGAACCACATTTGGTCCAGGGAAGACTTAGGAGATGACATGATATTTACAAGAATTTGAAAGCTGTCATATGGAACGTGGTTTAGATTTATTCTTTTTGATTCCAGAGTGCAGAACCAGGACAAATGAAAAAAAACTTAAAAGAGCCCAATTTGCATTTGGTGTCTAGGAAAAAATCCTAACAAATAAAACTTCCCAGTAGTTAAATGGGATTCCTGGAGAGATGGTGAGCCATTTTTCTTGCTGTCTTCAAGCAGAGGCAATTAATCATTAGGCAACTTTTATATTCTAGGAAATATGGCTGGGCTCTAGGAATTTTAAAAAAAAGGAAGAAAAGCAATGAACAGTCTGTATTAATATTTGTTAGTTGTATTTAAATGGATATTATTTTATCATACAAGTTGGACTGTCTGCTGAGGTGCCTTCCAGCTATTAAACTTTTAATATTTATTAACATTACATTATATTCACATAATGGAATTTGTTCATCCATTTTAAAATTAAGATTAGTAGTGGTATTGTTTGCTCAAAGAATATGTAATTTAGTGGAGTTGAGGATAAAGTTCCAAACTGATAATGAAAATGTTTGAAAAAATTCACAATTCCACCAAAAATGCATTAGTATATGCCCTTTCCCTCCAACCAACAATTACCATTTTCCATTTTTATCAATTTTGCCTATGAGATTAGAGAAATTTGTTGCAGATATTTCCCCTTCATTTAATTTCCCATCTATTTTTAACAATATTTATTTTGTTATCGCAAAACCCTTCTGTCTACCAAATAGATTAGCACATTACTTTTCACTTATCTGCTCCTAACCAAAAGCACATATTGGTGAAATGTTCACAAGGGTTAGAACATGTCATTGTGGAATGTAATTAATTTAGTTACATCTTGTGGAAGTCAAATTTGAGCCCTAGATCTTTATGCCCTTATTTAACCTATTAAAGCTACTCTTCTCAGATGACTTAATAAGTAACACAAATTATTTTTGAAATCTTTGTAGAGTTGTGAGAAAAGCATCAATGGCCAAAGCTCTTGTAAATGCTGTCTCCTAGTTGATTTTATGAGATAATTTATTCATTATATTTTATGAAAGCTATTAAAACCCAGGAATAAATATGAGGTGGGAATTTTAAAAGCACAGGGGATTCAATGAAGAGTATATTACTCATTAAGTTCACATGAACATATGTTAATGTTAAGCTTCTAATCTATCATCATTTATTATTTCATTGCTTCAAGTGCCCATGCTTTGATCTCCCTTGCTATCTATTGTATCTCTTCTCATTGTCTAGTAGTTTGATGAGAAAGAAAAGGAAAAAGAAAAAAGAAAAGAAAAAATAGATGACTCCCAGTTACCTACATTCTGATATGAGTCCCCAAAGTCAAATTGTCTTTTCCTCATACACAGATAGATATGTAATATTCCACTTGTCCTATACTACTCAATGTCTTTCAAGTGTGCTAAGACTTGCTTGAGCTTATGTTGTATTGACAGAACTTTTGAGGACCCTGAGTCACCTTCATGTCACAATGAGTCAATGGAGTAAATTCTTCATTTCATTTGATAAGAGTCTAATAAATTCCTATTTAAAGTTGAAAATTCCCAACATTTACATAATTTCAATGGTAAATAGCTATGCACTGGGTTTGCAGCTGTATTTGCACTGACACTGTCCTGAAGACATGGCAGGGTAATGTTATGCATACAGTGTGGAGCCCATTTGCTTGTTGCTAATTCACTGGAGACCTGTCCTAATATCTTGTTGCCTTAGGCTTTCCAGCTGTAAAATGTGGATAAACATTTATGAAACTTGGTAAATATTATATAGAATTCTGAGAGTTTGGGGTAATGAAAATCATGATCTGGAATGCCACTGTCCCATGAGGTGAGCACAGTGTATATAAGTGACAGACAAAAGTCAAAGTTGGATGCAACAAGAGTTTATTCCATTGCATTTCCACAGTCCAGGATCTTTTCTTTCTGATGAAATTGCATACTGTACAAAGTTAAGAGCATATTCCTTTCAGTTCAATTTAAGTAAACTCAACAAACATGTTCTGAGCATCACCTCTATTCTGTGCCAACACAGATGTTGATACAATGATGAAGAAAATGAAGTACCTGCTCTTAAGGAGCTGATAATCTAGTAGAGGAGGAAAGGAAGGAACACAAACTCTAACATAAATTAGGATACACAAAGCCATAGAAGTGCAACAATATAGGTTTGGCCAAGAACTCTTTCTGGCTGTTTCCACAGATTTCTATTCATTACTCCCCAGTAATAAGAACCTCAAGGTTCCCTTCACAGGGTATCTGAATAAACTCAAAATTTCATATAAATCCACATTAAAGCTGTTTTGGCCAAAGAAATCAATGTGAGTCAATATGATGTAAACACCTTCTTCAGACTGTAAGATATTCATCCAAAAATTCAGACATTTTAGATTTTTCTTTTTAATTTTCAGTGTGACAGGACATCTTGTCTCCAGTGAAGCAGTAATAGACTCTGATAAATATATAATATAATGATAATCAAAATGAATCAAGAATTACAGAAATCCCATACGGAGATGAAGTGATGCATTAAAACCATTGGTTTCCTGATCAATCTTTTTTTGACAACCCGCTCCCAAAAAAGATTTTTGCACAACATACACTTATATGAATATCTTGTATTATTAACAATATCCCCTCACTTTCTTTAGGCTAGCCAATCAGCAGAACAATT
The DNA here is from genome assembly GCA_028658325.1 of Potorous gilbertii. NCBI lineage: Eukaryota > Metazoa > Chordata > Mammalia > Diprotodontia > Potoroidae > Potorous > Potorous gilbertii. The sequence continues at coordinate 15,007,428 of CM053769.1, read as the reverse complement.
AACCATGCCATGATTTATCGCATTTGCCAATTTCTAAGACATATAAATCGCTTAGACTGAAATTTAAAAATCATTTCACTCACAATGTTGAGCTGGTTCTAGCATACCCCTGATACAAATTTGCACCATATCTCATTGTCATGTCATTAAGAAATTTTTTTCCTACATTGAACTGGGCTTCCACATCAACAATGAGAGAGTTCTTTTGTGCTATATCTTTGGTATAGATTCTCCATATGTATATTTTCTTTGACATCTGCTTTTCTATCAATTTTTTAAAAAAAATGAGTTTCTTTGTTAAAAATAATCTGAGAAATTGAGATAAAGATGCCTCAGTGATCTGGGAACTTGACCTTTTCTAACTGCATTGGAGAAAATTATGCATATAATCAAGGTTTGACACACAATGTGAAAAATGTGACAAAAATAAGCTCAATATATAATGTAATAGAAGTATTACTTCATGATGAAGAGTTAAACTGTGTCAAAGCCTTGTGGACTCACCACCCAATCATGTAAAAGAAGTGATTTTATTAACAAAAGGACACTTTGCATATTTAAAGTTTTAAGGAAAGAAAAATTAAGGATTATTATAGGCCAATTATTTTACCTTATCCCAAGTGATTCGCACTACTCTGTAAATGTTATAATGTGTGTAAATATATTTTATCATCTTTAAAGTACTATATAAATATTGGCTAATATTAAGCATTTATTGAGATAGCATAACATTCTGAAAGGAACTGAGCCACAAGGAATGGGCTGAATAAATCAATTAGTAAATGTCTCAGGTGAATGGTTAGGTATGATGGCTCTATCTGTTGACTCTTGTAATATGTAACTTGGAAATGCTATTAATAGCTTTCTGCAATAATGTTACCCATTTGGACTTAAAGCTAGAAGAGATATAAGAAACCTAGCTCCTTTATTTTATAGATCACAAACTGAGACCTACAAAAGATATTTACTTCTTTGTTTTCAGTGTGGAATGGAATCTAGGATCTACATCTCCTGAATCGTAGTGTACGGTGTTTTCATTATAGCCTTGTCTTCCTAAAATATCCAGCTCTTTAGGTCACCGGGGTCAGCATACCATGGAATGGGATTTACCATTTCTTTCCACTCCTCTTGTGTCATCTGAAGTCAAAATTATATAAGTATCCTAAAAGTATTTATATGAACTTTCCGGGCACGCACCCCCTACCCATAAGTAGAGTTAAATCAAGTCCATGAAAGTTTTGAAATTAGCTGCCACCTAATATCTTCTTATTCTCTTTGTGCAAACAAAGGAAATTGGTTGATGGGAATACAGACTCTTCTTTCTCATTACTCCTTAGAATACTACTATGAAAAATAATTTTCATTTCTCAACATGACAAAACATGTGTAGCCACCACTTTTCAGCCTTCCCCAGGGAGCTAATTATGCATTATTTACTCCATACACAATACAGCCTGAATTGCTGATGGGGTAAGCCAGTGGGAGTCAGATGCAATCCTCTTAACATAGCAGTCATACATAAAGTGAAAGAAAAGAGAGAGAAAAATGCCAATACTTATTCAGAAGAAATATTTTAATAACAGGAGACTATCCTAACATTCAAGGCTCTCACATTTCAAGATAATAGTTTTTCATGACTCCTACTTAGGTTAGAGTATTTGCCTAGTCATTTCTTTTCACAATTTACATACCTTGATTAGATGCCAGAACTTCATTTAAATCTGCTATTTCTATTATAACCATATAAACACTGGTTTTAAACTTTTTGTCTAATGGCAAGAACTCCCATATCCTTGCCTTTTGTGAAAACTAATCTGAGTGTTAAATGGTTTAATGGATGAGTGTTAAATGGTTTAATGGAAATAGAATACTGGAAACCCTAAAACTCAGAGTGCGCAGTTGATGGTGGATTGAGAAAATCATACACATTAGGTCCACTTTCACTCCATTAAAGATACCAGAGAACACTTGGAGAGGGATGAAAGATAATATTCCTCATCCTTATGCAACCCCAATCCCAATTTACTTAGGAAATGGGGTCAGTAGTCACTGTTAGAGGTGAAATGAGAAATTCAGTAATTCCAGCTTCTAACAATGGGAGACTGAAATGATCATTTAGTTTGGTCACTTCCTTTTATCCATGAAGGAGCTGAAATCAATATGATGAAGAGACTTGCTCAAGGTTCCCCAACATGGAAGTGGTTTGGACTTATAGTAGGTGTTTAGTAAATGTTTTTTGACTAACTAACTGACTAAATGACCCCCAGTTAATTCATTTTCTCTTATACATTCTTGTCACTAATAACTATATGTGAAACGTACTTCTTTCTATACTTATAAAAATGCATGCTCTGAGCAAAAACAAAGAATTATCAGCAGTAAAGTGTTTTTTTTATCTATTTAAGAGCTGGATGAAACTAGCAGTGGTAATCAACATTTACCTCTCTGTGACATTTGGGTAATGTTATAAAGTTAGATTTTAACTGAATAGTTCTACAAATAATCTTACAAAAGCTATACTTCAGTTTCTTCAATTCTGAGGTTATATTTACTGAAAATCAATTTATTTCTTCAATAGCCCCCACATACTTAATTATCAGCAACCATATTGCTGTAGATAATACTACCACTTAATCATCTTAGATGTCAGATTAACATTGGCCGTCAAGTAAATTGGTCTTATTATCCAAACTAAAAATTTTACTGATGCTCCGTCAAGTAATGTGGGAATCCAGTGCAATCTAATACAATCCAACCAGTAACAATTAAGTCAATATCATGTGCACACTATTGTAATTAACACTGGTGATACAAAAGCAAAGCAAAAGCCAGTCCCTGTGCTCAAGAAGCTTGTATTTTACAGGTTAATATACCATTAAAATATAAACATGATGATTTGAGAAGGGAGAGAGCATAGAGATTAAGGGAATCAAGGAAGACTTCCCACAGGAAGTGACACATGAGTAGACTGAGGCCAGAAAGAAATCAGAATTCTAAAAGGCTTCAATGAAAAGGAAATACATTCAAGGCTAAGGGAATGGCCTATTCTAAGATACAGAAATGGGAAATGGATGCATAGTTTGGAGAAAAGTAATTAGTCTAGACCATAGATAGTCTGAAGGGGAATAGTGAAATAAACAATAGAGAAAATGTTGCAGAAAGCAAAAGATTCTATGAGAGGTCAATGATGTAGGTCCCCACCCATCCCAGGAAGCCTGTGATGGGACTGCATTCCACGGTGGGAATGATTGTTCTTCTCTATCTTGTTATGCTTAACATGGCTCAAGAGATTAAAAATTAATATGCTATGTAGGAATACAACAGCTTTTTCATATTAAATAAGAACTTGGGAAATAATTATTTGAATTGCGACTATTTTTACCACTTTCTCCAACAGTCTGATAGTTCTCCATCTTCATGGGCTGTTCTTTCCTCCTTAGATACATTTTTCTTCATTGTAGAGTGAATTCACCTACTTGGTGCAAGTGTAAGTAGGTGCCTTGGGTTTATTATGGTCTGCAGATTCTATTAGAAAGGTACACACTCTGAGATTCTTGCACGTTCTCAGCTTGATTCATCTAGATTTACAGATTTAATACTGGATTGTTAATGGGAGGGGCATAGTGTTCCTATACATTTATAAGTAGTGAATGAGACAATCATAAGAAAATGAACAATTCTTCAGTAAGAAAATATATTTCCCTTATTTTTTTTTGTCAGCAGAATTTATTTTTATTTTTATTTTTTTATAAATTTATTTAATTTTTACATTCATTTTCACAAGATTTTGGGTTCCAAAATTTTCTCCCCATTTGTCCCATCCCCCTCCCCAATACACTGGACATTCTAATTACCCATATCGCCAATCTGCCCTCTATTCTATCATCCCTCCCTTCCCTTACTCCATCTTCTCTTTTGTCC
>CM053769.1:14985134-15003007 GCA_028658325.1 Potorous gilbertii | reverse complement strand
CATTTTCCCAGCCAGTTACTTGATTTCTAAGAGTCCTCTCTACACCTGGCCTAAATCCGCCCAGCCAGTGTTTGGGGTCTGAGATTCAAATGCTGCTCCCCAGCCTCAGGGCTTTTGGCAGCAGGTCTGACTGCTATTCAGTGGGAGCTTATCTGCTGGTGCTCAGGTGGGGGCAGGTCCACCTCTCAGGCTCAGTTCCCTCAAGGGTTTTATGCAGAGATCTTTTGTAATGGAGCTGCTACTGAGCTCCTGCCTACTCTGGGAGCCTCTGGCCTCAGCTGCCTCTGCCTCTGAATCAGCGGCTGCCTCCTGAGGGGGTCCGAGTCCCGGAGATAACCCGCTCCCCTCTCAGCCCGTCTCTCTCACTGACCTGTGAGTGTGTTGGTGAAGGGACCTTCGTGGCCGCTGGAGATTACGATCCCTGAAGCCTGCTTGGATCTGCTCGCTCCTCTCAGTGCCCGTGGCCGGGGCAGGGCAGTACAGGGCTTCACTCCCGTCTGGAGCGAGATGGACCCCTGGGGTCGGCTTTTCAGGGCTCTCTGCAACACAAATCTCCTTCACTCTGTTGCTGTGCGGCTTCGACTGTTCCAGAATTTGTCAGGAGTTCTTTTTACAGGAAATCCATGGGCTGTGGGTTCGGAGCTAGTAAAAGTGAGTCTTTCTACTCTGCTATCTTGGCTCCGCCCCCCTTATTTTTTAATACAAATAATTTTATACATAGACTTTGACTTAAAAAAAAATTCTTTCTAATCTACCCTGCAACCTATTCTTCAGACAAACTCTCCTAGTCCTACGCTTGTCTTGGTTTCAGGAGAGTTTGGCATTAAAATGTCTCATGGCTGCTTCTCTAAACTTTCAGGAAGTATATTTCTTTTTGCTATACCTTTGGTAGAATAATAAATCCTTTTCAACTGGTTGTTGTGAGGGAAGGCCTTTTATTGGCATACAAAAGGCAGGATGTCTGGTACTTCACTTAGCAGTGGCAGTCAAAATGTAGAGTTAATATCTGGCCATGTAAGTGGTAAGTTGAATGCACAAAAGTGGTAAGTTTTCAACACAAAAAAGAGTACTATGAATATGTTAATGTATATGGATATTTCTTATTCATTTAGACATACTCGGGGTATCCATTTACCAGTCAGAGAGACCTTGATATTCTATTACATTTTTAGCAATATTCCAAATTACTTTCTAGAATTACTGACACAATTTACAATTCCACAGTCTTTCCACAGCTCCTATCACATATACTATTCTCATTTATGACATCTTTTTGTTGTTGGTGGTGGTGGTTGAGAGATGAAATAGCTATTTTGATTTGTATTTCTTAATGTTACTTTGAAATAATCTTTCATATGGGACTTGATCTTAGGTAATATCTACACTTAGCAGGTGGTGGAGATAAGGTGTGCCTGGAACATAGTAGTAATTTTATAAATGCTTGCCAATGATGAGATAGAGAAGTACTAAAAGTAGTTATAAATAAATAAGTAAATAAAACAAGGTGTTACTCACTGTAAGGGGGCAGATTTTAAAGAAGGAGGGAATCATTTATAGGTTCAAATAGTACAGAGAAGACAAAGAATATGATGTTGAGGACAGTTATTGGGAGGGGAAAAGTGACCAAGTAATATTCCATGGGAGAAGGGAAAATGATGTACTTTGGTAGTCTGTATTTTATGCAAAGTTCTGTAATGACTCAAGAGCTTATCTTAACTAACCATACAGGAAAAAGCAAGTGAATGAAGAATGCTTATTGCATAGACTGTGATGGGGACTTGTAGCCCATCCCCAGTTGGCTACACTGGAGGTTATGAGAAACTTCCCTTTCATTGAGATTTGGATTATTTCTTTTGTTTGTGCTGAATTACCTGACTCCCAATGGGAGACTACCTTCATGCTATGTTGTCTGGTATATATTCTCTTCTGTATGCTTTCTCTGATTTCTCTTTTGTTACTGATTTGCATAAATGAACTTTCTTGGCTAATTGCATTGTGTGTTATTGTGGAACTAGTGGTTAGTGGGAAAGGGAAACAAGCTTGTGGTTCTTCTTTTTCCCTAAAATTGAAAGAGTAGTAAGAAGTTAACTTGAACCTGAAAACCTTGTACTCCAAACAAATAATATCTATGGTTGCAGATTGATGTAATTCTAGCTCAGTCTCCCCTCACTCTGAAGAGAGTGAAGTAACGAGCCTCTAGATGTCAGCATGCTGGTAAGAATTAGAGTCTCCCTTGGAGAAGGGTGGGGAGAGAAGAAGCTAGTGATGTATATTTTACCTCCTTTTGAGCCACACATTGATAACTCCATGCTGCATGTGGGAGACTGCCCTTCCCAACAGACAGAATAGTAATAATCTAGTATTATTGAAGTTCTTAAAAATCAGGATTGGGGGCTAGACCCAAAACAGACTTAGAATTGTAACTAATGTCTTGAATTTCTGTTAAGAAACTTTGCCAATAAAACAGGATTTCATTTTCAGGCATTTACTTATACTATGTGCTGTTTCCACTCATTATTTTCCCTCCTCCCCCATGCCTTTGCCTTTTCAGAATTTAACACCAATATTCAACTACCTTGAACATCGCTCTACTTCTCCCATCCACGATCTCCTTCCAGTACATCCATTTTGGGGTAGGACCTAGATATGTTGTGCTTGGTTTCCCTTCAGACTTTATTGTGGCCTCCCTAGATTTTGTGACCTTTCACTTTTCTCTTTCTACTTGACACCTCCAACCACATTAAGTTTCTTTTATGTGTTACATTTCATAAGGATTGTCTTTCTTTTAACTTGTATTCTTATGCCCATAGGTTTACCAGAATCCTTAGCACCAAGTAAGCAATTAATAAATATTTGCAGCTTTCCTTTCTTTCCTTTTTAATGACAAATGCATTTACTTAAAATTTCAAATCGGCAGAAATTCTTTTACTGAAGAGACTGTTTGGAAAGGCTATGCTCTCTCATCCTGAAAAGAGACACATTTGCATTGTAGTCATGCTTTCTTGTGATTTCAGTATTCTCACCATAGTAATAAAGCCTTAGTCAGCTATATAAATAATAAATATTTTTTTTAAGATCATATGATTTCCACTTTTATTTTAATAGAGAAACAGTCATCAGAAATATGCTTAATAGGTAAAAAGAGGAGGTCTAGCTATTAAAATCTTTGGGGCTCCTGGGTAATGAAATTCAGTATTTTAGAATATTTCCTATTGAACTATTATCTAAAGATTTAGAATCCTAGAGAAATACCTATGGGATACATGAGAAAAGACCAGGCAAGTTATAGAAACATAAAAATGTCAAGAGTTCTAAAATGTGGAAGTGTCTAATTTACTAAGGATCAGAAACCTCATTCTTATGATAATCAGTATTTTATCATGTACTCTGGGAGACTTTCTTATGGAAATCCAAGCTGATGGAAGAATATTCTCTGTAGATTCACACAATTTATTCTCTCTGCAGGAAGTCAGATCCTGGTTATCTTTACTGCTATTCGTGAATTTAGAAAACAAAGACTCTCTCTTGGATTCTCTGTTATTAGTACTTTTGAAAGATTTTACAAAGAAAGATAAGGATATTTCAGCTTTTTTAAACTAGGTACAATAATCATCTTTTTTTGCAAGATAAGGAAATATAATACTTAAGAGTAAGAAAGAAAGTTGTTTAAGGTTAATATTATTTGAGAATGACAACTCTTTAGCCTATTTTTCTTTAAAAAATGGGGAGGAAAGTCATTCATAAGAATAAAGCAGGGGAAAAACAACTAGAAAGCTTTTCAATAAACAAATTGAGTATCTTTGTTTATTCTTTCAAGTAGCAGTATAGTTTAATGGGTAGAATGCTAGAGAATGTCAGAAAGAGGTAGGTTCAAATAATAGGCAAATTATATAATTTCTCAAAATTTTAGTTCTGTCATATGTGAATGGAGATAACTTCACTGGGTAACTTTAAAAATATAAATGTATATATATATATATGTATAGGCATATTTATATATTTATATGTATATATAATTTCAATAGTATATAATATTGTATATAATATTTCAATATTTTAAATTGCATTTCAAGTTCCCTATGAGCAGAGAACAAGGATTCTTTATATCATTTCACCTTTCAGGGTTTGAGCTTCCTAATCTGTAAAATAGAAATGGTTTTATTTCCCATCACTTGTAAAGAATGCAAAGAAATTTTATATGAAAAGTGATGACTGTGCCATTTATTAACTATGTGACCTTGGGCAAATGGCCTCTCACTAGATTTCCAAAATTTTTTGTAAAATTGGAATTGGGGAGGATGTTTTGAACTCAGTGTTCTTTATGTTATTTCTCACTTTAAGTAACTATTCATTTAAACAAAAATATTAATACAGAGAAATAAGTTCTTGTGACCCTAAGTTCCTAAATAACTACTTTATGATTTCTTGATTGATTTTCCGTTCTTGGTTGGTCTTGATATGGAGAAAAATATACTTTTCAAATAATTTTCTAACTTTGTTTTGATCAAAAGTTATGCTTAACTTGTTTGAAGGAAATTTTGACAGAGAAAAAAGGAGAAAAATGGTACATACTGAAGAACAGAATGAAGTCTAATTAACATAACTAATCAGACACTCCATGTCTTAATTCTTTTATCAGGTGAGAAAGACTCTAGTTTGGTTACAGAATCAATCTAGCAAGAAAAGGTGTAAAGTAGGTAATCAATCCATCCAAAAGAACAAAAATGAAAAATTCAGAGCAGTAAAATATTTGAAACCACTGGATAAAAATAGACAGCAAAATGAAATGAGGTTCTTTGAATGAATTAGGAATATATATATATACGTATATATATATATACGTATATATATATATGTGTGTGTGTGTATGTATGTACGCATGTATGTATATATGTGTGTAAGTATGTATGTATTATACACACCAGATAAGGAAATATCTTTAATCTCAATTAAGATATTTGTTTTACTTTTGGAGTACATTGAGAAGTGAGATTCTATAATCAGAAAACAGCCAGGAAATGGAGGTAGATATGAAATCAGAGAAAGTTTATGGGAAACCACACCCTTTCCATCCTATTGACTATAGCATGCAAAAGACTGAAGCAATAACTATTTAGAACTGAGAAAGTACAAATTGAATAGGAAAGGCAGCATCAGAGAATAAGAACTTCAAAGATTAAGAAAAAATGCAAGCTTCAGAACTATACAAGGACCCAAACCTCAAAGCCCAGAAAAGATATATACACCTTAGGGGAACTTCAAAAGTATTCCAAGAAAGGATAAAATAATTTACATCTAATCAGGAGCTTCAAAGTATCACTTTATTACATGTATTATAGGATCTTGAGCCCACTATGCTCTGGACTCCATAAATATGATATAACATCAGGTGCCACATACAGAGAACTGCATTATAGACTAAAGAAGGCATACAAGCAGTCCTAGACATAGACGCTGAAATTTTCAGCTCTAAGATTATGTACAATACATTCCAGATACAGAAAAAAAAAACAGCCTACTTTTCTTGGGGCAGCTAATTTACTAAGCTACTCTAAGTGAGGAAGTGGCAGAATGGAAAGAACAGGTATTGCTTGAATCTTAAGTTTTCAAACTTTCTTGGATGCCTCATTCAGGGAATTATTAGAATTTTTGAATTCTGTCAATGATTTTAAAATGGTAGAGGCTTTTAGGGGGTGAAATCAAGATGGCAGAGTAAAAGCAGGGACCTGCCTGAATTCTCCTGCCCAAGTCCTCAAAAAACCTGTAAGAATGACCCTAAACAAATTCCAGAGTAGCAGAAGCCACAAAATGATAGAGTGAAACGTATTTCAAACCCAAGACAATCTGGAAGGCACATAGGAAGGTTCAGGTGCACCAGGCTCAGAGCAGAGTACAACCTAGCACTGGCCATGCCTGCACAGATGAGACTGGAGCTGGCCTCAGGATGCTAAATCACCAGTAACTGACGCAGTTTCCAGATTTCTCAACCCACACAACCCAAAGACACCTTCAAAGGTCTGTGGGAAAGCTCTCTCACCTGGGTAAGACAGGAATGTGGTCTGGCCCCAGCCCCAGGATGAGGGTGTTGCCAGCCACTTCTGAGTCATGGCTTCTTCTGAAGCTATTGACCTATAGATGGTGGGGGAATTGAACTGCTGACCTGGTCCTCAGTCCTGGGTGGTGGTTTTGTAGAGAGGAGGAGCACTGACATGGCAGAGATGGTGGTATCTATTGAAATGGAATCTTACTTACAGTTCCAGGGCAAAAGAGAGCCATTGTGGTTGCTCATAGATGAGAGTGCAGACCAGGAAAGGAGCAAACACCTTCCTTTGGATCATAACACTTTGGAGGAACTGAGAATTTACAGTTCCCTGGAGATAACTCCGGAAACAGCTGCATAGGACTCCTAAAACTTGGGGCAGTACACACTCTACCTTACAAAGAGCTCAAAAATCAAGTAATTGTATGGGAAAATGACTAAAAAGGGAGAAAATAAGACTACAAAATGTTTTTTTCAGTGAAAAGGTATTTTATAATGATGAGGAAGATCAAACCACATATAACTATAAACAGCAAAGTCAAGGTTCCTGCATCCAATGCTTCAAAGAAAAATATGAAATGATCTCAGGCCTGGAAGAACTCACAAAAAGGATTTTGAAAATCAAGTAAGAGAAATAGAAGAAAAATTTGAAAGAGAAGTGAGAGTGATGCAAGTACATCATGAAAAATGAAGCAGCAGCTTGCTACAGGAGACCCAAAGAAATGCTGAAGAAAATAACACCTTTTAAAATGGACTGGGAGGGTGGAGCCTAGATTTTGGAGTAGAAGCAGGGACCTGCTAGAGTTCTCACCAGAAATTCCTGAATAAAACCTTAAAAATGAGTCAAAATAAATTCTAGGGCAGCAGAAGTCACAAAATGACAGACTGAAGCAAATTTCTAGCCAAAGGCAATCTGGAAAGTCAAAAGGAAAGGTCTACCACACCAATCTGGGAACAGAAACTGTTAGGTGCAGAATATACCAGCATGGAGAGAACTGATGCAGGTCTTAGGGCTCTGAATCACTGACAGCAGCTGCAATTTTGAAACTTCTCAATCCACAAATACCAGACAACACTGAAAGTTAGTGGAAAAGATCTCTCACTTGGTTGGGAGGGGAGCATGGTCTGGCCCCAATCCTGTCCTTAGCCCTGGGCCCAATTACAGGGCATTGGCAGACACTGTTAAACCAGAGGCTGCTTCTGGAACCCTCCAATGAACAAAGAGCTCAAAAGTCAAGTAACTGACTAGGAACATTACCAAATGAGGGAAAAAGAAACAGACTATAGAGGCTTTCTTTCTCAATGAAGAGGTATTTTCTTTCATCATTAGTGATGAGGAAGATCAAAACATACAATCAGAAGAAAACAAAGCCAAAATTCCAGCATCCAAAACCTCTAAGAAACATATGGATTGGTCTCAGGCCATGGAAGAGCTCAAAAAAGATTTTGAAGATCAAGTAAGAGACATAGAGGGAAAATTGGGAACATAAATGAGAATGATGCAAGAAAATCATGAAAAAGGAGTCAACAATTTGTTAAAGGAAACCTCTAAAATGCTGAAGAAAATAACAACTTTAAATTTAGACTAATCCAAATGACAAAAGAGGGTATATATATATATATATGTATATATATATATATATATATATATATATATATATATATATACATATATATATATATATAGAGAGAGAGAGAGAGAAGAAACAAAAGGAGCTCAATATGAAGGGATGATACCGAAAAAATAAAATTAACTGTTGAGACAAATGTACTGAGGGAAAGAGGAAGGGAGAGGGAGAATGTAATAAATTATCTCACATAAAATAAGCAAGTAAGAGATTTTACAATGGGGAAGGGAAGAGGGAAGAGAGAGAGGGTATAAGTGAACCTTCCTCTCATCAGATTTGGCTTAAGGAGGGAATAACACATACTCAACTAGATATGGAAATCTGTGTTACCCTGTAAAGTGATAGAAAAGGGAGCAGAATAGAAGAGATGGCAGATTGGGGCAAGTGGTAATCAGATGCAACACTATTATAGGGGGACAGGTCAAGGGAGAGAATGGAATAAATGGAGGTCAGGATGGGAGAGAAGGAAATATGGTTAGTCTTTCACAACATGACTGTTATGGAAGTGTTTTGTATGACTACAAATGTATGTCATTTATTGAATTGCTTGTTTTCTCAATGAGGGTGGCTGTGGAGGGCAGAAGGGAGAGAGTGTGGAACTCAAAGTTTTAAAAATGACTGTTAAAAATTGATTTTGCATGCAACTGGGAGATAAGTTGCACAGGCAGTTGGGGTATAGAAATCTAACTTGTCCTATGGTAAAATAGAGGTAAGGGGAATGGGAGAAGCGGGGATGATATAAGGGTAGAAAGATTGGAATAAGGAGGGGTATGCTGCCCTAGCATGACAGGAGGGGAGAAATGGGGAGATAATTTGGAATTCGAAATTTGTAGAAGTGAATGTTGAAAACTGAAAATAATCAGGTTATATATTTTAAAAAAAAGTAGAGACTTTTCTACAAGGAAATTAAAGACTCAGCTTCTGTGATTTGCTTTGCTCTGTTCTTTATTAGACAAACACAATCAGTTCTGTGATTAATATCTTTTAAGTCTGAGATAAATGGAATTATGGTCATCCATAGGGTTGTCCCAAATATTGACATTTGAAGACTTCACTTTGTCAACAGAAAAGATGAATTCTCTAAAATGTCTTAGGACCTTTGTATGAGAACCGCAATTCTCATGCAATGGTTGAATTATGGTTGCACAAAGAAGTACATGGAAAGGATAATTATTGTCATTGTTTGGAAAAGTGGCATGATGTTAATAAATGATAAAGCAGATTGAAGCAGTGATGTATAGCACAAATGCTTTAGTAGGAGCATACTTGGGTCTAGTTATGGCTGCATTGATGTCCAGTTATATGCCCTTAAGGGAGGAATAAATAAAGAATGTCAAACTCTCCAAAGTGACCATTGAGGTGATTCGTTTGTTTCACAAATCTAATCAATGAAACTCAAAGTTAATTATAAAAAAAAAAAAGTTCCATGCATGCTGGAGAATACTTGGGATAGGATTATCAGAAAAGACCCAGAAGTAACTGTTATATTATGGTATTATAGACACCGGGGACAGAAGGGGGACCTAGATGAGATATTTCAGAAATTATTTGCAAATTTCACAAGGCAATATGATATTATAGTAATTGCAGACTTCAGCTATCTTTAAAACTGCCAGAGGTATCTCTCTGCCAAAACAGAGCCCCTCGTAGTGACTTGCATCAATGATATTTCAACCTTTCCCAAAGTGAGCACTGCTATTCTGCACCTGAAATAAATGCAAACAAAGAAGAATTAGTTGATTAATAATTTTAGAAACCTTGGAGCATTCAAAAAGTCCACAATAGAAAATGCTAAGAAATTTAATCATAATATGGACCCCTATGTGAAATAACACACTTCAATAAGGTCAGAAAAGTATATGTAGGATTCCGTGACAAATTTGTCAAGGCACGTAGCAGCACTTACCATAGCCTACACAAGAGGGTCTGCTATACATGTTCCTAGATTTCCTTTTGTAAAAGCAAAGCAACTTTTGAGGGGTCAACAATTTTCTTTAGGGGTAAAGTGCTTCTTTATAGCTCTGTATTTGTTTGCATAAAGTAATTCAGATAATTGTATCTGATATATCAGAGATAAGAATAGTTCAGAACTGGTGAGTGACTATACAATCAGTATCTGGGACTCAGGCATACTAAGAAAAGCTTATAAGTTCACAGAAGTAAAGTGTTATCAAAATGGTCCCCTACTAATTTCTCTTAGGGTGAAATTTACCTTTAGACTGAGTATCAAAGAAAGGATTGTCAAAGAAATGAACGTAGTCAAATCTTATGTGTCCCTCATTCTGCACAACAATATATCCACATGTGTTTGGAAAATGGGTATTATTAATGCTACAAGTGATGATTATCAATTTATTAAAACAATTGACAGGTTTCTATTTGGCAACATTTTGATAGGACATAGTCAAGAGTTACTACAGGAAGTGATTTGATTGAATATGTTAGTGAATATTATATAGCATTGGTCTTTTGTTTTCTGTCAATTGAAATTGGGAGATGTTATTCAAAAGTATGGCTTACGGAGAAAAATATGTGACCATATGACAGAAGTTTGGGTAGAAATATAGTAGTTGTGCAAATTTGCATTGTCAGTTTATTAACAAGATTTCTTTCAGATGTAGTCAGAAGGAGGGTAGTGAGAATGGGGTGTGTATGAGAAGAGCTGGGTCCCCAAACTTTGTCTCATCTGGGGTTTTGTAGGTTGAGAGGTGCTTAAAAATGATGAGTTTCACTATGTGTCAGAAATTTTATAAAGGTAAAAACAACAGCTACTAAACTCATTTCTACTAATATACTTTGTAATCCATTCACTGCTACAAAGACCACACCCTCCTCTCTCTTTTCAGTTTTTGCACTATTGAATTGAAATTTGATTCTTTCAATTCCTTCATTCAGCATCCAATCAATTACCAAATCCTGACAGTTCTTGCTTTGGAAGGTTATTCATAGTCTTCTCTTCCCTTTTTATTTTTAACTTTGCCATCCAACTTAAATCCACTATCAGATCCTTTTTCTATTTCTTTCAAATACCCTTCCTCCTCCTCCACCACTTTTTAGTACCCTCATATATTTTATATCCTTTCATTAGAATCTATAAAATATATTTCCTCCCTAGCACTCAACATAGTGTATGTCACATTGAAAGGGGTTAATAAATGACCTATCAATCAACTGTCTATCTACCATCTACTAATTTGGATTTTTTAAAATATATGTAGAATATCGCAACAGGGCAAGAGATGGACATGAATATAATCATAGCATGAGGTAAGAATTGTATTAGCTATATTTTTCATGATTTTCTTTCCCCCAAGTAGTGATAGGGATGAGAGAAGGATCAAAGATCAAAGATTAATGGATCAGTAAATCTACAGAGTATATGAGATGAGACGATATGGACAGTTCTGAGAAGGTGGAACCTCTGAACTCTTATTGAGTATATTTTTCTTCTATGGAAAATTATATTTGCATTAGTACTGGTAAACATTTTATTAACATTTAGTGTAAATTCTAGAAAAAAAATAAGAATCAGTCCAGCTGAATCTAAATCCTCTAAATTATTTCAAATTCCTAGATCTGAATGAAATGAATTCTAAGTTAGAAGACATGATTGCTGACATATTGATCTTTGAAAGATTTTGGTGAATAGAAGAATAGCCACAGGACCAGATAGGTATCCTAGGTATCCCAGTTTTCATGAGATGGGAGAAAATAGAATCTATTCAGTACAGATCAGTGAAATTAAATATTTATGGCAAAATTTGAGAAGATATATTAGAGTGATTTTTTGCATTAAAATTATGATAACTAAGAGTTCACATACATGCTTGCTGTTGCCTTTCATTTTCAAAAAGGACCATGACATCACTGAGTGATACTTTGACTTGTAGTATATTGGATTCAAATGAGGCAGGATTGCACAAAGTTGTCAGCCTCACTCTCTCAGTCATCAAAGTCCAGTGGCAAGACATAAGTCAAGCTGACTAATAATGTCCTAGGGTGCAGTGGATGACTTTGGTCTTTTCATCATCTCTCCAACTTCTAAGCAGTCCATGTTGCTGCCTCAGCTACCTTCATGGTCATTGGAACAAATTGTTATTAACTGGCTATTCCACTGGCGGAAGTCTTCACATGCTTAAATTAGACAGCCCCTAATTCATCAACAAGTTTGAGGCCTGTTGTTTACCCTCAACCTGGTTTATCCCACCTGCCAAGATGGTTTTATTGGGGTAATTTATTGCCAATGTTACAGCTTCTTGGAGCCACAGGAGAGAGTTGAGTGGCAGGTGGACATCAAAGATAAGGGAAGTAGCCCTGGAAAGTGCTCAGCAAGTCCTCACAATAGTGGTACTAGTCCTCCTTGAATACTTTAGACACTCCCACTTAGACACCACCATTTTGAATACAGTGCTGGGCCTGAAATCATAAAGAGGAATGGAGTAAACACTTTGTATCATGATCTCAAGTTATTTGATGAAGTCACAATTCATAATTTTGCCAGAAATAGTTGAGTGGAAATAATATGATATAATGTTATTATGTTTTGGTTAATAAACCCCTAACTCATACCTGTAAAATATTATGGGCATGTAGCCCACCAAAGGATTTTGGTTGGCCTGTGAAACACAAATCTCTCAGCAAAGCTGACTATGCCCTTAGGGCAGACCTTGATAACATACAGGCTACCAAAGGATTTCCAGAGGTCCTGAAAAATTTAGAGAATGTTAAAGACACCTGCACAACATCTGGCCCGATCTTGTGCAGGCCTGCCCTATCTGCAATTCAACTTGTGCAACTATAAATTTTGTTATTGTAACCCAAACTACTGTTTTTCCTATTATTTTATTACATTTCTATATCTAGATATAATTTGTTTCTAACAATTTTCTAAGTTTAATTTCCAAATTCTTTCCCTCTAGTCCCTCCTCTACAATTTGGGAAGGCAAGCTTTATGAAAATCAGGCAAAATGTATTTGCATAGTATTTATGTTCTGAAAAAAACATTAAAAATAAATTGAAAAATCATACTTCACTTTGCTCTCAAGGGATTATCAAAATAAAATTAAGGAATGAGAAAGGAGAATGTACTGAGAGAAAAAGAAAGTGAGAGGTAGAATGGAATAAATTATGTGATATAAAATTATGTGAAAGAGATTTTGCAGTGTAGGAGGACATGAGGGAAGTGGTGAGGGGAGCACATAAATCTTAGTCTCCTCAGAATTGGCTTGAAGAGAGAATAGTATCCATGTTCAGTTGGATGTAGAAATCTATTTTACATACTGAAAATTAGGGGGAAAAAAGGGTTGAGAGTGGGAGAAAGATACAAGTGAGGGCAGACTTACAGGAAATTGTTCTTTGCATGACTACACATAAATGATCTATGTCAAATTTCTTGCCACAGTAGGGAGAGGAGAGAATTCGGAACTCAAAATTTAAAAAACAAATGTTATTTTAAAAATTTAATTAGAAAAAATAAAATATTAAATAAGATAAAATAGTTTATTCTCTCTCTCTCTGGAGGTGGGCTGGATTTTTCATCATGAATACAAACATTTCTTAGCATACAGTTGGGAAAAATAGTTTCTAATTTTTATTTTAATTCCCTCATTTTTGGTGGTGAATTCACCCTTTTTCAGTTTTCATATTGGTAATTTGGTTTTCTTCTTTCATTGTTAAAATCAAATTGACCAAAGATTTATCTATTTTATTGTTTTATTTTCATAAAAACAGCTATTAGTTTTATTTATTATTTCAATAGTTTTCTTAACTTCAATTTTATTAATCTCTCCTTTGTTTTTGACTCTTTCTGTTTCAGTATTTAATTGAGGAATTTTAATTTGTTTTTTTCTAACTGTTTTAGTTTCATACCCAATTCATTGATTTCTTCTTTCTCTATTTTATTTATGTAAACATTTAGATATGCAAAACTTCCCCTAAAAAACACTTTCACTACATTCCATAAGGTCTGGAAGTCCCTTGATTGATTGAATATCTATCTCCTTGCCTGAAAGATTATGTTCAGTTTTGCTGGGTAGTTGGTTCTTGATTGCAATTCAAGCTCTTTTGCCTTATAAAATATCATTTTCCAAGCCATCCTATATTTTAATGTAGAAGCTGCAAGATATTGCATAATCCTGACTATGGGTCTACAATATTCGAATTGTTTCTTTCTGGCTCCTTGCAATATTTTCTCCTTGGCCTGATAATTCTTAAATTTTGTTACAATTTTACTTTGGTGTTTTAAGTTTGGGATCTCTTTCAGGAGGTGATTCATAGATTCTTTTGATGACTATTTTACCTTCTGGTTCTATGATCTCAGGGCAATTCTCTTTGATAATTTCTTTAAAAAAAAAAAAGATACTCTTTCCTTATTCCCTTAGCCTCCCAAGCTAAATAAAATGCTGCACCCTGTCTTTCTGCTCATTCTACTATTTCAAGATTTTTCTTGAAATATTCTCTGGTATTTTCAAGGTGAATAAAAGAGAGAGTCATTTACTGCTTATTCCATCATCTTGGCTTCCGGGTGTTGAAATAGATGACTTTCACAATGCAATCTTTGGACTGATATATCTAGGAACCACTGCTGCCACTGCTTTTGCTGATACAGTCCCTCCTAGAGCCTGCTCCTGGTTTTCTGGGGCTGGGGCTATGTTGGCATGCCTGTGCATACCTGGGCTTCTCATTCAACAGGTTCTGACAAACCCCTCCCACTCAGCTTCTAAATTGTCTCTGGTATCCTTGGGCTGAGAAGTCTGAAAACCTCCACTGCTGTCAGTGGTTCAGTCCCTCAAAGTCTGTTCCATCTTTACTGGGGCTGGGCCTGTGCTCAACTGCTCTCCTTTCTAAGTCTGGTGCAAGAGAGCCTTCTTGTTAACCTACCAGGTTGTCTTGGCTAGAAATCAGGATATACAGTATACAGAGCAAAACATTAAAAAAAGTTATCTTTATATTACTTTGTATAGTTTTTTCCCTATTTGTTTTTCTTGTGCCCTTCATCTGCCCTTCTCTCTCCAGAGTGACCAAAAGAAATGCTATAGGGATGACACTGAGGTGAAATCATATTCGATCAAATATAGGACAAGTTAATTCATTTTAATGGGTTTCATTTTCATCATCTGAAATGAAGAGTTGGATTAGATCTGGGTTGGGGAAGCTGTGGCCTCAAGGCCATATATGGCCTTCTAGGTCCTTGAATATGGCCTTCTGACTAAGTCCAAGTTTTACAGAAAAAATTCTTTTATTAAGGGGATCTGTTCTGTGAAGTCTAGATTCAGTCAAAGGGCTGTACTTGAGTACCTAAAGGACCACGTGCTGCTTTGAGGACACAGATTCCCCACTCCTGCGCTTGATGTTCTCAAAGGTTAATTTCAGATTTGATGTTCTAGATCTTCTCACTGTTTTAAAATTCATATCCTATCTTTTTTGTTTGTTTGTTTTGTTTTTCTGAGATAAGTACTTCCATTGGCAATCTCCTTGACTATGCATTTTGTTTACAGCATAAACTTCTTCAATTGATTCAGTGTCTTAGACATCTTCTCTTTTGCTCTACAATATCCTGTTGCTTGTTGCTGGGCATAGTGGCATAAAACTGTAACACCAGTTACCCTGAAGCCAGTGATCTCAAGTTTAGTAATATTGTACCTCAGTGAATTATGCCAATTGTGTGTTCACACTGGGTTTGGTATTAAAATGTTAAGCCTAAGAGAATATTGGTTCATCAGGTGCCCTAAATAGGGACAAATCATAACATATTAGAAAAAAAAACCAAATCAAAGTTTCTGCATCATTCAGTAATGGAATAAGTCTTGTGAATAATTCCTTCATTGCAGACTGGGAAAGATGGGGAGATTCAGTCTTCAAAACAAGTCAGTTAAAAAATAAACCAATGCAACACACCATCGCCAACAAAAAGAGTTCACGTATTTGCTTTCAGTGACCGAAAGCTGTTTAAGTATTAACCTTTTTCTTTCCTTTGGTGATTAACAAGTTCAAAAATTCTCAACATACATAAATGTGCTGCCTAGAATGAAGGTAGTATAGTAGCAATAATAATAAAAGATTCCTTAAAGTTTATATCATACATTTGTGTATTAGCTAACTTTCAGAAGACTGCATGTGGTTATCTATTTTTCTCTTTTTTTGTTAGTTTTATTTTATATGGGCAGCACCGTATTGTTTAATCCTGGACTAATATAATATCATAAACATCAAAACAAAAGAATCTTTTTCATTATTCTATGTTATATAGACTTTCTTTTGAAGCCTATTTTCTTCATTTATTTTTCTTATATTTGTACATATCTGATGTCGGAATTTATTTTTTATGATGATACTAATTGGTCATGTATTTTCTTTTTTTAAAAAAAATATTTATTTTAGTTTTCAGCATTCATTTTCACAAGATTTTGAGTACCAAATTTTCTACCCATGTCTCCCTGCCCCCCAAGAAACCATGCATTCTGATTACCCCTTCCCTCAAGATTCCCTCCCTTCTATCACACCCCTCCCTTCCCTTATCCCCATCTTCTCTCTTTTCTTGTAGGGCAAGATAGATTCCTATACCCCATTACCTGTATTTCTTATTTCCCTTATTTCTTATTGCATGCAAAAATAATACATTCCGAAAACTTTGAATTCCAATTTCTCTCACTTCCTCCCTCCCCACCCATCCCCACTGTGAAGGTAAGCAATTCAATAGATGTCATACATGTGAAGGTATGCATAAGACTTCCATAATAGTCATGTTGTGAAAGACTAACTATATTTCCCTCCATCCTATCCTGGCTCTGATTTATTCTATTCCCTCTTTTGACTTGTCCCTCCCCAAGTGTCTATTTCTAATTACTCCCTCCTCACCTTTGCCCTCCTTCTATCATTTCCCATACAAACCACTTATCTCCTTCACCCCTGCTTTCCTGTAATATAAAATAGATTTTTATGCTAAATTAAGTGTGTATTTTATTCCATCCTTAAGTCAAATGTGATGACAATAAACTTCATTTTTTTTCCTTTAACCCCCTCCCTTTTGCCCTCCATTGTAAAAGCTTTTTCTTGCCTCTTTTTATGAGAGATAATTTGCCCCATTCCATTTCTCCCTTTCTCTTCCCAATATTTAATTTTAATTTTTAGATATCATTCCCTCCTATTCAGCTCACCCTGTACCGTCTGTCTACATGTATATAATTCCTCCAATTACCCAAATACTGAGAAAAGTATCAAGAGTTACAAATATTATTTTTCCGTGTAGCAATGTAAGCAGTTGAACTTTGGTGTCTTATGATTTCTCTTTTGTGTTTGAAAATTAGATTTTTCTTTTCAACTCTGGACTTTTCATCAAAAATACTTGAAAGTCCTCTATTTCATTGGAAGACCATTTTTTCCTCTGAAGTTTTATACTTAGTTTTGCTGGGTAGGAGATTCTTGGTTTTAATCCTAGTTCCTTTGACTTCTGCAATATCATATTCTAAGCCCTTTTATGTCTTAATGAAGAAGTTGCTAGGTCTTGTGTTATCATGATTGTATTTCTACCATATTCAAATTGTTTCTTTCTGGATGCTTGCAATATTTTCTCTTTGACCTGGGAATTCTGCAATCTGGTTCCAATATTCCTAGGAGTTTTTATTTTCCAGCCTCTTTTAGGAGATGATCAGTGGATTCTTTCAATATTTATTTTACCCTCTGGTTTTTGAATATCAGGACAGTTTCCTTTGATAATTTCATGAAAGGTGACATCTAGGCAATTTTTTTTTCATCATAGCTTTCAGGTAGCCCCATAATTTTTACATTGTCTTTCCTGGATCGATTTTCTAGGTCAGTTGTCTTTTCAATGAGATATTTCATATTATCTTCCATTTTGTTCATTCTTTTACTTTTGTTTTATAATTTCTTGGTTTTTTATAAAGTCATTAGCTTCTCTCTGTTTCATTCTGATTTTTAAAAAATTATTTTCTTTAGTAAGTTTTTGAAGCTCCTTTTCCATTTGGTTAATTTGCTTTTTAAAGCATTTTTCTCCTCATTCACTTTTTGGTCCTCTTTTCCCATTTGGGTTAGTCTATTTTTCCCATAATTTTTAAATTGTCTCTTCTGGATCTATTTTCCAGGTCAGTTGTTTTTCCCATGAGATATTTCACATTCTCTTCCATTTTCTCATTCTTTTGGTTTTGTTTTGTGATTTCTTGATTTCTCAGAAAGTCATTGGCCTCCAT